>JAUNZO010003541.1:600000-1049079 GCA_031894775.1 Chloris gayana | reverse complement strand
CGGGGCCTAGTTTATTTGTCGGATTACGTGTGTCCAGATTCATAGTAGCTTCTACGAATCCGGACAACTATTGTCTAGATTTGTAGAATCTATAATGAAACAAGTCGAAAGCTAAAACACCAAATATTTTAGAACAGACATAGTTAAATAATGATAACTATTTAGTTATGCATTAATTTTAATTACAAATATATATTTATTATTTATTTTAATATTTTCAATGAAAATCCGTGAGGACCCATCGCCCACCTGAAATCCGCGAGTGCGAGTGCAGGTGTGTTGGTCGTTTATACGTACCCACTTATATATCGCAAGAGGACGGTGTACATTGTACCTTATTCCCTCAGATAATTCCGAGGTTTAATCGAATCCACAAGGACCAGTGGGAATTAAGCAGTATTATTAGTCAAAGGTCTAATTAATTTACTACTGTTCGCGAAAGGAAGAGAGGGATGTCGTTTGGCGCTTTGCAGTGCCAATCAGCGAACTTGGTTGCCGTGGTGCCAATCAGCTATAACCATACTCCTTTGAGATAGTTATTTATTTTCTGAAAATTTCATCTTTGATAGTGAGCCTCCTTTTGTTATTATATAATTTTATTAAATAATACAATGGATTTAACAATGTTTGAAACATATACAAGGTAATAGGAGAATGCTTTCAAAAATCAAATCATGCCAATACCATCCATTTTTCATAAAATCATTTAGTTCAATATAATGAAATCTTTTTATAGTGTATAATATTGGTACAGTGTTCCTAACCAAAGTAGAGAGCATGGTTACCTACATATATTCACAAAATTACTCGAGAGATATCAAACTATACATATATGAGGTGCAGAGAGATCACCTCAAATTACAAAATATTAAACATTAGAGGAATGCGCCTTGGTTTACAGGCAGTGGCAGAGCTAGAACTTTGTATATGGATGTTCAAAATTATTAATACAGGTCCCAAATATGAGGAATTATGAAGGAAGTCTGGTCTAAATTTGTAAAGTGAAAAATTCTTGGCTTAAAAATGACATTGTACTCACTTGAGTTTCCCTTTGTTTTGAGTGTATATATGAGAGACATGGCTTAAGAAATAATGTTTTCTGCAAAAAATAATAATGGGTGCTCACTTGAACAGCCTTGAACCATGCTGGCTCCACCCATGTTTACAGGTTACTACTCTGTTTCAAAATTGATGTCTTTGTTAACTTTTTGAGTTACATTAGGATTATATATCATGTAGAGATGCGCATCTATGGAATCGGCCAAACTCCCATTATTATATCTACACAAAAAAATTAATAAAACTTAGACTTATAATAACATTAATACCTTGGTGCCGGATGATTGTCCATGACAGGACGAGCCACCAGATGAGGGCACTAAAAATATTATTCGACTAAGGGTGTGTTCGTTTTCTGGGGTCTAAAGTCTGTCACGTCAAAAAGAATCTTATTATTTAAGAGTATTAAATAAAGTTTAATTATAAAACAAATTACATGCCCCTAGACTAATTTACGAGACGAATCTAATGAGGTTAATTAAGTCATGATTAGAAGACGGTTACTGTAGCATTACTTTAACAAAATATAGATTAATTAAACTCATTAGATTCATCTCGAAAATTAGCACCAATCTGTCAATAGGGTTTGTCATTAAGTTAATCGAAATATTCATAAATAATAAGATTCTTTTTAATGTGACAGTATTAAATTTTAGAGGGAGGAAACGAACACACCCTAATAACTTTATAATATTTTTTATTGTTTGGCTATGATTATCTGACGGGAGGAGCCACCAGACTTCTTTTAGTGCCAGAAGGTACTGCGGCCAGAATATTTTACTGGCGACAAGTTAGTACTGCCCACTAGGCGCTCCTGCCAGTTTATCAAACACAATGAATCATTCTCATCCAGATAATACTTTGGTGTCGTCTTTATTTATATTGTCCCAAGAAAACTGTACACATAACATAGATTTTTCATATAAAGGTATCGCACACAACAATGTTTAATTTTGCACTCGTGAAGCACGAGGACCGATCAAGAGCTTGTCATCAAAACTCATGGACGAAGAAGGCACACGCACAAACGGTCCACCTCGCCTTTGGTCGCTCTTTAGCGTGAAAAATGTCGCTGCTTGAAATATTTTGCTGGTTGCCATGTACTGCACATTAGTTCTACCTGCCACCTCACAAAAATATATTAAGGAAAACAACATTACCTGCCACCAGATAATTTCGTGAACTATTTTTTATTGATATTATTGCAACCAAAGTGCCCACATGCCACAATTCATACACAAGAGTCACAAATGTGTTGCGCTCCTGAAGCAGGGATCAGTTTAGAGCTTGGCATCAACACTCATCATCATGGACGAACCCACAGGCATAGACGACGGACCACCTCGACTTGCCGAAGCAATGAAGGCAGCAACGGCGGCAACCTCCTTCTCAGCCCTGTCCAGCCCACCAGCCTTCCCCAAGAAGTAGACGTGGCCCTCGCCCTTGGTCTCATACAGCACCACCTCCTCGCCGGGCCACGCCGACCTCCGCAGCGCCTCCACATACCTCCGGCTTCTGTCGCTCATGTCGTCGCGATCGGCCACGGTGACCATGACCCGCCGGCACCCGAGCGCCGCCCAGTCGGCCGCCGGCGTAGAAAGAGGATTGATGAACGGGTGGTCGAACCCGTACGCCCCCGCGCACACGGCGCTCCAAATTCGTTTCGAATTGCGCAGCCGCCGGAGGTCCGTGCCCTCCGACGGCACCAGCGCCTCGCCGCGGAAGTACGGGTGCATCAGCACGATCCCATCGATCCGCGCGCCGCCGGGGAGCTCGCCGCCGCTCCGGCGGCCGGCCTTGAGCGCCAATTGCTGCGCGATGTTGGCGCCAGCGCTGTCGCCTGCGACGAACAGCCGCGAGAGGTCTCCGTGGTCCGCCAGCCACGGCTCCGGCAGCTGCCCCCGCACCCCGCGGCGGCGGCGGCGACCCAGGTGAGGGCGGCCCAGCCGTCGTGGTAGGCGGCGGGGACCGGGTGCTCCGGCGCGAGGCGGTACTCCACGGAGACGGCCACGGCCCGGGCCGCGGAGACCAGAGCGTTGAGGAGGGCCGTGTGGGATGGGGAGAAGGCCGAGTGGACCAGGAACGCGCCGCCGTGGAAGTAGACGACGACGGGGAGCTTGGTGGAGGTGCCGAGGACGTCGGTTGGGATGAACAGCCGCGTGCGGAGGTTGGTGCCCGCGTCGATGACGAAGTCCTTGGAGGTGACGCCTTTGGCCGCGTCTGTTCCGGCGTTGACCCGCGATGTGCCGATGAGGCGGCGCACGCGGCCGCTCTTGTAGCGGATGAGGAACGGCGAGAGGTCAACGTCGACCTCAGCGTCGGGATCCATGGCTGCAGATTATTGGAGAAAAGGTTTTGTTCCTGATTAGTGGAAACCAGCAAAGAAGTTTTTAGGTAGACCACAGCCGAATAAGAAGCTTCACCTGTATGAAAATTGAAGCACATGGGCAAAGCTATATTTTTAACGGCAAAGCTATATTTTTAACTATACTCAATAATAAGTCTAATCTAACCATTCGTGCATATACTACGGGAGGATCCTCCTATGCCGTGTGCCGAAAGCGCACGGCAAAGACAGAAAAACTCACGGCAAAGTCTTTGCCGTTCGCAGCACACGGCATAGACGGAACGGCAAAACAGCCGTGGGCAAACGGCTCTTTGCCGTGTGCTTCCTATCGCGCACACGGCAAAGCCTATGCCGTGTGCCTAATCGCACACACGGCACCATAAAGCTGCCGTTACCATGGCGGCACGGTAACGGCCGCTTTGCCGTGTTTCGTCCACGGGGCACACGGCAAAGTGTGTACTGATTTGCCGTGTGCCTCCCGCCGTGCACACGGTATAGGTGCTATCTTTGCCGTGTGTCGCGCAACACGCACACGGCATAGTTAGAGGTTTGTCGTGTGCCAGGCCCGCGGCACATGGCATATCTGGAGACTTTGCCGTGTGTATTGGACAAAGGCACACGGCAAACATGAAACTCTAGGTTGCCAGGTCCCAACCTTTGTCGTGTGTCCGTGTCCAATACACACGGCAAGATGGTATCCCCTACACCCAAATATCTGTATTTAGGCGGTCCCGGACCAAAAAAGTACCGATAATCATCATATCACATATTTCATCACGAGACAATCACAAATTTCATCACGGACAATCACATATTTCATCACGAGGCATCTACAATACAAATATACCACAATTCTGCACATTGGTTCACAAATATGTTCGCAAGCACAAGTTAATGTTTAGAAGCATAGTTTTGTTATCCACGGTAGACCCCGAAGTCCGATAAACACAAGGAAAACAATAGTAAGATAGAAAGTTCACTAACACATAATTCCCCTCATCCGAGACGACGACAAAATGTCCGGCTATCTTGCCGACCATCCGTCGGCGACAAGTCGACATCTTGATCCCCCGTAGCAGGCCATTGACCCCGGGCATTCGATCCCGCCGATTGATTCTGCACAAATGAGATGTGTTGATTACTGATTAGTCTATCAACAAATAATTGTTGCTCTATTATGAACAAAATATGAACTAGAATGTTTTTACTCATAGGAGTACCCGTCGGCGTGGGCGTCGGAGGTGGCACAAAGAACGACAGCGGTGGCGGTGGTGTACCTAAAGTCCGGCCAAGTGATGTGCACCACCGATCAAGCTGCGCTGCGCTGCTCCGAGCTGGTCTGCAATCCTCCTGGACACCTCTCGTTGGATTCTATCTTGCATGTTCTGCTCCGGATCGTGCCTTGCCCTCCTCTCCGATTCGAGCTGGGCCTGCAATTTTTTATCTCACCGTGCAGTTAGGAAAAAGATGTGTAGAAACAATTAACCAGGGACGAATGTAAATGAAATTACCTCAAGTGCGCCCACCCCTCCCGTAGTAGTGCTAGGTCGAGGGCGTATAGCTGGGCTTGAGCTCGTGCTCCTCGCTCGTATATCGGAGAGTGTGTGCCCGTAGTTGAGTGAACCCTGTCCAATGTAGTACCGTCCATGCTTCTTGCCTCCACCCACCCTCATCACGACCTCTCCATCAAGATCCTCCGTGGAAGGATCCCACTCAGCCCATGGATCTGTCTTCCCATCTCGGTGTACTCGTGAGGCGGCTGTGGACTGATGGATTGCTTTACGCCGAGGGTGGAGCTTCCGGGATGTACTCGGTGTCGGGCGCTGTCGCCTTGCCCCTGTGGGCCATAGCCCATGCCGAGAACTGGGTGCAAGGACGGTCCTCGTGTGACTTTGATTGCAAAACATAATAGCGAGATGATTAGAAATTATATGACACTTGGGTAAGAAATAAATGAATTCACATACCCATCTCTCCGCGTATTGCGTGTGTGAAAGGTTCCCTTGATGGTGTGCTGGACCTGGCATCATCAAAAGTCCTAGGATGCCATTGACATGGTGTTTGTGATCACCTGGAGCGACGACCACCCAACTCCTACACAAATTATTAAGAAGTTAGTATTTTCCATTATAAGAATCGAATGAATATGTTGTGATAGCATGTAAAATTACTTACTTAGGTGGATCGGGTCGAATCATCGATCGTCCGTCAACAAGTATCGGTCGCATCGGGAGCTCCGAAGGACCTCTCAACCACATCGATGGAGTAGAGGAAGTGGAACCCCCTGCCCCAACCTCCTCCTGCCCCTCCTCCTCCCGCCCCACCTCCTCCTCCCCCTCCTCCTCCTGCCCCTCCCCCTCCTCCGCCCTCTCCCTGCTCGGACTCGGACTCGGACTCGGACTCCTCCCCCCGCTCGTCACGTTCCTCCCTCTCCTCGGACTCGGAGCCGAGCTACGAGGCGACGGGTCCCTCGCTCTCCCATTCCCTCCCCGTCTTCCTCCACCCCTCCCTCTCCCTCCTCCTCCCCCCTTTCGTCTCCCTCGACTACTCCCTGCATCCTCGGCTTCGGACGGTCTACTTTTTTCTTTGGCTTCACCGTCTGGTACAATGACGCGAGCGACTTGACGACACCACCCACCATCTTCACCCAATCACCTGCAATTGAAAAAAAGAACACTGTCAACATACTATGAAAGAACAATAAAACATAATTTGAAATATTAAAGTATTGTAATAGTATATGTCAAAATAACTATTATCAACATCGGGAAAATAACAAAATCATACATGTTCATCTAGAAATAATCATCATCATCGGGATCAGCTGGATCATAATCTCCGTCATCACTTTCGCACAGGTCGATATCAACATCGATATCGGAAGGAACACGCTTGTCGGGAACACCCGAAAGTGATTCTTCAAGTTCACGTAAGTCAGCCGGATCATCAACATCTTCTGCAACATCCTCATTGTCTACTTCCATATCGAACATTCCGAATATGTCTACCGCAAAGGTCCGTTCTAGCCCGTCATCTTGAAAGAACTCATGTTCGTGATATTGGTTTGGGTCTATGGTGTAATCGGCATCGTTTGGAAGAGGTAGTTTATTGTGTGGCCTTATCTTGTAGACAACATCCCAACCTTTGAGACCATCTTTCTGGTATGGGTATGACACATAATATACTTGTGTGGCTTGTTGAGCCACGATATAGACATCGTCTCCGGGTAAGACGGAGGATTGTTGAATTTCAACCATCCCAATGCCAGGCGTCCGTCTCACTACTTGAGGGTCAAACCAATGACATTTGAAAATGACAGGAGTAAGAGGTTTGGAATCATGAAACTTGAGTTGGTATATCTCTTCAAGTATTCCATAATACTCGAGCCCATCTTGGCCCGGAGTAAAAACTCCGGTATTTGTGGTTCGTCGTCCCGGACGAGTCTCCTCGTACCATCTCGTGTGAAAGCGATATACATTAACGTCATAACCTTTATAGCTCGTGACTCTATAGTTAAAGCCACACGCAACTTGCCTCAACTCGGCGCTCATGGACTTATCCATTTGTGCCTGCAAGAGACACGAGGACAATTAATTAATTATGCGCTATTTATAGTGACAAACTAAGTACATATCCATTAATTGGACGTTACCTCATGTCTGTACCAAGAAATGAAATCGGGCATTTGATTCCCCGCACCACATTTCAGTAGGGTATCAAGTTCGTGTGGGGTAGGTTCCCTTTTTCGACGCCGGAATTGATGTAAAAATTTCCCGTAGCAAAAAAAAATCAGGGGGATTGACATTTGACGCAGAAGAGTGACTACTCGAGTGAAAGAATCATTAAGAACTTACTGTATATATGGCTCAACTTCAGAAAGATTGGTCAACACATATAGCATGATTGTGTGATACTCGGTATGACTCAACAACTTATTCTTCCCACCAAATGAAGTTCCGAGCTGCCCTTGAAAAAGGCTAAGTTTCGATTCACCTTCGCCGGCATTGTAACGAGGAACAGGGTTATGCATGCTTGGGAGGTTGTCGAATAGTATTTAGTTGTGAAATTTGCCACCTCCTCAAGAACGTATGCCTCTGCTATAGAAGCTTCAATTTTGCATTTATTTCCACATTTAGTCCGAAGAACCTTTAGAGATCTCTCGATTGGATAGCACCAACGAAACTGCACAGGACCACGCATTCGTACCTCATAAGGAAGGTGTAAAATCATATGTTGCATCGAAGTGAAGAACCCGGGTGGAAATATCTTCTCCATCTTACGGAGCAACACGGGTGCCACTTTCTCTAAGTCTTTAATCAGGGTCCGGGAGACCTCCTTAGCACAAAGCACATGGAAAAAATAACTCAACTCTGCCAGCACGGTCCGGACATGATCCGGGAGATAGCCTCGAACCATCACCGGAAGAAGATACTGAAGCCACACGTGGTAGTCATGACTCTCGAGCCCGGTGACTCGCCCGGTAGATAAATTCACTCCCCTAGCCCGGTTCGCTGCAAAGCCATCAGGAAACATTAACGTCCGGAACCATTCCAGGTACTTCCCTCTTTTGAGCCGCAGTGAGGGCGAAATCAGCCTTAGGCTTCTTCCATGACTTGGTGCCCGGTCTAGGCTCCACCATGCTTAGCTTTGGTCTATCACATATGTGTTGTTGATCCGGTCTCGCTTTCACATTATCCCTTGTTTTGTCGGGGATGCCCGTGATTGTGTTAAAACTAATCTCGGCGATATTCTTTTCAGTGTGCATCGCGTCAATATTGTGTGGAAGGAGAATGTTATCCATATATCCAAGCCGATACAAGCTTGGTATTTGATTCCATGCATGTTGTACTCCGTATCCCACGAAACAATTTTTTTCTGTATCCAACCTTAGTGACTCTAACTCAGCCCGAATCATGGCACCGGTCATGATCTGTGGTGGAGGGTCATTAACTTCCCGACCTTTCGTGAAGTTCTTTTTGTCCTTTCTAAATGGATGGTCAAGAGAGAGAAATTGTCGGTGTTGGTCGAACGAAGAAAACTTGCCACCCTTAGACAACCGATTGAACGCCACGGTTCCCTTACATACGGGACATGGAATCCTAGAGTGAACACCCCAGCCACAGAATGCCCCATATGCCAAAAAGTCATGCAGAGAGTAGTGAAACCACACGCGCATTTTGAAGTTGCGCCTTGCAGCTCGATCGTATGTCAATACCCCATCATTCCAAGCACGTTCTAAATCATCAATCGGAGGCTCCATAAACACACTCATACAATTCCCGGGGTGTTCGGGAATTATCAACGACAGAAATATGAATTGTCGTTGAAATAGTACGCCGGGAGGGAGATTAAGTGGTATAACAAACACGGGCCAACAAGTATATGTGGCAGCACCCATTCCATAAGGATTGAACCCGTCGGTTGCCGGGGCCACACGTACATGGCGATCCTCTACAACGATGTTTTTGTAAACCCCATCAAAATGTGTCCAAGATTCGCCATCGGCGGGGTGTACAAGCTTGTCGGGATGGTACCTATGCCCATGTTTGTGCCATGTCATCTGCTTTGCGGTCTCCTCGTTCATGTAAAGACGTTGGATCCTCGGTATGAACGGAAGGTACCGAAGGATTTTTACGGGAATCTTGAGCTGCTTCACACTACCATCCCTCCCCTTTACCTCCATGTACCTAGATGAGTTACACTTTGGACAATGCTTTGCTTGAGCATGTTCTTTTCCGAACAAGACGCATCCGTTCCGACAAGCATGGATCTGCTCATATGGCATCTTAAGCGCGCTTAGTAGTTTCCGTGACTCATACATGCTCTTTGGCGAGAATGTGACCTTCCGGAAGCGAGGCTGCCAACAACTGTCAACATAGCATCGAAACCGTTTCGACTAATGCCATGCGAGACTTTATGGCCATTAGGCGAGCAATGGCATCCGGTTGGCAAACCTTGGTATGCCCGTGAAGGGGTTGTTTTGTCGCCTCCATCATTTGGTAATATGCCTTGGCAGTTGCCTCCGGCTCCTCCTCCCGCTCCTCCGTTGGTATTTCATCCCCGTGTGCTTCATGATAGTCATTTAACATGTCTCCTACACCGGCATCGAAATCATAATCATCCATGCGTTGTCTCACTACCTCATGTCGCGGACGCATACTTTCACCATGGCAGGTCCACAAGGTATAGTCCGGCATAAATCCATTCTTGCCAAGGTGTCTACCTACAACATCTTTACTTGTGCTTGACGAGTGTTTCTACAATTGTCACATGGACACCAAGTTACTTTCGGTCCTTCAAGCCTAGCAAATGCTCGTTCCAAGAACTGGTCGGTGTTATAAATCCATTCACGAGTGAAGTTTCCATTCTTTGCCCATCCGGTGTACATCCACTCACGGTTCGACATCCTCCGACATATCGTAGAAAAATATCAAACATAATTTCATCTACACCAATGCCTATAGTCTAATAGGTGAAGATAGGTCCTAATCCCACTCGAGGATCCGTAGTTGTGGCTAGTTTCACGGTATACTCTGTCCGAGACAGAATTTCGGCAGCACCTCCCCGCTGTTCTCCAAATACACGTCCTACAAAGGAGATTGTGTATCCGGAGAACAACGGAGACGTGCTGCCAAAATTCTGTCTCGGACAGAGTATACCGTGAAACTAACCCCCACTACGCATCCTCGAGCTGTCCAAAAAATATGGACAATTCTAAACAGATACGATCAAAGATATGCAAAGATCGACATATCTTCAACCGTATCTATTTCGAACGGGAGACACCTAACTAGGTTACGTGACTCAACCTACGAGCATGAAACATACGAGAGGGGTGTTTACGATGTGCTCACCTAGGGCTCGATGACGGACGGTTCGATGACGGGGAGACTGTCGGGGCCGCGTCAAATCGCCATTCCTACAAAACAGTAAACTAAAACTTGTCAATTGAAAAATTGGACAGCACCTCTCCCGCTTGGAGAGGTTCCCACAACCTAGAACATAAGGTCACATACGGCTCGATGGCCGATAATTATATCACCATCGCGTCATCAATACATTCACAAAATTTATCTCACCTCGATTAGTCCTAGCACGCGGGCACGGACACGGGGGCGGGCACGGGCATGGGGCGCGGGCGAGGGCGCGCAGCCACCTCCCCCCGCGAGACACGACCGGCGCGGGCGCAGGCCACGCGCGCGCGCGGCAGAGGCGCGGGCAGCGCGGGGGCTCGCGTCGGGAGGCGCGGCGCGGGAGACGGGGGCGTGGTCGGAAGGGGAAGCCAAAAATGGACAAGTCCCCGATCTAATCGGGGACTTTTAGATCTGGATCAAGTTTGCCGTGTGCCACGTGCCGGGCACACGGCAAACATAGGGCACACGGCATACGCTGTCTTTGCCGTGTGCCACGTGCCACGCACACGGCAAAGAGCAAACCCTAGCTCTTTGCCGTGTGCCCAGCATAAGACACACGACAAAGAATTTCTTACTGATTTTTTTAAAAAATTATAAATGCATAGAAATTTTGAAAAAACAACCAAATTTGAACTAGACACTAATAAGATGTCCTAGTACCTATATAAAATTGGTTGATGTAAAAAAATGAGCCGACAAAAATTTTCATGCAATATATGGATGCCTCATATTCAAGACTCCGAATCTTCTACGTAGATCTTCGATTTGTGAGCGATATGTACGACAAGTTGTTCGAAACATTTTATACTTTTTACCACAGCCTCTACGTGGGATGAAACGATGTCGAGGCAATTCTCATAATTTTCAGACTCCATTTGTATTTCATAAAATTTAAAATCGATTAAAGAAAATGCTAGTAGTTATATTTCATGCACAATACACGCATCATTTCTTGTTATTTCTTGCATATGCACTCAAATAAGAACAATAAACATGAATATCATGTTTTCCTCTACCATACTCCATTATCGGAACCACTTGCAATTCAAAATTTGAATTTCATGAAATAATACAAGGAATAGAAAAAATTGAATAAATATAGCAAAATTTGATAAAAAAAATACCAAATAATGAAATTCATGTTCCTTGCTTAATGTGTTGACAAGGAAAAAAAGCTATAAAAGAAAAGGAGAAGAAAAAAATTATATTTGCCGTGTGCCTTGGCAAAACACACGGCACAAAGGGTCACGTGCATGTCACGTGTACCTTATGCCGTGTGCATAACGCTTCGCCGTGTGCCACGGTGCGACACACGGTAAAACACGCGTGCCCGAGCGCGGCACGTGGCTAATTTTGCCGTGTGCCTCGCCCAGGGCACACGGCAAACTTTAGTACCACATCGCCCGACCAGGGCGGCCGTGCCCGACTTAAAAGCACGGCCGCCCTGGCCATCTCGACGTTATCGATACATCCGCACACACACGGCCTGTGGGCCGCCAGGTCTGGCCGGCCGAACTCGGGCCTGCTTATGAAACCCATGCTAGTAGTGGTGGGCCCGGTCGACGGGCTGGGCTTGCTTATGAACGCTGGTTAGTAGTGGCTGCCCGAGTAGTAGAGGCCCTACCACGGGGCTCGGGCCTACGAGTAAAATTTTTTTCTAAGTTAATGGAAAATTTTTCTTTTCTAAGTTATAAAAAAAATTTGCTCGTAGACCCGAGCCCCGGGTAGGGCCTCTACTACTGGGCAGCCACTACTAACCTGCGTTCATAAGCAAGCCCAGCCCGTCGACCGGGCCCACCACTACTAGCAAGGGTTTCATAAACGGACCCAGGTTCGGCCGACCTGCACCCGACGGCCCATAGGTCGTGTGCGCATGTATCGATAACGTCGAGAGTGCCAGGGCGGCCATGCTTTTAAGCTGGACACGGCCGCCCTGGCTGGGCGATGTGGTACTAAAGTTTGCCGTGTGCCCTGGGCGAGGCACACGACAAACAGGGCCACGTGCCGCGCACAGGCCGGACGCGCCGTCGAGCCGCTTCGTGCGCGCCGTTAGACGCTCGCGCGCCGTGAACGTTCGCTGTGTGCTCCCGCGCCGGCACACGGCGAACATAATCGTTATCATGTGCGTGGTCACCGGCACACGACGAACAGGATTTGTGCCGTGTGCCGTGTTCACGACACACGGCGAAATATATGTTTGCCGTGTGTCGCGCGGTGGCACACGGCAAAGGTTTATCCGTGCCGTGTGCCTGTTTTGTGCCGTGTGTGCTTGTCTTGGCGCACAGCGAAATGTTGTGTACGCCGTGTGCCCGAGAAACGGCACACGGCGAAGTTTCTGCACACGGGAAACTTGGTCTTTCCCGTAGTGATATTTTGGCGTATGCGCAAAGGAAAAAATTGTGCCACTCCTTATCTACACTCAAGCCACCACGCAACAAACTTTAACGGCAAGAGGCGGAGGGTGTGCGGGCGGTGTGGCGAGCCGCCGCTGGTCGCCGATAGTGGAGGTGGGTGGTGGAGGGCGGCCGGAGAGTCGAGTTATTGGTTCGGTTTGCTAGGAATTTCTCCTCCCCTCCGCCATGGAAGAAGGGAGGGAGGTGCGGACACGGCGATGGATGGCGGGTTGTGGGTGGCGCGGCACGGCAGCGAGGGCACCGTCGGCCGTGGTGGAGGAGGGTGGTGGTCCGGTGCGTGGTGGGAGGTGAGTGAGGGGGTGAGGGCGGGCGGCTCCGGCGCCAGGGCGAGGTGCAGGAGTCGTGGGTGGAGGCCGTGGGACGGGGGTTCCGGCTAGCCTAAGTTTGTTCCGGATGGCCAACCGCAAATTATGAGACCCCAAAAAATTGAGTTTGTACACATACGTGGTTCGGAGTTCCTCAACCGTTTTTCGATCCGATTGTAGACAGAATTCTAAGTCCGATTCAATCGTTTGTAGATTGGAGGGATTCACGAGGCGCACATTCTTAACACTTTGTCTTATACTACCATAGATCTTGGCAATCAACCTCCCCTCTCCTTGCATCGACGTCCCTTCCGCCACTAGAGCTATTCTTGACTTCTTGTTTATTATCTTTTTCAAGTTATTGCTTGAGTGCTCTAGAACACCTTTTTTTAAGACAATCTAGAACACCCTTGGTTAGTCATCTATGTGTGTGAAGTTCCATTTTGATAAGTATTCCCTCCCTTTGTATCAAAATATAAGTATTTATTGATTTTTCAGAATTGTGTTTGACTGATTATATTATTAAAAAATATTAAAACAAATATATCACATTCAAAATATATCTAACAATAAATTAAAATATAAAAAATAATCAATATTATTATATATATTTTTTAAATAAGAGGAATTGTGTACTGAAAAATCAATAAATACTTGTATTTTGGAACGGATGTAGTAGTAGTAATAACCATCCTTAACCCATCATCTATAGTAGTCAATTGGAGGTCGAGTTTCCAACTATAGCGGATGTCGGTGTGCGTGCGTAGAAGACAATCTCCTCCATCGTGTCTGCCAACTAATATGTGGGTTATCTTTCTTTTGTGAACTGCTAGCTAATTCGTGGGCCGCGTTGAACTAGAACTAGAAGTCCATATAGAGCAGCGTGTGGGGCCGTTTTTTATCTTGTGGTTTCGGCCTTTCGGGTTGTCTGCTTGTCTTATTGTCTTATCTTTGGGCCTTATGACCCAAAACTTTTTGGGGATTTATTATATTTTTTTTTGTTTATATTGACAATATAGTTTTTTTTAACTAAAACATTGTCCATGAATATATAAGAGGTCAGGCGGGGTTTCCTGATGACAGCACATCAGAAACGTCAAATGAGCTGGTTCTTTCGCCAGATAAGACAAGTGCTTGGAAATACATATGGTTCATACATTTATCTGAAGAGAATGCTTATGAGTAAATTCTCTCAGGTAAATAAAAAAAAGTTATACAGATGCAGTCAATAGTGCAATGTGCCACACTATCGAATTTCTTTTCTCTTTTTGCTTTGTGAATCCACCATCGACTTTCTTGTGCGAAGTCATGGATCCCAGATACATTGTATTAAGTGATACAAAAAAAAGGAAGATGTTGCGTTTAATAATGAAGGCAATGGAGTTTAAAAATTCTAAAGGATGTTAATGATAAGATTAATAAGTTTTCGGATGAATTTCTCATATCACCGGCAAAAGAAATGGTGGATGGAAGATTATGAATACTCTACGTCATTTGACTACAGGCTAAATGAACATTTAGAAAGAGTAAACCACACTAAAGACCACATGTGGGACAATTTGTTCTAGACTATGTAATGTGCATAATCAAGAATTCTGAATTCATACAATTGTTAATTAATTTGACATTGAATCACACTGAACAATATAAGAATATATATTTTGATGATATCTCTCAACGAAGAGTAAAAAACGTTTCAACAGAAAACAAAATATTAAATTAAGCTATCATACATAGAAAAAATAGTTAAATTTTGTGATATATCAATATTAACATTATAAGGACATTTCATTCTTCTATTTGGAATGCTTATTTTTAATTCTTTCGTAAGATTTCTTTATTCTTTTTCTTATGATTTGCAATTTGACTAAACTAACCATTACTAAACAATGACTTCAAAGTTATTTATGCATATTGGGCGCTATTTGGACTTTTATTCCATTCACTGCTATGACCCTATGTGCAACTTGATTGGGCCAACTCAGTTCACCAAACCCGCTCTTTTGTGATACTTTAAATCATTCAACTTATTCAGAATTCTTGTATAATTCTTATTATTTTTGTGACATTTATATCATTAGCGACACTTTCAATGATATATTATTTTAATATTTACACTTTATTAAAGTAATTGAATTCATAAATAAATATACGAGTCCTTATTAGACTGATCTTCGTACCATAAAATCTATAATGTATGAGGATACATTATCCACATCATAGATAAAATAATTTTAAAGAGTAATATCTATGTATGAAAAATAGTTAATTGTAGAATAATGATTTCTTATGCATGCATATTTAGTTCATTTATATACATTTTTTGTAATTTGATGATTCATATACTTATTATGCTCCATTATTTATACCAAATTTTGTGGTGATTGCATGCCTATTGAAGAGAATAGGTGATTGAATAATATCTATTTGTATGGAGCATAGTTAAGTGTTCGATCTTGCATGCAGACTTATGTTGTAATTGCAGAATAATGATTTATGATGCATCATCTTTATTTTGTTAATATACGTTCTGTAATTTGATAATTTAAATACTTATGATGCTCCAATATTTGTACCAAGTTTTGTGGTGATTGCATGCCTATTGAACAGAATAGGTGATGGCATGCTTATTGAAGAGAATAGGTGATTGAATGCCCACTAAAGGAAACTATTGTTGTATATAATTTTAAGATTACTCATATCTGTTTAAATTAAATTTTACAAATATAGATAACCATTAAAATTTCTCATAATGCTGATTTCTGATATACTTTAAGAAAAAAATAAAGTAATTCTTATTGTCATATTGCTGGAGGTGACAAATAGAAATGGGCCCTATGAGGGCCAAAATTACTGCACCTCCAAAAGCTAGATGGGAAAGATATGGAGGGACAAAAGCAAAAATGTGGTAAGTTATGGGTATGGAAATGCATTATGGATCTTTTATTAATAGCCTCATTTCCAACAACTATTCTTTACATTTCCTATACTTATCACTAGGGTTTCACTATATAATATTATTCACAAGATCCAATTTGACATTTAACTAATTTAACATAATTAAAATTAATATTAACTAAAAAGTTAAAAATTTTATTGAAAAACTAATCTCGCATGGTTGGAAGATTATGTTTCAATCCTTCGGTATCTCGAAGATAATTTGATACTTTGTTTTTACCGAAGCTATAATTTGAACTATTTATTGCAACATTTTTATTAATCTTTTACTTACACATCATCTAGACGTTACTCATGATTCACATTATATCACAACTATGATAATTTAGAAACATAAAATTATAGAACTAAGAAATCATTTCAAAGTCTGCAAAGAACACAAAGGCTTTTCAAAGTTTATAACTAATACTAAGTTTAGATAAGCAACATAGTTTAAATCCCATATGGCTATAAAATCATAAGTCCTACTATGGTGGAATAATGTTTATATCTAAGTAAAGCACATTATAGATGAATTCTTTTAACACCTTAACAATTATAGAGGAATAGACGTCGCTTATTGAGAAACCACATTTCGTGTAGAGATGCACTTAGAAAATGAATTATTGCAAACTGACAAAAATTTTACAAAAATAACAAAAACAAATTCCCACACGCTTGTGTCATATGATATGCTTGATATACTTTAATCTATATGTATGGTGTGGTCACCATTTGTCGTGGCATGATGAGTCACCCACTGATATCAATAGATATTTTTAGCATCAATAGATGTTGCTGCTTGAATATCTTGCTAGTTGTGCAACTAGCTCTATGTGCTTCCTAACTAAACATATAAAAGGAAGCAAAAAAATAATTAAAAATACAATATATCATCCAGCGGGAAACATTTTTATTGATTTTCTTGATTAACAGAGCATATCCTCCTCGACTTAACTACATGTCTTCTCGCACTGGAGGGCTAAGGCCCTGTTCGTTTCTCGTCGTCTAAAATTTAGCACTGTCACATCAAAGAGAATCTTACTATTTATGAATATTTCGATCAATTTAATGACAAAACCCTATTAACAAATTGGTGCTAATTTTCGAGATGAATCTAATGAGCTTAATTAATTTAGGTTTTGTTAAAGTGATGCTACAATGAATCGTCTTCTAATCATGACTTAATTAACCTCATTAGATTCGTATCGTAAATTAGTCTAGGGGCCTGTAATTTATTTTATAATTAAACTTTATTTACTACTTGTAAATAGTAAGATTCTTTTTGATATAACAGCTCTAAAGTTTAGACCCAGAAAACGAACACACCCTAAGGCCCTGTTCGTTTCCTCGCCCTCTAAAAATTATACCCATCACATCAAAGAGAATCTTACTATTTAGTAGTACTTTTCTTAATTTAATGACAAAACCTATGTCACGACCCCTCTAATTTGCGAGACGAATCTAATGATCCTAATTAATCTATATTTTGCTACAGGTGATGCTACAGTAAACATCTTCTAATAACATCATAATTACCCTCGTTGGATTCGTCTCGTGAATTAGATAGGGAGGTCTGCAATTAGTTTCGAGATTAGACTTTATTTAGTCCTCAAAATGATAAAATTCTCTTTAATTTGACCCTCTAAAAATTATATACCTGGAAACGAACACACCCTAAGTGTCGTTGCCCTACCTGTTCCTTCAACTACCAGTTTCTTGGGTACCTTCTGCTCTTCAAGGCTTGGATACCTCTAACGCCTGCATTGGCGTGTCATCTCTGGGGACCAACATAATGATTACAACCCTCACCCTACATCGCAAGCACCATGCATGCGTCACCCTCTCACCTCATGGAGATAGAAGCACATCCGTGCTCTGGCGATGGCGCCCACCATCCCCGAGCCCGACCGTGCGTCTTCACCACAGCTTTGGTGTCCTTCATCTTGCGCTTGTGGTACCCTATGGTTGAGGAGACACCAATGAGAGGAACGGTTGGCACACCCCTATATATTTGCTAGGAGGAATACATTGTCATGGTGGAGTTGCTGGCGAACCCACTACTAGCAAATATACCTCCTGTCTTCCACCGAGGACACTCTGAGGATGTTCAGAAGTGAAGGGGAGCAATTGATTGGACATGAGTTAATGAAAGGCTTGAGCAACTTTAAACTGACATGTACAACTTTTGTCCCCCTCCAGTCGCCACGAATCAACTACAAACAACAAACAAAATTTTGTACTTCTGGAAGACATTTAAGGTTGCATTCGACAAAGAAAGATTAAAATCAAATCTCATATTCCAACGTTTTAGGACATTTGTGAGGATTAAAAATGGTCACTTATTATGGGCTTGGCTACGCATGTAGGGTTTCTCTCTTTTTCTTTACTTACGGTCTCATCAATCAGTTTTTCCCATTCTTATACCATTTGTCCCCATTTTTTTTCTATGGAACCCACATATCACCAGATTTCCAATCTATGCTGACAAAAATAGTATTTAGTAATATCTTTTTGAGCAAAAAGTCTTTAGTAGTAGACTTGTTACGTGATACCAGTAGGCCTAATCTTTCTCTTGTCCGACACCAGCATTGTTTCTCCACCATTTTTGCGGCCTTTAGCCATCGAATGTGGGCGTTCACATCATGTGGCCTACATTTTCGTCTGGCCCAATCACTAGCTCAGCTCTGTTTCAAAGAGAAAAAGAATCCTTAGCTCTCGGCCTCTCGGGTGCTTTCATCCGGTTCGCCGCAGACCAACTTGGCATGAAAATACCACTAGATAATGAATCAGGCGATTCGATTACTTTCCAATATCCATTAAAATTGGAACTTTGATAGAAGGACAAAGGTTAGATTAAATCTATACCGTTTAGCAAAGAACATGTTGATAGGGTTAAGAATTTCATGAAAATTATTTGGTCCATCTTTGATGAAACTCACGGAGAGAAACATACATATAGAGCATCTCGTCGTGTATTTTGCTTGCTGAAGCAAGGAAGGAAGCAATAACCGTTATCTTCTTTTCTGCCCCATCCAGTCCGTTGGCTTTCTCTGGACCTAGCCTGTTCCCTTCCTCTTGTCATCTACTCCCATAAGCAAAGCTTAATTAGAGGTAGGTGGGTCGTCCTCCTAGTCCAAGAAAGAAACACATTTTCACCATGAATTCTTCCTCAACTCATATTTTGGCCCACTGGCAGGTCCACTCTCCAATTCATTCAATAGCCCATGCCCTCCGCCACGAGGAAACTGGCCCAAGCTTCACCACTGTCTACTCTCCGTACACAATTCTAAACAGAACACACCAGCTAGATATACTGATTCCTGGACAATCTATCCAGGACTCACAGCCAGCATTAGAGAAAGGTTTTTAATAATATCCACATCATTAGTGCTGACCACTCTTTAAGCTCAATAGATTTCCTGTATAAATTTTAAAAGCTGAACAATGGGCCCTCTCAACCAAGTGTGTGGAAGTATTAGTTCTTGGGTCATAACTCTGTAACAATCCTGTGCCGATTTTGTGTATGACTATCCTCCCATCATCCAAAACAAATAAGGGATGCACACCATAAGTGCCAAGATATTGTTCAGCTTTCAGGCTAGTATATTGTTTGACCCATAGACCCATCTGAATATCCTTTAATATCCAGATATCTGTATCATAAGATAGGCCATGCAGAACAGCTGAGGAGCCATTCAGGTTTGATAATGTAAGTTGCCTCCTACTCGATTGTATGTATGGATTGAATTCAATCTCAGCGCCATTACCATGAAAGCTAATTTGGGGTCCCTGGATATTTGGCCCCCATTCCTCCTCCTTCATGTCAAACGACATTATCTAGTTTTGTTCAACAATTCTGTTATGTAAGAAGAAACTTTTACCTGCACTCAACATTATTAGGTATATATACCCCATCGATGACCACACTACACGCCAATACAATATAGTCTGGAGGAGGCTGCTTCCTTCTCCACCGTGCAATACCGTCGCTGGTGCTGCCAAGAGTGCAAACCTCACACAGGTCAGGCACACCATCACGTATGGATGATAGGATCCGAAGCACCTTGTATTCGCTTGTGCTAGTAATTAACCTGCCCGACCAGAAACTTGGTCTCGTAATAGTAATCACTCCGGTGCAAGCGTGGAGCAGTATTCCCTTCTGCCAGATCGTCCGGTAACAAATGGACCGCTCCTGTGGCTGGGTTGGTCACTCCAGCATACGAGCTCTCAAAAGTCAAAACCGTATAAAAAGACAATATCACGGGGCATGATCAAGATCAAGACTCTCTTGTCCTTGTTGAGGCGCACCCGCTTAACAATTTGCCCGGACAGATCTATGATATCAACAACGCTCTCAACACAAAATCTCGTACAAGGCATCCAGGGGCAGGACGCCACGGCGAGAGCTACGCGCCTGTCCTGCTCCTGCTCGTGGATTCGGATGGTGGAACCCGCGATTCCCGGACGGATCCTGGTTGGCGGAAAGCTTAACCGCGCCGGGAGGTGGGCAGAGTTTGCGAGGGGAGTAAGGAGGTGGAGAGCAGTGACCACCCCTTGCAAAAAGAAAAGAAAAAGGAGAGCAGTAACCACCGGTTTGACTACTATGGAGGTGGACTGGTGGAGCGCCGCGAAAGGGCGGAGCGGCGGCGGTGGTGAGTGGTGACGGTGAAGTGAGGATTGGCTAACCGAAGCATTGATGACGTCGACTAGTGACTTGTGTCGGGCCGTGCACATCGTGCCGTCTGCCGTGCATGACAGATGGCCCTACAGCCCAAACACCACATATGGCCCGTCACGCTATGGGGGCCCAAGCATAACAGATGGCCCCTCGAGTGTTGTCAGCCCAGGTACTATGTTTTGTTTTGATAATTAGGTACTATATTTCATTTTTCTTGACAGGCGAATTAACAGATCATATATGCACATCATGTCGTGCAACGAAAGAAAATATCGCTTTTTTCAAAGACATTTTGGTGATCATCTTAATAGTCCTTTTTTGGTAGAGATTTTTTAATTACACAATAAAACTTAGACACTCATAACGCAACCACACTCATCTCTATGAACACACATACATAGATCCTATCCCTATGAGAGCATTGTCGAATACCGAGTTGGTAAATCTTGAAGATTGACGAAGTCATCACTGGCACCTCACTGTTGACTGGAGCATCGTTTGCCACTGAAAGCACAATGCCGTTAGATCTTTAAAAATTTGCTTCTATAAGGAGTCGAACCTAGAACCTGATTAGCTATCGAGACACTTGTAATGTAATGACATATTTGCTTATGGCATAACCACCTCGAAATAAAGGGGATAGTCGATTAAGATCTTTCTTAGGTGACACTTGACGAAGTAAGCACCCAAATATCACACAATGAGCAAAACTAAAACAAAATGCAATTGAACTATTAATTATTACAATTTAAGTTGAAAAATATTACAATATAAAAAGAGTTCAAATTTTGTGGACAAGTGACAGCGGAAGCAATTAGACAATCATGAAAAATTGAAGCACATCAAGTCCGTAGGTGCATCAAATTCTTCTCAACAAGCTCATATGCACAAAAATTAAAACAACAAAGCCTTGAGTATCTAATATACTACACAAGTCTTACATATCAACATGGCCTTCTAAAACCGACTCCTAGACGTGCAAAGGCTCGAAAAGTGTACCTAATTTTTAGGGAGCAAAAATAGCACCTAAGAAGTGGATCCTTACTTTTAATATTTTATTCAAGTTAAACATTAAGTAAATAAATACAGCGATCATGCAATTTGAAAGAAATACAAGTATTGCTTATAACATAATAACATAATCATAAGCATAATCAGTAGCATTAAGATAATTTCTAGTTTTTAACTACGATGTGACTCAGTTCACAATAGTTAACTCATTAATGCAAGCCACAACGATACATATCTATTTATCACCAGCTAGGAAAACTAAAAGTACATGATATACGCATCATTTAAGAACATGTATGGCAACTGTTCATAGAGGCATCATACAAACCGGGCCGAGTCCAAATCCCTAAGTGGACTGCCGCTCAAAACTACTTCGTGAACCTGCCCACTCCGATTGGGTCCTACCGACCAAAAACCTGAGTTTCTGTTGAACATATAAATATTAACGTTACATCAGTTTACTAGTCCCTATAAAACGGTACGATCCAATAATTTGAAATATTTCTCACACAAAAATTTTCAGCCTTTTATCTGTACATCTAAACATCTTGATATACATATTTAATTATAGTGTTGTATTGCAATTTTTCTTGTAGTATTGTATTGATGAATTAAAAGCACAATCATATATTTTATATACGTCGATGCAACGATGAACTTCATACAGTTTATATAACAGATACACTACAAGTTCACAAAGTGTATAACCCATTTATTCCCCATGAAATCGTGCAGTGGATCAATTATTTTAACATTCTAAACAGGCAACCAGAATACACTTCCTCAACAAATTATATGGTGTGTAAAAATGCATGAGGAAAGGACTGTCCGAACTCAAATTTATTATATCTACAAAATTTGTCTTCTACATGTGTGTCATTTCTTATGCCTAGTCTAATTTAGCCTATGTATTCTGTGGTTACCGTTGGCTCAACACAGCGAGTCACCAACTGATGTCAATTGATATTTTTGCGCCAAAAGATGCTCCTTCCCCAAAAATTTGCTGGTCGCGCAGCTATTAGCTCCACCAGTCTTCGTACAAAAATAGAACATATCATAAAGAAAGAAGCAACAAAAAAAAATACAATCTTTTATCCACCCAGAAACCAATTTACTTTTAAAAATATGTTGGGAAAACTGCCCAGCTGGTACTAATCACTAGCAATAATCCCTCGTGTTATTGAACATTTAGAAAAAAAACAACAGCTAATAACCTTGCAATGGAATCAATAAACATAATAGTACACAATGACATGACGATATACGTGAGAAACCTCCTTGACAAGATGAATAAAAACCAAGGCGCAACAAGTCAAGTCCAACCTTCTCCACTACAAAATGATAATGAACACAAATAGTTTTCTCTAGAATCTCTAGAGACACACCAAAACAGCAACAACAGCAATAAGGTTTCTACAACCTTTATACACCAACAATAGCAATACACGGAAGTGAAACACAATAAGGCTATCACTTTAAGCTACTACGGAGAATACTACATTTAGTTATATTTGGTAGTCAAGAAGTTCCAAGAGTCTTCTATCTACTAATTAAAATTCAGCTCAATCTGATATTATTTCACTGCTCAAACAATTCATCTATCCAAACTGCTCATTGTTGAATATGCTCCTAAAGGATCTAACGAACTCCCTCTCAAATTCGATGCTTCACTAATCCAATCCTCAAGCCAACTGAGCAAAATGGAGTGCTCTAAGCATAGAATGATCTCGTCATATTTGGGGCCAATCCAACCACATTTGAGACTCCAGTTCTGGATCTAGACAAATCTTCTCTTCTCCCGCTCTTGCATCACTTCGTGCTCTATTGTTGTTAGCTTCTCTCTCACACTCCGTACCTGAACTCGGTATATGAGGACCAGGGTTTGCTTCTCCAAGCATTTTCCACCATTCATAAAATTGGAAATTAATGGTTCATCTGGACCATCTTGGGCTATTGGTAGGTAAACTGCTCTTCATGTGGAGGGAATTTAGCCAAACCAAATCTAGATTAACGTACCAGGTCTACCTTTGCTCACAATTAGTGTTACCGGAATAACAATATGTACTCATCAAATATTTCTCCATGGAGGAATATAATGCATCAAGGGTAGACCACCTCGCTGTGTAGGAAGCAACGAAGGAAGCAACAATTGGGATCTCTGTCTTTGCCCTACTTGCCAGCTTTGTTGGGAGAGTAGAGGTGTCCTCACCTCCTCCCCTTTTTAGTCTCGTACAATGTCACTTCTCCTTCCCTGATATTTTTTATTTATCGAGTGTTTTTCTTAGAATGCACATGGAAGGAATCATACATTATGATACCCACAAAAAGGTGATGAAATGTGTCTTACATATCCTTATGCAATTTCCTGTGCTTGATCTTCACAATCCCTGTAGTCTGTGGTTACGAGTGACCTTGACAGCCACGAGTCACCAACCAATAATACAGCTTTTCTTTTTGCGCCGATAGATATGTTGCTTGTTACCGCACATTAACACTGTGCCTCCGCCTCTTTCAATCACTACGGGAGGATGTATCTATGCCGTGTGCTAGAAACACACGGTAAAAATCCAAATACATATGGTAAAATCTTTATCGTGTGCTGCACACGGCAGCACATGGTATAGATAGACGGTAAAATCGTCGTTCGACAAATAGATCTTTGTCGTGTGTCTTTTGTCGCGTACATGGCAACGGCTATCTTTACCGTGTGCCAGCCATCGGACACACGACAAAGGGAAGCGCGTTTTGTCGTGTGCCACCCTGCAGGCACACGGCATATGTCCTAGCTTCGTCGTGTGCTAGATGGCTGGCACACAACGAAGAGCACTTACTTTGCCGTGTGTCATGTTCAAGGCACACGGCAAAGGAAGAGCTTATGCCGTGTGTTTTGGACGTGGCACACGAGACAAGTGCAGCCGTCAGGCCTTCGCGCACCGTCAAGCTTCACCGTGTGCGTCCGTACCGACACACGGCGAACAGAAGTTTGGCCGTGTGCACCGCACTCGGTACACGACGAATGTTATGTTTGTCGTGTGCCTAGTTTACGACACACGATGAAATTTATTTTTACCGTGTGTCCGCACGCGTGGCACACGACGAAGGTCCTTCTGTGTCATGTGGTCTTTCTGTGTCGTGTGTCACGAATTTAACACACGGTAAAATGAGATATTCGTCGTGTGTCCGATAAACGGCACACGGCAAACCTGCAGCCACACGGTAATTTTTGGCTCCTCCCGTATGTCAAAGAATGGAAGTACTATTAATTAAAGAATGCAATAATCGAAATTGAACCAGATACTTTCGTAGCGTCTGTCCCAATAAACAAACAATATGCAGCACAGTACCAGTACCACACACATCCAAATCCATACAGAGCAATGTTGCTAAATTCGGAATGGTCCAAGCGAACTGTACCTGTCAAGGATCCATCTAGAGCTTGGCATCGAAAGCGACGGAGGAACGCACGCACGGACCACCTCGCCGTGCCTTGCCTGACGAAGCAATGAAAGACGCAACGGCGGCCAGCTCCTTGGCGGCCCTGTCCAACCCACCACCCTTCTTCTCTAGGAAGTAGACGTGGTCCTCGCCCTCCGTCTCGTAGAGCACCACCTCCTCGCCGGGCCACGCCGATTTCTGCAGCGCCTCCACGTAGCTCCGGCCCCTGTCGCTCAGGTCGTCGAGCTTCGCCACCGTCACCATCGCTCGCCGGCAACCCAGCGCCGCCCAGTCCGCCGCCGGCAGCTTCAGCGGGTTCATGAACGGGTGGTCGAGCGGGTACTTCCCCGCGCACACGAGGCCCCAGATCCGCCGCGATTTCAGCAGCCGCCGCCGGTCCGTGCCCTCCGACGGCACGAGCTCCTCGCCGCGGAAGTACGGGTGCATCAGCACCATGCCGTCGATCCGCGCTCCGCCGGGAGCTCTCCGCCGCTCCGGCGGCCGGCGCGGAGCACGACCTGGTGCGCGATGTTGGCGCCGGCGCTCTCCCCGCGACGAACAGCCGCGCGAGGTCGCCGTGGCGGGCGAGCCACGGCTCGGCGGGCCGCCCGGAGCCCGCCGCCGCGGCGACGGCCCAGGTGAGCGCGGCCCAGCAGTCGTCGTGGGCCGCGGGGATGGGGTGCTCCGGCGCGAGGCGGTACTCGACGGAGACGGCCACGGCCCGGGCCGCGGAAACGAGGGCGTTGAGCAGCGCCGTGTAGGAGGGGGAGAAGGTGGACTGGACCACGAACAGGCCGCCGTGGATGTAGAGGACGACGGGGAGCTTCGCGGAGGTGGCGAGGGCGTCGGTTGGGATGAACAGCCGCGCGCGGAGGTCGGTGCCGGCGTCGATGACGACGTCCTTGGAGGTGACGCCGGTGCGGGGGTCTGGTCCGGCGGCGACCCTCGTCGTGCCCACGAGGCGGCGCACGCGACCGCTCTTGTAGCGGATGAGGAATGGGGAGAGGTCGAAGTCGACGTCGGCATCGGGATCCATGGCAGCAGCACGGTCGGTGGCCTGTGAGGGAACTGAAGACAGAATATTGTTTGTATATTTTATATTCTCACAGAGAAATTGTTTGCATATTTTATATTCTTATATAGGAGCAGGAATGCAGGACACTATCTCTTGTCAACGAGCTGCTCGGACCTATTTTAGACAGCCAACTCTTAACCGTTTCGGTAGCCCAAATCATGCACTACAACGGAATGCTTCTCTGCCCCCGCCACGAGATATTTCTTAAGGTCCGTACCACTGGAACTGTGCTCCGCCGGGATGTTTTCATGCTCGGGCCTTGTTCGTTTATCTGTAATTGATTCTCGAATGGGTCTGTTTTCAGGTTTGGATTGAGTAGTTCCAGCATTTTCAATTCATCGAGGGCTGCTACATTCCATGAGTTTGGGCATAGGTTGATGCTGCGCTTCTAGGACATTAAATGAACTGAAATAGGATGGATTTTACACCAATCCATGTAACCAAAAAAGTATTAAACTGAACATCTTGATTGTTTCTGGGCCAATTTGAGTTTTTGAGAAAGTGCAAGGAAGAACTATACTATTACGCCTTGGCTCAATGAAAAATCATAAAAACCTAACTTCAATAGAGTTTTATGGATTTTCTATTTCTTTCTTAAGGAAAAAAAGTTCACCATGCTAATTGTTGCAAAAATGAAGAAAAGTAAAGTTTGGTTGAATCTACATGATACAATTTAGTTCTTATGTAGGTGGAGGTTGTAGAATAAGCAAAATATTCAATAACTGAGAGATCAATGGAAAAATATCTCGAGCATCCAACTGTGGTGTCAGGATAGATTGATCTGCTTGATAAAGAAAGAGAACATAAAACTTTGCTGTGGGCCGAAAATGGTCATTATCAGGCCAGTCGTGTTCAGAAATAAAACAAAAGTATCTATACACAGGTTCGCTCTACGTAGTGAGGCCCAGTAGCCCACCAAACAAAACCAGAGGGTAAACCCATCATCAGTTCAGATGAAGTGCAATATGGATAAATGTGTTTAGGCTTTGGAACACGAAGAAATTATAGAATTCTTATGCCAGGTGCAAGAAGAGGATGGACGGGCATGGCTTTCAATGGTTATGAAGTCTGTTAAACCATACTGATGTCACAGTCCTAGAGGTTATAATGATCGAGATGAAAAAAACTTCATGAAGGTGGAGATTAGTGATTACCCATGAAATTAGGAGACTGTCCAATATGGAGGCTGATAGTTTAGCAAGGAGCTCACTTTTCAATTCTTTAGGTAGGCACATTTGGCTCCTAGCTCCATCAACGGAATATGTATCTTATATTCCAATTAATAAAGGGCGCGGTTTGATCTGAAAAAAATCTGTGCAGATTTGTGTGTTCTTCTCTACATATGATAGCAATTAATGTGCTCTTAGGTTGTACTATTTCGGCAGACCGGCAATCAAGTTTGCATAGAAGGAGACCCAATATAACATGAGACCTGCCGATCACTTTCTGTTCCCATATTGTAGCCTAATTTCCATCAATGCTTCGGAAGCAGCCCATATGGTTGGTCGAAAGTTAACTGATGAGTTTCTTTGCATGTCGCCATTATGTACTTAAACACCAGTCTTGATTTCCTTTTTCATTTTTTCACATGTTTATATTTTTGACATATAAAAATATCAATCAATCGTTGTAAGTGAGAACAGATCCAACTGTTACCAACTATTTGATGTACCCAAACATTTTATCCTTAGGTGGTCTGAGAATTAATTCTAGCCTTTATTCAGTCGTGGAGAATAAACATGTAGGCTCATGCGTGCAGACGACACCTGTATCCTGTAATAAAAATTCTAAATCCCCAAATCGTACTTTTTACTTGTTGGATTTGCAACGACTTTGTAAAGTTACCGCATCCACGCAAAAATAAAGGCAGTGATTTCCTAATATTCATTATGCGCATGCATGTAGAATCACTTGAATAATTTTGATCTTGTCTCTTGTGGTGCCTTCTCATTGCCCACCACCACCTCTTCCAATAAAACAAATTTATTCCCTTGATAAGCATGCAAAGCCTTGTTAATTCTTCTAGTGCATGGAACAGGCAGGAAGCCAACAACACCGAATAATCCGCATCACACTGAGCATATTGCCCTGTGTCATGTGAGAATCAACCTTTTTTATAGAACAATAATTCCAAAGAGATTACTATATAATTATTTACATTGCTGTTTATTCTCCCTCTTGTCAGGTTGTCTCATGCAAGGACTTGATTAATGGCAACTACTGGTTCGCAAAAAAAAAAGATTAATGGCAACTACTGTTCTTATGTGACTGATGATTCGGATGACAAGGGTCTATTTGGATTTCATGTGTGTATCCTTCTATTTTGGCGGCAAATAGCTTAGAAGATCTTCTATAGACTGTTCTGAACTTAGGGATGCCATAATGAAGCAGAACCCTGTTATACATACCACCGGGTTGTCCGACCCGACCATCCGACCCACACATATTGACTATTAGCAATCAGATCTTTGCAAGGATTAGCAGCAGACCACTAATCACGATTAGCACCCAATGACTCACAAGTAGTCGGAAGGTCCAGTTGGACATTCGGGTCGGATGTAGAGCATTTCCTAATGGAGCAGGCATGTCCATGGACACGCACCATTTTTTTTGCGGGGGCCACGCACCAATTTAAAACAACCCATGACACTGACCTGACCTACTTGTGCAGCAATCAAAGTTCATATGCACCCATGCATATGGATCCTCAACTAGTACAAATGTGGTTCTTCTAATTTGAGGCAACAGGCAAAGGGAGGAGCCATCCTCTTGTACTGATGCTGTCATGCAAAACCAGGTGGCGCCAAGTGTTGCCATTTATTTGCTTTGCATTATTCCATTTATGTTTTGTAGATAATATGTAGGAGATCCATCTGCGCTTATTGATGTCGAGTGAGTAAAATTGGAATAAAATGTCGAACAATTGGTTCATAATGCATCTTAATCTCACAATTGAGAACTTATTAATTCACAAATCTATATTTCTTCCTCACATAATAAATTTTCTGAGAAGACATTACAAAAGTATTATCGACGAGACAGCAATGCATTTTGACTAATTTGTCATGTCAGTGTATAGCTGGTGGCGCTCATAATCTGATGGTGATGTTCCCGATCAGTTCCACAACTATGGTATCATGCTTCCTTGATCAGCATACTGTTCGGTGTGTTCCGGTGCCCGGCCGGTGAGCTGTAACTGCTATGCACATGCAAAAAGCAGCAATCACCATTTGCTCGGCGATGTCCATGTCTCCTTACTTGCTCTTATTTGATTTAAGCAAGTTAACCAAATGAGGTACAGAAAACATAGCAGTTACATTATTAATGGACATCCTGAACATGTTCTCTGTTCACTAATTATTCTCGTGCTGGGTGGAGCTCGGTTAGTTCCCACCCAAGAATTTATAAAATAGGGTCCCCACGGTACCACTTCCTTGAGTCAGTACACTGTAAAGATTGCAGTCATGAGTTTTAATTATTACATTAATGGGCAAATCATGCTGTGCGGTCCTTCACACTCACTTCCGAAAATGATCGATCATTGTAGTTGCCATCATATATTTGACCGGTTGCTGCAGTGGTCACTAGCTAGAGGAACAACGATGACCGCGGAGAACACTTTTAGTTAACCACTAATTTTAACCGCGACGGTACCTGTTATATATGCGCCATTTTAGTGGTCATAAGTTCTGCCCCTGACCAACATAACTCGGAGCAAGTAATGATCCATTTACCAATCTACATCAAAATTTATACATCTTGATATCGCCCACATAAACAAATCGGCGGTGTCATTTTCACAGCCGTCAATTGTAGATTTTGGCCAGAATCCCAACAATCTCAGTTATATATCTTTGTACCTATTTATAAACTGCCAAAGGCGCCCGTTTTTTTTATTACAACAGGTTGCAAATTTCATCTATATATACAAAAATGATTCTAAAACAAACCAAAGAAAGCTGAAAACAAGTGGAATGAAACATCACTAGTCTCGGGTTCAAAAGCCCTATCAGGTTCATGTTTCATTGTATTAGATGCATACATATATACCCAACAAGAATATGGCAGCTATAAAATTAAAAAAAAATATAGTATAGTTGAGAATAATAGTGTAAGCCGTCCCACTCGATAGTAAACCTCCGAAGCACTCATCACCCTAAAATAATGCCGCCACAAGCGATTGTAGATGCCAAGTGAGCCAGCCATGCATGCAGAACAAACTCGATCGAATCATCCCCAGTCGAATCATCGCCATCGCGTTGGATCCCTCAAATCATTTCGTGATCCCTTGTTCATCTGAAACAAGTCACGTTAAGCATATAAAAAGATCCAAAGAAAGGTTAGTGTTGTATTTGCATATTATCCAATTGGGTCATGGTATTGTCTCTCCATGTACGTATTGTAGACTACAATGAGGCGAACAAATCATTTGCGGTTTTGTTTGTTAGCTGGCTTGCTTGCCGACCTGCCCAGACTCGGTTGTCCCAATCTCTTTCGGTAGGTAGTCTCGTTAATTTCATGACTCATGTTATGCGGAAGGCTAGCTATGTTTAATTGCTATTGTAGAACAAGATATACATTAGTTTTTTTGACACGAGCATTTTGCCCGTGCTGTGTCCTTGATTCTATGCGTGTCATATGCCATCTCTTCTCATACAACAATTAGCCTGTGGACGTGGGTATCATGTGGCCATTTGGCACCACACCACAGAGCGCGACATAGGATCGGCGGGTAGCTTTTTAGCACGGGATTTTTGTAGCTTGGGAGCAGTTCCAAAAATAATCATACTATTATGTCATCGGTATATGTATAACACATGGACAATATAACATCACAGGATTTTTTTGACAAATTTTATGTTCCAAGTAGGGCTGCTAATAATCGAGCTAATATTTAGGATTCACAGAGAAGGGTTTCCTTGTGCTGTGTTTCCAACTCCTGTACTATACGCGAACACTGCATGTGTTGTAGTTTCCCTTTCCTAAAATAAGTTAGAAGCTTGTGAATTCATTTTTCTAAATTTATTTTTGGTCTGCACTGGCTCTGGCTTCTCTAATACTCCCTCCGTTTTTTTATTGTTGACGTTAGGACATGATTCCTAATTCAAAAATGAACTAGATTCTGTGTCTGAACGTCATCAAAAAGAAAAACAGAGGAGTAAACTTTATCAAAGCCGAAGCACCGAGCATACCTCTAAGAAATCGGTAGAAACACATGGTAACTAGATCAGAAGTGATTAAAATCACTAGCCATTAGGCTTTTCCGGAATTGTTTGAGCACTTTTGTAGTTTTCCTACTGCACTAAGCTTAATACAGAGCTTAGATTAACATGCATACTTCAAAAGAAGGGAGGTAGTATCAACCAAAGGTAATTAGTAGGCAAGTTGATTGTGAAACTATGGGTTCATGAGTAAGATGGATCTCATTTTTAGATAATGAGAAAACCGTTCCCAGCCTTCACCAGTTTTGGGGTTATGGCCAGTTATTACAAAATGCATCTCATCCATCTGCACACATAATTCAAAAGAAACTCTCGCGACACTTAAACATAGTTTAGATGGAACACACATCAAGGACCAATCCTATTAGTAAATCTCCATCCATAGTGCGTAAAAATGGATCTCATGAATGTGATGATCCTATTCCTATCGCTTACCTCACATGACCGTGTAAGGTTGAAGAAACAACTTAAACAAAAAACACGGAGATGGGCCACTATTTAGGTTGAAGTAAAAAGTGGTGGTCTTCTCACTCTAGTTGTAAGGAACAGAACACTTAATTAACAACAATTTTTATATTTCCGGCAAAGCTATCATCCACAGTTATTGAATACACTTAGCAAAATATACTAAAAACTATTGGGCACTTATCATAAGAAAAATTGTTGGAAAAGAGTTTTTGATCTTGTAGTGAAGTTAGATTTTGCAATGGTCCAAATTCTGTGCTTGGTACACGTCACTGCAGGAACACTTGGCAAATAGGCAAGCCGGAATCTTTGACGACGACTGATTTCTCCAGCGCTGAAGATTGCCACGTGTTGCTATGGCGCTGGCCCCAGATGCATGGCCAGAGACGAGACGATATGCCGTAGAATCCGGATACTGCTGGCTGACGTGGCGCCGGTGCGTGGACGGCGACTCCACGACGCGATGCTGCCAGTGGGAGAGCGCCCTGGAGCCACGGGCAGATAGATGGCTGCACTGCAGCCAGGAGGACCCAACGGCGTGCCCAACCACGCGGCTTCTTCCCCGGTGCCAGAAACAAAAGCAGGACAAAATTAAATACCCGTCACGTATCAAGTATAATCCCGTGAGGATTTGTATGTAATAAATATACACATCTAACTAATAATTTTGTGTATGTATGTGCAGAAGCGTTGCACGTTGCGTTGCGTGCTGCTCGAGCGCTTATCCTGTAGCGATCGTCACGGGAGGGCGGCGGCTTTTGAGTATGTGGGCATGTCGTCGACGTGATGGACTCGGTGCACGGATCACGGACAGCCGGTTCGTGCCAAATAATCGCACCAGCAAATGATGTCATTACACTTTCTTAATCAATAATCATGAAAGGTGATTGATTATAGAATGCGATGATGATTGAGAGGTCAGATCACTGGGATCTTGATCGATCGAGAGCTTCTTATTTGCTTCATTTTCGTACTGAAATCCAGGTATGCACAGTTATTACTTCTTCATCTTGCCGACAAAGGGAAAAACTTGGAAAACTAGCCTACCGTTTCTTAACAAATTATTATTTTGAAGCATTAACAAATGAATTAATGGCACAACAAATTGCTCGTCGTGTTACATGACGATTAAATAAAGAAAATATGCATACATGTTTTTTTTCAGGAAAAGTCCATTTTACTATCCTAAACAATCCACTTTGTCTATTTTATCTAGATGCATACAATTTTTTGCTACGTGCCACTACTTTTTCCCATCCACGTATCTTGGAACTACATACATTACCGTGAAATGGCACATGGAGGCTTTGTAATGGCAATGCTAGAAATTGCGACATGTAGGCAGGTTAACATGTGACTGAAACTGAGAAAATTTAAAGCCAAAAGGTTTCACGAATACGATGAACATGCATCGCTACCAACCAATGGGTCACGTGAGTACCCTAGCTAGGGGCAGGGGAGATACAAGTACTAGTACTAGTAGGTGCTTATTGCCTCACTGCTGACCTCATTTCCTGGCCTCTTTTAACCGACCTTGACGACGACCGGCCGGCGGAGAAGCCATCACAGTGCCCCGAGCCGCAGGGCTGTTCCTCACGTACGTGGTGCTGCCACAAACCATCTTGATGCCATTGCAAGAAAATATACTTATCTGTTGCCTTTTTTTCGTCATTAGGATTAACTTTTCAGCGCAAATTTGCATTGATTTGATTGTCCTAATGAAAAGAAAAAAGAAACAGAGGGAGTATTTCACGAGAAAACTGATAACTAGTGCAGTCACAATAATGATCTACTAATATCTCTGTTCATTTGAAACAGGATCCAGCAGACAATATTGTTCAATCTTAAGCCCTAAATCGTCATGTGTCTTCATTGTTTTTCCCTCACGGGTCAAGTGATCATTAGTCTACCAAAAGCAGCATGCCTTGGGTATCTTAATCCATAGTAGACACTCTAGGCAACTTATCAATTGGCGCCGAGCTTTAAAAACAAGCTTCCCCTCTTAAGCAAAGCCAACCCTTTTCATGTGACAAAAGAACTAACTAAAGCAAGATCTTTTTATCATTGCATTACACGCACACACATTGTTAAAGGAAGACAATCGTTCCTTCTTGATTCGAAATGCACGTGACCACAAATCCAATTGCCACTATCCACTAGAGTTTATTGCAAAGCTTTTTATTATCACTGGAATGAAACAGAGTAGCACCACCATTTATAATTTGTGAATGATATAGAAGGGGCAATTGCAAAACAGGTCCTGTTTTGGTTTCTACGGTTTTACAACGAAACAGGACCGGTTTTGCAACTAAAGGCAAAACAGAACCATTTTTAGAATTAGAGTATGACACAGGACTTGTTTTGCAATTTATCACGTAGAAAAGAGTACCACTTGATACAAGAATCATATAAAAACTATATGCAAAACCACTTTTATTATCATTTCAGCCGATCTCTGTATCTGTTGCGGCACATAGGATCCTCGATTGGTCCACCGTCAGAAGCCATCCAGCCGCGGGAAGAAGAAGGCTTGGGGGTTCGCATGCCACGGATGAAACGGCAGTCCCGCAAGCAACAGCCTCGCCACACCCATCCCTTTTGTCCCGTCACCGACCACCAATTTGATACTGCCCCTTGCCTATCTGTCGACGTGTACCATTCAACATGTACGTATCGCCTGCCGTGAGCTGCTTCTCTTCAGTAGCATATGCAGTATATCATTGCTCAAAACTCCCCCACACGGCCACACGAGTCAACCCAGGGCAACCACTAGTTACCGCTTAAAACAGCCATTAGATAATCTCTAAAGAAGCTACTGAACTCTCGCTCCAAACTGGTTTCCCTCGCCTCTGAACTCATCCCTCTGACCCAAAAAAAAAAAGACAGCCTTCCTTGAGCTCTACTTCAGGGTTCTCTTCTGCTTCCTTGCTTGGGTGCATACATCGAAGTCCGGTTCATTTGCTTCTCTTGTTTCTTCATCTTATTGCTGCTGCTCTTCATTTTCCTGCATCCTTTGGAGAAATTGAAGAATCGGGTGAAGTAAAAGGGGAATCAGAGGCTGAGGAAGAGGATTGAGAATGCCGGCCATAGCAGAACAGAGCTAGAGGCAGGGAAGCTTCTGAAAGGTACCTTTTCCCCTCTGTGTTCGCTCGATGTATCCACCCATGTATGCTTCTTTTTTCTTCAGTTTTTCTGATACGCACGTATTCTGTTTTGAGCATATAACTTGGTTCCAGATTCATTGGACAGTTTAGTTCCATATATAGCTTTGCTATCTAAGAGCGTCCATGATTCTAGTTTGGAGATACTAGTTTATAATTTACTGTAGCTCTCCTTCTAATTCTGGAAGGTCGCCACCTGAGGCCTCTGTTCAGTTCTTGTTTGTCACTAGTATTGCTTATGAATTGAATGTGTAGTGTGCTGAGTGGAAGCTTCCGTTTCAACCACTTGTGAATACACAAGGAGCTTCCGTTTCTAGGGTCCACGTTACAGAAACTCTAGGCCTAGACAAGTATATGTCGTCTGTCGGCATGTCGAATGTTGGCCGGCCATAATCCCTGAGGCATGAATTTTTTCCAAAATACTATCAAGATGTCAGTCAAGCTTTCCAGCTTTAACATTATTTTCCAGTTTCAGTAAGCAAGCTCTGCAGTACTACCTGACGCTAGGGAAATGACCAAATTGGTGAACACAGTTTCCCGTATATGGTTACATACATGTTGATGCATAGTTAGTTTTGGTTCCAAAAAGAAATTTGTTGACTTTTCCTTGTAACAATACCTACAACTTTAGATTCAGCAAACATGATACGAATCAACTGACATAAAACAAATATATATTATTTAAAGAAAGAAGGATACAAAACATCATATTTTCTTTTTAGACCATACCCTACCGCCAATTTTTGCAGATAACCCTCTCAAAAAGAAAAACAAACTGCAGATTCGCCGACTCGTTTTGTGCACTGGTCATGCACTGCATGATACTCTGAAGAATTATTAGTGGAGTTAGAACCCAAAAAATGTTTCTTTACCTAGACCAAAAGCCGCAAAAATACATATTCGTTGCCATTATCCTCTGTAGTTCGGTCATGGGAATAAAAAAACTAGGTCAAATTTCCCTTTTCCTGATTATCTAATCTAAGAACTGATGCCAAAATTGGATCAAATACAACAACCGATATCTTTCTCTTTACAGGTTACTATCTGTCGTGTCGCTTCTAGGATGTACCTTGCTATGCAGCCAAGACAGCCGAGCAGTCGAGCACTATGGTTTTAGACCATTTGTCATCTTAGACACTGATGTCTCACTAAATTAGTAAAGTGGTAAAGTATATTCCCACTGGGCCACTCCCATAGCCTTACCTCCTTTTGCTTACCCAGATCTGTGCATTTCATCATATGATCCCATTACACATCTGCCAAGTGCTCTGCCTTTAGTTATCCAATTTCTCCATTATATTTGTCGCAAATGATATATGTTGGTTGTCAGTTCCATGAGACGATTAAGCTCATTTATGATACTGATCAAGTGAGGGAAAACAGAACATAAGGGGGTGAAAGATGGTGGATGACAGGTCATGATCTCTGAACATGTTAACAAAGCAAAGCAACTTCTGGGTGTCCAAATCGCATGCCAATCATGCACAGCCCTGGCCACCTACATACTGTTTTGAGGCTGACGTCAACCGATTAGCCTAGTTCTATCATATTGTAGGATAAGTTTTTTCAATGAAAACAGAACATAAGGCGCTCTGAATTTTTTCTGTGCATTAAAAGTGGGCCGGCCTGAATGAACTGAGGGAGTTCAGTGTTCAGAGAGAAGAGAACAGACAATGGACGTCATCAGCAAGTGGGGGAAAGTGACAAGGTCACATGAATCCAAACATGGATGTACATCAAGTTGGAAAGATACTGATGTATATATAACTGTATGTTGATATGTCCATATAGAGCCATGTGTGTTGCACATACTTACTATTCCTATGCTTTTGACTCAGTTGTCCATATTTACAAATTATGTTCGTCCATTTCATCTAGTGGATTGTATATTAGATCAGAGCATAAATTGCAAATCTCAAGTGACAAAAATCTCACCTGGGTTGGTCTCTCTTTATGCTCCCTTTCAGGTCCTCTGAAGAGAAACACGAGGGAGCCACCGGACACCCATGTAACCAACTTATTCAGAGATCTGCCCACAACACTTGCTTGCAATGAGAAGGCACGTCCTTGCTTGTTGCCTCTGTCTGGTCATACTCCTCACCCTCTCTGTAAACTCCAGCTGCCAAATCGATCCACAAACACAAGCCCTTCTTCAATTCAAGGCCAGCCTGAAAGACCCCCTGAACCACCTCCAGTCATGGACAAACACCTCCTCGCCGTGCCAGTTCTTCGGCGTCCGGTGCAACAAGGATTCCGGCATGGTCACCGACATCTCGTTGTCGAACCTGAACCTTTCCGGCAGAATCTCACCGTCCATCACCACAATCCGAAGCCTGACACGGCTGGAGCTCGATTCCAACTCCTTGTCCGGGCCCGTACCACCTGAGCTCAGCAGGTGCACGCATCTCAGGTTCCTGAACCTGTCAGTCAACTACCTCACCGGCGAATTGCCGGACCTGTCGGCGCTGACGGCCCTTGAGGCCTTTGACGTCGCGAACAATGAATTCACCGGCCGGTTTCCGGCCTGGGTCGGCAAGCTTTCCGGCCTTGGCTGGCTCAGCATAGGCATGAACAACTACGACCAAGGCGAGACCCCGGAAAGCATCGGGAATCTCAAGAACCTGACGTACCTGTACATGGCAGGCTGCAGCTTGACAGGGGAGATACCTGACTCCATCTTCGAGCTCACTGCGCTGGAGACACTGGACATGTCCATGAACAACCTCGCCGGCAGGATCCCCGGAGCAATCGGCAACCTCCGGAACCTGTGGAAGATCGAGCTGTACAAGAACAACCTCTCCGGCGAGCTGCCGCCGGAGCTCGGGAAGCTGACGGGGCTGCGGGAGATCGACGTGTCCAGGAACCAGCTCAGCGGCGGGATCCCGGCGGCCATGGCCGCGCTCAAGGGATTCACGGTGATCCAGCTCTACCACAACAACCTGTCCGGCCCGATCCCGGAATCGTGGGGCGAGCTGCAGAACCTGACGAGCTTCTCCATCTACGAGAACCGGTTCTCCGGCGCGTTCCCGGCCAATTTCGGCCGGTTCTCGCCGCTCAACAGCATCGACATCTCCGAGAACGGCTTTACCGGGCCGTTTCCGAGGTACTTGTGCCACGGCAAGAACCTTCTGTTCCTTCTCGCTCTTCAGAACGGATTTTCCGGCAAGTTCCCGAGCGAGTACTCAGCGTGCAGCAGCCTGCAACGGTTCCGGATCAACAAGAACCAGTTCACCGGCACCTTCCCGGAGGGGCTCTGGGGACTTCCGGAAGTGACAATCATCGACATCTCCGACAACGGGTTCACCGGGACCATGTCGCCTCTGATCGGCGTGGCGCAGAGTCTGAACCAGCTGTGGGTGCAGAACAACCTGCTCAGCGGCCCGATACCACCGGAAATCGGCCGGCTCGCGCAGCTGCAGAAGCTCTACCTGTCCAACAACTCCTTCTCGGGCTCCGTACCGGCGGAGATCGGGAACTTCTCGCAGCTCACGGCGCTGCACCTGGACAACAACGAGCTGAGCGGCCCGTTACCGGGCGATATCGGCGGCTGCATCAGGCTCGTCGAGATCGACGTCTCCCGGAACGGGCTGACCGGGACAATCCCGGCCTCCCTGTCTCTGCTGTCGTCGCTGAACTCGCTGAACCTGTCCTGCAACGAGTTCACCGGGCAGATTCCAACGAGTCTGCAGTCGCTCAAGCTGAGCTCCATCGACTTCTCCTCCAACCGGCTCACCGGGACCGTGCCGCCTGGGTTGCTGGTGATCACCGGTAACGAAGCCTTTGCCAAGAATCCCGACCTCTGCGTCGACGGCAGGTCAGAGCTCGGAGTTTGCAACGTCGACGGCGAGCACAGGGACAGCCTGGCCAGGAGGTCGCTTGTCCTCGTGCCGGTCCTCGTCTCGGCGACCCTGCTACTGGTGGCCGGCATCCTGTTCATCAGCTACAGAAGCTTCAAGCTGGAAGAGCTCAAGAACCGTGACCTGGAGCACGGACGAGATTGCGGACAGTGGAAGCTCGAATCGTTCCACCCGCTCGAGCTGGACGCCGACGAGATATGCAACGTGGGGGAGGAGAACCTGATCGGGTCCGGCGGCACGGGCCGCGTGTACCGGGTGGAGCTCAAGGGCACCGGCAGCCGCGGCAGAGCGGTGGCCGTGAAGCGGCTGTGGAAGGAAACGCGCAGCGCGTGATGGCAGCCGAGATGGCCGTCCTCGGCAAGGTCCGGCACCGGAACATCCTCAAGCTGCACGCGTGCCTGTCGCGCGGCGAGCTCAACTTCATCGTGTACGAGTACATGCCACGTGGCAACCTGCACCAGGCCCTCCGCCGGGACAACAAGGGCCGGCCGGAGCTGGACTGGCCGCGCCGGGCCAGGATCGCGCTCGGCGCGGCGAAGGGGATCATGTACCTCCACCACGACTGCACGCCGGCTGTCATCCACCGCGACATCAAGTCCACCAACATCCTGCTTGATGAGGATTATGAGGCCAAGATTGCAGACTTCGGCATCGCCAAGGTGGCTGCGGATTCATCCGACTCCGAGTTTAGCTGCTTCGCCGGAACCCACGGATACCTCGCCCCAGGTGAATCCTCACTCTGTTTTTCTTTTTCCATGCCGCATGCATGACTTATTTGCCGGGAAAGGAGATGATTTTTTTACTAAGGTTGAATTAATTCTTGTTTCCAGAGCTGGCCTACTCGCTCAAAGTGACGGAGAAGACGGACGTGTACAGCTTCGGCGTCGTGCTTCTGGAGCTGATCACCGGCCGGAGCCCGATCGACCCGCACTTCGGCGAGGGAAGGGACATCGTGTTCTGGCTGTCGAGCAAGCTGGGCTCAGAGAGCCTCCACGATGTCCTGGACCCACGCGTCGCGACGTCGGCCGGCGTGAGAGATGAGATGCTCAAGTTGCTCAAGATCGCCGTGCTCTGCACCGCGAAGCTGCCGGCGGGGCGGCCGAGCATGAGGGACGTGGTGAAGATGCTCACTGACGCCGGGGCTGGACCCTGCAGCCCGCGCGGGCAGCCGCCGTCGAGGGTCTGCAGCAACAAGAGCTCCTGCTGAATTTTAGAGCAGGCTCTGCATCTCGAGACCGAACCCCACACTCGTGCCCTCATTCGCCTCAAATCGATCTTTGTTGTGTACTAGGATCGTAAGATCATGTATCTGCCGGTATTTTGTAAAGTATGCATGCTGGAAGTAGCCCATTTTACAGCTGCCAATGACATTTTTCCAAGAACATTTTCAGATGTGAACATTCGGCTTTTGTAGACAAGTACTTGTACTTGTACTTGTCGAGACCCTAGGCTGGACTGGAACCAATATTTGTTTACTTCCTCCATCTAGTTAATGATGTCGTTTCCAACATCCACTTAGTACTAGCCACAACTTAGTGTGCTTTAGGCCTACTTTCCTCCGTTCCAAAATGTATGTGTTTGAGTTTAGTTAAAGGTGAACTTTTTTTCAACAGACTATTGCCAGACAAAACAATAGTAACATTTGACTTGATCATGTGCAATAAAAAAATGATGTCATTAGATTCATGATGAAACAAAGTATCATAAATAAAACTATTTTTTATGTTAAATAATTTGTTATGATGGATATAGCTGACCAAAATTAGAAATGTTCGACTTTTTTAGATAATGGAAATCAAGTTCCTGCCTCTACATCACCGAAGTGATGTACATGGCAATACAAGACCGACCACACTTAAAACCACACGACCACGTTTAGCACTTAGGCTCATACAAAAAGAGATCTTAGACTCACAACTCACAAACCAAACTGAAACAGCCATGCCCCCTAGAGGAACCGAAGCGACAGTCAAACAATCAAGGGTTCAAAACACATAACACTTAGCCCTCAATTCGATGACGAAAATTCCAACCAAACTTGGCGAAAATTTGCATGAGCCTAGTTTCCCAAGTTCGGCAACCATCCGTCAACTTTTTGCGGTCATCATCCTTGTGAAGCAATGACCACCATCTTATCCAATGTGATGCCCTGAAAACCACCTGCAAGAAAGAGTTAGATTGAGTTCTATTAAACACCATATCATTCCTATTCAACCATATTGTCCAACATAGAGCCGAAGCGCCTACTAGTATTAGACTCTTGGTTTCTTGTGGTATACCACATAACCATGAACCAAACAAATGTGAGACACTCCTTGGTGGTTGAATTCCAAAAGAGATATGCACAGTGTTCCATAGAAATCTAGCCATGTGACAATCAAAGAACAAATGTTGGATTGTTTCTAGGTTGCTACAAAAACAACATTTAGTGTTCCCTTGCCACATTCTTTTTGCTAGGTTGTCTTTAGTCAATGTTACACCCTTATTTAAGAACCACAAGAAGACTTTTATTTTTAGCGGGACCTTGATCTTCCAAATTGGACTCTTACAAGAAACTACCCCTTGTTGAATCAATGTTAGGTACATAGACCTCACAGTGAAGAGGCCATTCTTGTTTAGGTCCCACCTAAAAATATCCCTTTCATCATTAAGATTAATCAAAGCCATTGAGGCCACCAAATTGTACCAATTTGTCAAGTTATCATTCACCAAAGCTCTCCGGAAAGAAACATTCAACGGTCTTGTTCCTAGAACATGTGCTACCGTTGCATTTTTCTTTCTAACTAAATTGTATAGGGTCGGATACACCAGCCCCAAGGGTCTATCCCCCAACCACGTGTCCTCCCAAAAACGCACTTGGGTGCCACTACGAATAAGAAAAGAGCCTCCTCCAAAAAAAGTGTCCTTCACGTTCATGAGTCCGGCCCAAAAATGTGAGTCTCCGGGTTTTTTCTCTACTTGTGAAAGGGTTTTATTTGACAAATATTTCTTTCTTAGAAGATTTTGCCAAATACCCTCTTCATTGAGCAACTTGAAAAGCCATTTGCTCAATAGACATTTGTTTTGAACATCAAGATTTTTAATCCCCAAACCTCCATACTCCTTTGGTTGGCACACTATGCTCCAACGAGCAAGTCTATATTTCTTCTTATGCTCATCACTTTGCCAAAAAAATCTGGACCGATAATAATCTAGTTTTTGAAGAACTCCTCTAGGGATATCAAAGAAGGAAAGCATGTACATGGCAAGGCTCGTGAGAACCGAGTTAATTAGCACTAGTCTACCCCCTATTGACATGAGTTTGCCTTTCCAACTAGCAAGTTTTTTCTGAAATTTTTCTTCTATGATTATCCAATCCTTGTTCGAAAGCCTTTTGTGGTTCATAGGTATTCCAAGATATTTGAAGGGAAAACTTCCACCTTTGCACCCAAAGAGTTTCACATACTCATGTTCCAACTCTTTGGCTTTGCCATAGCAAAAAGCTCACTTTTGTGGAAATTAATCTTGAGACGAGTAAGGATTTCCCACTATCATGTTCGAGAATGGCGGACGGGTCGTCTCCCCGAGCGGCGACTCCGCTCCCCGCGACGCCTCCCCGCCTCCCCACCTCCCTCGCCGGCCCTCATCCCGAGCCCGGCGCCCACCTCCCCGGCCGTCGCATCGCGCCCGCGGCGGCCTCCACCTCTCCCCTTTCCCCGCTTGCCCGCCCGTTCCGCCGACCGGTCGTTCGAAGGAACGGCGCCGGGCGGAAGCAAGTCCGGAGTCCGCCGATTCCGGCGGCGGCGCCGGCGGCGCTGCGTTGGACCGCTCCTTCCGGGACGTGGTCCTCGTTTCGGCGGAATCCACGGCCCCGCCCAAGCTCTGCTGCGCCGGCGGTAGTTAAACCGCCGCCGCGTATCCTCCTCCGCCCTGCGGCTATCGCGGAAGATCTTCGGCCACCGTCGGTCCCGGCTCCGACGGGTGGCAGCAGGTTGAGTCTCGGTCCTCTCGCCGGAAGCGGCAGGCCGGAGCCCGGCCCCGCTACCGCCCGGTGCCGGCGGACCTACGAGGACTCGCTTCAACCGCTTCTCGCCAAAGCACCGCGCCGCCAACCGTAAGTCTCTCCCCGCTCGTTTCCGCTGTCGCTCTCTAGGTCATCGCCTCATTGCTCGTCCCTCCGACGGCGACGGTGTCGCCGACCCCGGCCGCCCGGTGACGGTGGTGACGCGGCTTGACCTAGAGCGGCAGCGTCGACCGAGGTGGGGGCGTGACTCCGAGCACGTGCCCATGGCGGAAGCGGTTCCGCGCGTTCCGGTCCGGCGTCGCATCTCTCCGGCCGTCGTCCCTTCGAGTTTGTCATTGGCGAGTGACGCGCACGCCCCGGAGCGGCTGCGTCGGGCCCTGCAGACTCGGCGACGCCCGGTCGCGCAGGGTGCCGCTCCTGTCACGGGAAAGGGCCGTCGTCGTCGACGGCCACGTCACCGGAAGCGCCCGCGTCGAGCCGACTCCGGTCCTCCGCCTCGATGGGGATGGCGAGGGCGACGGTGGTGAGGTTTCTCCGGTGTCCACCTGGATGATGATCTCCCCGACCCTTGCCCCCCATGCATTCTCGATCGCTCGGACCCGATCAACCGGGCGGAACATGACCTTAGCAGGGCCGTGGTGATCACGGTGGTGACAGACCGTGCCCGGGTGTCCTCCGATGAAGTGGCCGAGCTGATTGCTGCCAGGTACGACCTGGTGCCGGCTGCTCTTGACATCCGCCGTTCGGCCCCCTCGAGTTCTTCGTGCTCATGGCGGACGAAGCTTCGGCGGTCGGCCTCGCCAGCAACAATTCTCAGCCCGCCTGCAACGGCGTTGCCCGGCTGCACTGCCGGCGCTGGACCCGCCACTTGCATGCGTCCGGTGGGGTGCTGCCCAACCTCATTGACGTCGAGCTTCGTGGGGTGCCGGCGCATGCGTGGGAGGTGTCCACGGCAGAAAACCTCCTCAACCCCTACGGCTGGGTGTATCAAGTCCATGAAGCAACCAGGAACCGTGAAGATTTCTCGGCGTTCCGTGTTTCGGCCTGGTGCTTTGATCCGGCCAACCTCCCCGGCGCCCGCGACCTGGTCATCGTCGAGCCGCCCGGTGCCGTTCCTCGAAGATCCGCCGGTGAAACGTACACTGGTCTATCCGGTGTCTTTTGCCCGATGTGCTGATGCGGCGGCGGAGGTGCGCCTCCCTTCCTCTCCGGGTAACGACGACGATGGAGTGCGGCGCGCGCCGCTGCGACGTCCTCCCCTGGGTGCCTCGTCCTCGGCGGCGCTCCCTCCGCCCTCGGCTGTCTCCCCGGCGGCCGGAGCTCCGGTGGCGGGCGAGTCGGGTGGCGCCCCTCCGACGAGACCCACGTGGCTGCTGCCCGCGGGGCGTTCGTTCCGCTGTCCGGCGCGGAGCCCCGGGCGCCAGCGAGCCCTCGTATTGATGGCGGTGGCGTGCGCGCTGCGAGTTCCGAGGAGCCCCTACGGAGGGCGGCCTTACTGCTCACCCCCTCCTCTCGCCCCCACGACTCGACACGCGGGCTCGGGCCCCGTTGGAAGTTCCAAGACGTGAAGCTTTGCCGCTGGCACATAGCCCGGAGGATGCATTGCCTTCGGTGGTATCCCCAACGTTGGTGCGGTTTGACGTGACAGCCCCATGCAACGTACCCTTGGCTGTGCCTTCCCTTGTGGACCCGCTGCATCAATCTGCCGGACCTGAGGCTCCTCTCGAAGGCTCGGTCGCGTTGCCTGCCCCGGGTGGCACTTTGTTTCCCGTTTCGCTGGGGTCGATGGCTGCTACTCCGGAGACAGCCACCTCTGACTCGCAAGAACCTGAAGCCGTCCCCGATTCGCAGGAGTCGCTGGCTGCGACACTTGAGACAGCGATCCCGGACTCGCATGACCCTGAAGTTGTTCCCGACTCGCAAGAACCTGAAGCTGTCTCCGACTCGCAAGAGGTTGCCTCCGGCTCGCTTGCTGCTGTCCCGCAAGTTGCTGCCCCTGTGGAGCTGCCTGGGTTTGGAGTTGTGTCCTGGCGCCCTGCGGAGGAAGTGCTGCCGGCCCAGCCTTCTGGTGCGACGCCGCAGGCCACGGACATGATCACGTATTGCAGGCGGCGCATCTCCACTTCCCCTCGGGTTGGGGCAGCCACCCTCGCCCAAGCAGTGGAGGCCTTCATCGCTGACGTCGCCCATGATCTGCCGGAGTCGTCTACCCCGGCGCCGCCTACGCGGGGCGGGCGTGGTGGCCATCGCGGTGGCCGGCGTGGTCGTCGCTCGATGGTGTCCACCCAAGCGCCTAGAAGGAGCCGCAGGGTTGCTCAGCTGCTGCCGGAGTTCGACTTCAACGCGCGCACCACGAGTGGCCCGTGCTCTTGGTTTCTCCGATGAAGATCTTCAAGATGAGGCCTCAAAAGACAAGTATGCGAGGTTCTTCGGTGAACCGCTCAGCACCGGGCACGTTGCTGCCCTGGCTGCTAAGCTTGGGAAGGAGATGCCGGCTGAGTTCTGAGCCTCTCCGGCGTTAGTTGTGTCCTCCTGAGCGAGTTGTATCCCCGGTCTTGTCTCCTATATTGTTCAATGGATAACTCCAATTTTCTTATATGGAATGTTCGTGGTTTGAACGAAAGGGCGCGCCGGGATAATGTCCGTAAGGTCGTGGACTTCACAAAGCCAGCTGTTATTTGCCTCCAAGAAACGAAGCTTGCTGCGTTATCTGAATGGGAGGTTTTGGCCTTCCTCGGTCCCGAGTTTCGCAGCTTCGTGCATCTACCGGCGCAAGGCACCCGGGGTGGGATCTTGGTGGCTTGGCGTGAGAGCTCTTTCTCCGTCGAGCATTACCGGGTGCACCGCCATTCAGTTTCTGTCAAGTTGAAGGGTCTAGATGGTCCATCGTGGTGGTTCACCGGTGTGTACGGTCCGTCCCAAGATGTAGACAAGCCGGCTTTCTTGGATGAGCTTCGGGAAGTCAGGAGTTTTTGCCTTGGGCCATGGATGATCGCAGGTGATTTTAACATGATTTTTTCGGCGGAGGACAAAAACAATGGTAATCTCAATAGGGCGCTGATGGGTCGCTTCCGTCGTTTCGTCAATGACCTTGACCTTAAGGAACTACCCCTCCTTGGTCGGCGTTACACATGGTCAAATGCCCGCGACGCCCTACGCTGGTCAAGTTGGATAGGGTCCTTTGCACGGCTGATTGGGAAGCCTTGTATCCGGATTGCATTTTACAGAGCCACGCCTCGGAGCTATCTGACCATTGTCCATTGCTGCTAAGTCTCAAGGTCCAGGTTGAAGGGAAGAAACGCTTCCACTTCGAGAGTTTCCGGACAAAATTGCCGGGGTTCGCTGAGGTGGTCGCCGAGTCTTGGAACAAGCCGGTTTATCATGTCTGCCCAATGGAGAGGATTTCCATCAAGCTGAGAAGACTAAACCGGGCACTCCAATCTTGGAGTCAGAAAGAAGTGGGGCACGTGAAGTCCCAACATGCCTTAGCTCGAGAAATTCTTCATCAACTTGAGATTGCGCAAGATTCTCGGCAGCTCATACCGGAAGAGGATTGGCTGAGAAGATCAGCCAAGAAGCATTGCCTCGTCATGTCCTCCCTAGCGCGCACCATTGCTAGGCTGAGGTCTCGTATCGGGCATATCAAAGAGGGGGATGCTAACACGGCTTTATTCCACAGAGAGGCTGGTTTCCGTAAGAGAAAGAATTTTATCCCATCGCTTTTAGTGGATGAGCATCTGGTCACCGGTCAGGAAGAGAAAGAAGCCGCATTCTTTTCTTATTTCAATGATCTGCTCGGCACTTCGGTTTCTCGGCATTCCACGCTGAACCTGGATTTCTTTCATCGCGAAGGAGTCGACCTTTCGGCGCTTGAGGCTCCTTTCACGGAGGAGGAGGTTTGGGCGACCATCAAGTCCATGCCCTCCGATCGCGCCCGGGGCCGGATGGATATACCAGTCGCTTCTACAAGGCGTGTTGGCAGATTATTAAGGCTGATTTCCTGGCAGCCATCATCTCATTGCAGCAAGGTGATTCAAGAAAACTTTGGATGCTCAACTCAGCCTTCCTCACTCTTATCCCTAAAAAGGAGGACGCCCTCTCGGCAAAGGATTTTCGGCCCATAAGTTTGATCCATAGTTTTGCAAAGCTTGTCGCCAAAATCCTCGCTAATAGGTTGGCCCCTCGCCTGGACGCTATTGTGGCAGCTAATCAAAGTGCATTTGTCCGGGGAAGATGCATCCATGATAATTATATGCTAGTCCAACACACCATCAGATTGCTGCACAAAGAAAGGATTCCGAGCATTTTTCTGAAGCTCGATATTTCCAAGGCTTTTGATTCAGTTTCGTGGTCGTTCTTGCTCGAGACTCTCACGCATTTGGGGTTCGGTCCCCGCTGGACAAACATGATTGCCAACTTACTCCGGTTCTCATCTACTCGGATATTAGTGAATGGTCAGCCCGGGGAGGAGATCCGTCATCAGCGCGGGCTGCGTCAAGGCGACCCGCTGTCCCCCATGCTCTTTATTTTGGTGATGGACGTCTTGAACAGCATGTTTTGTAAAGCGAGCTCTCTTGGTCTCCTCCACCCCCTTGCTAACCGGCGAGCCGAGCAGCGCATCTCGCTCTATGCGGATGATGTTGCCCTCTTCATCCGGCCAAGCGAGGAGGAGATGAGCCTCACTTTGAGGATTTTGGACAAGTTTGGCGAGGCCACGGGTTTGTTTACCAATCTGCAGAAAAGCTGCGCCTTCCCCATCCGCTGCGAGGATTCCGAGCTGGCAAGAATGGGGCAAACGCTGCCTTGCACTCATGCCTCCTTCCCGAGCACCTACTTGGGTCTACCGATCTCCAACACTCAGTTCCGGAAAGCGGATTTGCTGCCTTGGATTGAGAAGCTCGGTGATAAGCTACCAGGGTGGAAAGCCTCTCTCATGAACTTGGCCGGTAGGGTAACTTGGGTTCGCTTTGTTTTGTCGGCTATCCCGATTTATGTGATGATAGCGATCAACATGCCCAAGTGGTTTATCAAAGCCATCAACAAAATTCGCCGAGCGTTTACATGGAAAGGAAGGGAGCAAGTCAATGGTGGTTCTTGTCTTGTGGCTTGGGAAAAGGTACAGCGACCTTTGGACCTTGGTGGTCTAGGCATCCTCAACATCGAGTATATGGGCTGGTCACTACAATTGCGATGGTTGTGGTACATGAAAATTGGTTCGAACCGCCCTTGGCAAGGGCTAGATATCAAAGTCCACCCAAATGCCGAAGCCTTGTTTAAGATAGCAACATCTACACAAGTTGGCAGCGGGTCATCCACCCTTTTTTGGTCTGATCGTTGGTTCATGGGTTGCTGCCTTGTGGAGTTGGCGCCTGAGGTAGTGGCTGCTGTCCCAAAAAACATAAGGGACAGCCGCACAGTTCAAGAGGCTTTGAGTGACCGTTCTTGGCCAAGGGATATTCAGGGAGGTTTATCAATGACCGGCTGGTATGAGTATTTTCAGCTCTGGGATACGTTGTTTGATTTGATGCTCAATGACTCAGCCGATCAACACATTTGGCGGCTGGACAACTCAGGTCTGTTCTCCTCTAAATCAGCCTACCGAGCATTTTTTAATGGAGCCACCTCGTTTGCTCCGTGGAAGCTAATCTGGAAATCTTGGGCTCCCGGTAAATGCAAAGCCTTCTTGTGGTTGGCAATCCGTAATAGGTGCTGGACGGCTGATCGCTTGCAAAAACGTGGTCTCCCACACCCGGCGGTTTGCCCCCTTTGTGATCAAGAAGACGAAACGGCGCAGCACTTGCTCACCTCATGTGTTTTTGCGAGGGATTTCTGGTTAAGGATTCTCTCCATGATGGGTTTCGCGGATAAAGCGCCGGGTCGCCGTGATACGGTGTTTGCAACTTGGTGGCTGAAGGTCAATTCTCGGGTGGCAAAGAGCAAGCAAAAGGGTTTTAACTCCATCATAATTCTTGGAGCGTGGCTACTTTGGAAACAACGGAATGCCTGCGTTTTTGAGAATGCTAACCCGAGTCTCAATGGGCTAGTAAAACTCTTCGAAGACGAACTCCACTTGTGGTGTTTGGCTGGTGCTAGAGGGGTGCGTTCCCTCGGTCGGGTGGAACACATCACCTAGTGTGTGTGTGTAGGTTGGTCTGGTCAGTCCAGCGGGTGTTTTTTCAAGTTACATCTTATTTTTGTACTCAGCCCCTCGCAGCTCGGTCCGGAGCGAGGTGGCGCAGATTTGTAAGGGACCGTTTTTTCTCCTCTATTAATACAATGATACGCAGCTCTCCTGCGTATTCGAGAAAAAAAGAGACCGGATAATTGTTCAAAGGCACTTAGCACAAGCTTAAGTTCTTTTGCATGCTCTAAGTCATGCTCCATGAACAAAATAGTGTCATCTGCATATTGCAAAATCGATAAACCATCCTCCACCAAGTGTGGTACTACCCCATTGAATTGTCCATTTTCTTTCGCTCTTTCAATCAATGTAGCAAGCATATCTGCTACAAGATTGAAAAGAATCGGTGAAAGAGGGTCCCCTTGCCTTAATCCCTTCTTTGTTTGGAAATAGTGCCCCATGTCATCATTCACTTTCACCGCAACACTCCCCCTTTACAATTTGGTCTATCCAAACACACACCTTAGGTGAGAAACCTTTCATCCGTAAGGTTTGTTGGAGAAACGACCAATTAACCTTGTCGTACGCCTTCTCAAAATCTAGCTTTAAGATAACGCCGTCAAGTTTCTTCCTATGCATTTCATGTATTGTTTCATGTAATACCACCACTCCTTCCATTATATTCCTTCCGGCCATAAAAGCAGTTTGGGTATGTTCGACTTTTACCAACCCAAAAATACTTAGTTTGAGTAAAAAAAAAAGATGTTTTGCATGTTGCATGGATTATTTGTCCGTCAGATTTTGAACATGTGGTTCACATCAGATTACTCGTTTGAACTCTTTTTTGACACAGGAAATAGTGGGCTTGAAATATGGGCTGGCAACAACGTATGAAAGTCTAAGTGTATGACATATTTACGGTGAGTAGACATGATAGGATAGTAACAAATGAAGGGTATGTAAATGGTGACAGAGGCCCGAAACTTTATTCTATTAAATAATAAAGACATGATAGCAGCATGTCAAATAGTCCCTAGCTTACTCGTCGTAATCATCATTCATTTTACTTTTCAAAATCTGAAAACTAAATGCTCTATTACTGTTCTTGATAATAAAGACTAAAAAATGGTTATATAGGAAGATGGTGAAACTAGTTACTTTAGGAGGATTGTTTAAAGGCTTACTATTGTGATTTGAAATTAAACTATACATAAATGTATGCAAGAAGTAGATATTTTTTTTCAAAATCAAAATAAACTCCAGTGTCAAAATATTTAAGAAAAGAAAACTGAACACAAACATTAGACATACATCATATAAGTGTTATACTATTTTGCAAATTAAAATACCTATTCTGGGCATGCTGTGGTGACATATCCGATATTTATATCGAAAAAGTCATCAAAGTATGCACACAAATAAAAAGATCCATTTACATATATACATTTATCGCCAAATGAAAGGATCGCCAAAATCTAGCATCCTTTGCTAGAAATTTCTCAGAGGAATTGCTAGTAACTTTATACCTATATAGTGTTCTTCCTGGCTTGATTGGCTCTAGAATACATTTTGCACCAGATTCTTCTCCTTCAATTGAAACCTATAGTAGGCTTAAGGATTGTCTTCTTGCAAGATCACCAAATCTTGCATGCTTTGCTAGAAAATTTTCAGAGGAAATTCTAGTAACTTTATACCTTTCTAGTGTTCTTGCTGGCTTGATTGACTCCAGGATACATTTCGCACCACATTCTTGTCATTCAGTTGAAACTTATAGTAGACTTAAGGATTGTCTTCTTGCACTCCTTAAAGAATTCTGCAATTGACTACCTCATCGTGCAAGAACAGTTAAATTTTGCATTCAATAATAACATACTAATGAATTCAGTAATTTTAAGAGCAGTACCTGTTTTGTATGTTTTTTTATGCCAAGTTTAGGCTCTCGCACCCTCCCACAGTTTTTTTTATGATGCTCATAACTTGCACATGCTGGACTTTGTTGCTAAGCAGAATGTCAATCATGTTTTGTAAAACAATATTATTGAGCTTGTGCGATCTTATGTGCTTTACCATCCATGGAAATCATGTAAGAATATGTTTATGCGCGAGCATGATTCTCTTAAAACGCACCGGAAATTGGTCGACCGAGACCATGCCGCCTGGATTGCTGTCATCCACCGTGATATCAAGTCGACCAACATCCTGCTTGACGAGGATAAGGCCAAGATTGCAAAAGAGAACAAATCTATTCACGGAAGATTTGTACTAGTTGCATGTTTAGGTATTTAATTAACAATGTACCGTGCCGTTTCTCTTTACGGTGAATAGATTTGCTCTCTTTTGAAGAAAAAAGTAGATAGATAGAGATAATTTGGTAGTGATAACACCCTTTAAGAACAATACACAATTGCGCAGCCAAGCCTTACTATTTCAGTCTATAAACCCATGCACATGTAGCGAGAAAATATTTATCATACTCTCATCAGAACATATTGTCGAGCACCACAACTAGAGCGCTCTAACCGTGAATCTGGCATTACCATCAAGTAATAGACCATTTTCTTAGAGTAACTTTTCTGGATGACGGTGAGCAAGTGTTGAAGACCAATGCACTCTACTTCTATGTTGTATCGATAGTCAACGACATGAAATACAACAATTAGTTTCGAGGCGTGTCAAAGGTATTCTAATATATGCTTCTTGGGCCCGATATAGGTTCATTACTAGCTTCTTAGTGTGAGGAAAGCCTTAAATATTTCATTTGACGGCAAGAGAAGAGGATGTTATATTCTATTGAGGGGTATGCTATATTATATATCATCTTTTCAAAGCATTAGTCGCATAAGACTGTAGAGTGTAAAAAAATTCTAGCTACACATGTTATGTAAGAAGTTTGAGATGGTGATGTACACATATTTTGAAGCTAGTGCCACGTGCCACAATAAAAGATATGTAGGACAAATCTAATCATCTGATTGAGAAAATCAGCCCCTCTTACTTATGTTTCTAATAAATATATATATCATAACAAATATAGAAACATTAAGCATGTTGTAGGGGTGAAGGGGGAGTGTTGCCTTGAAATGGAGGGATAAAACCCATAATAATGCACACTTACATTATTATAAGAATATAATTTGAATTAATTTATGTCTTAAAATTTTCATTAATATTTATCTCAAATACTATATATAGAATGTAGATTGTTCTAGTGTGCGCACTTAAGCAAGTTTACAGCTATTAAAATTTGTTTCGAAAATAATCTAAGCATCGCTATAATGGGTCAGGGTCATGTATAACTTTTCTATCTTTGTTAGTTTCTCTCTTTAGAAAATCTTATAGAATTACTGTAGGACTAAATAACTGAAAGCACATTTGTGTCTTCCTACAACAACATGTAAAGGTCTCATAACCCTACATCAAAATGATATACCTGGATCGGTCATTACTGCATTGCCATGTGTCAACATAGCAAGCACACTAGCACATGCTTTATCAAGAAATATATGAAAAAGAAATTAGATAAGTTTGGCCCATGCATCTTTAATTATTGTAAACATTATAATAAAAATAATAATTTTAAGGTATCTTCATATTTAACCCCATTTTTCTATTTCCTATGATGCACTGGGAGCTTATAGATAGAAACGAATCAGTTTAAATAATCCCCTGTGGCTCCGATGGAATCTAGATCAACATGTCATTGGATCAAGAGAAGTTCCGATTGAAGTTCAATATGAATCTTTTGGGACTTATCATGAGATCTATGCCACTATCTAATAGTCAGAAATAGAAAAAAGAAACCCATTCTATATACATTCGAACCACTCTTGCTCATATTTCTTTTTAGAGTAAAGTGCACAGCCGGCCCCTGAACTTGTGCGGCTGTGTCACTTGGGTCCCTAAACTCTCAAATCACAGATTTAGCACCCTAATCTCTGCTTGGCGCACATCACAGGTCCAATCGGGTCGAAACCCACTACTAGAGTCAACGTGGCATCCGACGTGGAAAGTCCAATGCATGCAGTTGTATTGGCGCCAGTTGGAGGAGGCTATTTTACAGATTGACCCATGAAGCCTTTTGATCATTTACTTAACATGCTGAAATATTTGATTATATGTTGCGTGTACTTTCTTCAATAATCAATTTAGTGTAAGTTATACGGTACTTGACATAGAAATAGAATGATTGATTTGAAGTCTTTGTTTTTTGGTGCTTGGAAAAAATTATGATCATACATATGAGACACACTGGAGAGGCATGAGTACATGGAGCAGAATTTCTTAAATTTGCATTAAGACACAAGCTTAAACATGTCACACTTGACAGAATTCACACAAATTGACACAATCACAAGTAAAGAAATATCACTGTCACTTGGACAAAAGCGTGGCACAAGGGAAAGTACTCAGTCATTCACAAAAGCAACTAAGTATCACTAGAAACTCCAGCTTTGTTGACAGTTTCAGCTCCAGGCTTCTTCCTGGTTAACGTAGCTCCAGTCTTTTTCTTGGTTGTAGTAGCACCCGTTTCTTTAGCTACTTTTCTCTTCTTAGCAGTAGCAGCTTTACCTTCCTTAGTACAGGTTGAAAGTGCAGCAGGTCTTGACGGTGGTATGTTGTCCATGATGAATTGAGGGTCCGGCAGTGGACCATGTGGTTGAGATAGCATGCTAGGCTGAGTTGCCTTCAACATTTTAAAGAACAACAATGTAAATATCTTGTAAATAAATTTGCCATCGTAAGGAAATTAAAGAGACAAATAATTTACCTCCCCCATTTGACTCAACATAGTGCTACTGAGTTGTGACATCAACTGAGAACCAACCGGTTCCTGTTGTATTACATCCTACAAAAGAACTAGAGTATAAAATATTTATTTTTCACACTAACATAGTGAGTGAGCATGCAGTACAAAATCTGGATTACCTGTGTTATGACATTGAGAGGTTTGTCATTTACTGATTCAGTTTGTTGCTGTTCTGCAGCAACTATTCTCTTTGCTTCTTCAGAACTTATCCCATCTTTCTTCAGCCTACAACCACCAGCATTGTGGTCAGTTCCTTTACAACGGCCACATGTAATTACCACACCATGCTTTGTCAACTTTGGACCATTTTTCCCTTGCACTTCATATGGTTGCTTCCTCCTGGACTTTGGTGGTCGGCCAACCTTCTTCTCATATACTGGTGGTAGAATTTCAGGCCCATTCACATTCTCCCACTGGCTCTTATCACTGCATGGCCATATGTTAAAGCCATATGCTTTGCTAAATGGTTCAGTGGAGTAGCAATTAGGCAACACACTCTCAGCTGGAATTCTTTCATGCCTTAGACAAGATATAGCATGATTACAAGGGATTCCTGTTAGCTGCCATCTCCTGCACTCACAAGTCTTAGACATGATATCTACTCTAAATTGAAAATCTTTTTCTTAAACCTGGAAGACTCCTTGTCCAGCTGGTAATGCATAGCATAGGTTTGCTCCTTCAGAATTTTTTAACACCCATTTCCTAATCTTTGGGCAAAAGGGCCCTTTAAACTGTTCTGCTAGCTCCTTTTGCTTGCTAGTGTCTGGTCATCAACTGTTGTTTGATTCTCATCTTCTGAACTCCTTCTAAACTGTCTTTGCAAAACTTGTGAGGCTCATCTTCTCATTTGCTCTGAATGACTCCACGTACTTTACTGACAACCATTTAGCTGTACACTTCTGGATGACCCACTCCCTTGGGCAATTATGATCTCCAAAGTAAGTCTTGACAACAAAAGCCTTCACTCTGCTATCTTCTGAGGCATACAAGTTCCATGGACATCCCTGAGCACAATGGGCTCTTATTCTCTTCTTTTCATTCCTTGGCATTTTAATCTGCACTCTATTCCTAATACCATACTCAGTAATTGCTGCTCTCAATTCCACGGCTAAAGGAAACACAAGACCAATTCTGAATGTTGGATTGTTCATGTCCTCTTCTCTCCATGACTTGAATTTTAGAAGGACTCCAAATTCTTCATCTTCTGGAAGTTGTAAGTCTTCATGGTCACTTGAAAGTTGACCACTCTGAACTTGACCTGTTGCTTCACCTCCCTTTAATCTGCTGCCTTTGGCCTTCTTCTCTCTTGATATATGCTTTCCTTTAGCCACCCCGTCATCAACAACATCGTCATCAATACTATCCACAAACAAGTCATCATCACCATCATCCAACTCGTAATCACTATCAAAAAAAATCCTTATAATCACTGTCATCTGTGCTGCCACTGTCACTGTCCTCATAAGCTTCTAGTTGCGCATCACTTCTTTTTTCCCTCCGGTGCTCTCTGCTAGTCTGCTTCTCAATGTTGCTTTGGAGGTTCGTGTAGAACTCAGGTAACTTCTCCCCATCTTTAGGCACTTGATTAACTTTCTTAGGACTGATTACCTTTGGTAAATCTGCAACTGGATTTTCTATGATGTCATCCCAATCAAAGGTGGCAGAACTATCATCATGATCAAAATACACAACCAGATTCTTGCACTTGTCAACTATGGAAGCCATCACATTAGTGTCTCGTATCACTAAAAATAACTCTGAGTCCATCTGTCATATCTTTCCCAGGTAGCAACCAATAAATCTTCAAACTTCCTGTCCTTAGGTATCCTAGATCGACAACAAACTGATCGAGCCAGAGTGGAGACCAAGTGTCTATCTCGATGTGATCAAACCAATTAACCTTTCCATTGACATAAGAACGCAGATGGCCATGACCAACGAAGAATCCCCCATGGTGAACTTCTACAGAGAACTCTTCTGAACCGACATCTACAGAACAATCCAACAAAAAATTATGCATTACCTACTATGAAATCTCACATATGGAATAACAAAAACAAAAGCCCTGCATTTTTCCTTCAATTTCAGAACCGTACTACAACCCTAGTGCAAAAAACAAGATTTTCTATCTAAACTATGAGGAATACGTGAGTAGAATCAATTAAAAACACCTACAACACAGCGTGAATAGAAGCAGATTGATTAGGACTTGATCACTCACCGTACACGGGTTGATTTTCTCCCGGCCGCCGCAGTGTCGCCACCATGGTCCTACTCCACGTCTTGCCTGCGAAGGTCACTGCCGTACTCAACGTTGACGGAACGACCTGCGACCGCCGCCGCCGGCCACCCAACAGACCGCGCCTGCCTCGCCAACGTCGCCTCGCCTCCCTCTCCTCGACGAAACCGAGAAGATACGAAACGAACAGGCACGGGCACAATGAAACACGAGAGTGAAGGCAGGGGGTTATAAGCATATTGTGTGCCAATTCAGCTGTTGTTTCCACGTCGTGGGTGCCGGATCAGCGTTCTAATCGGGTTCGGGCGTCCACTGGACCTGTGATGCGACCCAAATTAAGTTTAGGGGCTAAATCTCGGATTTAAGAGTTGATGGACTAAACTGACACAGTTAGGCAAGTTCAAGGGCCGCACGTGCACTTTACTCTTCTTTTTATAGAGAAATAGAGGAAGCCATACAAGGATTTAGTCGGGCCTATTCATACACTATCTAAATCTAAACAAGGAAGTTAGATTCGGCGATGCCCCTTTCGGGGGCATTCCTATTTCGCTAGTACCGTCCTTTTTGCCACGCAAATTCAGATTGAGATTGCGAGAAGGGAGTAAATTAAGTTTTCGAATCACTGACTCAGGCCTATTGTCGAATCCTACTCAGCAATTGTCGAATCCTACTCAGTCAAGTCAAAAAAGGGGGGTACTTATGTATGGCGGAACGGGCCAACCTGGTCTTTCATAATAAAGAGATAGACGGAACTGCTATGAAACGACTTATTAGCAGATTAATAGATCATTTCGGAATGGGATATACATCCCATATACTGGATCAAATAAAGGCTTTGGGCATATTCCTACGTATCTTTAATATCTATATTAGTCGGGTCCACTAAGCATAGTTAATGTTTCTAAAACTCACCTCTCATGCTGCCACGTCACCTGAAATTCTCAGCCATCCGATATATGTTTCATCATGTAATCTGGTTGTCCATTCATCTAATCAGCACATACATCACTGATCTTTTCAGGTACCAGCGCTCTGAATAATCCTCGACCCTCACGCTACATCCTCCACTGAAACAGCTCAGGTTCCACACATATCCTAGAAACGGATACTCTTTGATAACAACAATTATCCCTGTCTGTTCCTATTCTACAACGCCTAATTCGTTCAGTAATCGACGCAATGAGGGTATTCATGATTTAATGCTCCCCTGTAATTATTAATTAACTACATGCATGGAGTATTTGTGGCCATCCCATAATCCCAGCTATATATTGTGGATCTTCGTCTATGTGATTCTGCTCCGTTTAAGCAGCTTCGTTGCATCAATCGTGCCGTTGTGCGACTGTTAATTGGGATAATTTCCTCCATCTGTCCAAGCTTAATCTCACCACCAGGAGGAGCGTGTTTTTTTTAGGAAAACTACGGTAGGCGCGTGGCCGACCTGAACAATTCATTAGATAGGGTGGCAAAACCACAGATTACAAGAAGAGCTTACAAGGATACACAAAGGGGAGCACAAAACACACAAACTCACAAAGAAGAGAACACCACGAGACACAAGACCGATACAAAGAACTTGGCCTAAACTTTGCACAATCGAAAGAAGCTGAGAACGCCATGAAGCATCGCCGTTGAACAACATGCTTGCCGGTTCACTTGGACCACTGCCCTTCAGCCCCACCCATCGTAACTACGCCGCCCCGTTGCTCTTCAACAGGATGGGGACTCGGAGCAAGGAGAATCACAATGATTCAAGCTCAACGGAAACAACAACCTCCCTTCAAACTAGAATTGGCACCTTCTCCAGCACATCCGGGTTCGACTTACCGCCTCTCCAACGCCCATTGAGGGGAGGAATCCTCAATGGAGGGAAGGTTAGAAATCATGGACTCGCAACCCGGCATATAATTTGATGCCACCAATAGCAAGGAGTCTGTCGACGAAACAGAGGCGTCAACAACGAACTCATGTCAAGCAGCAGTAGAAACCATGCACCTGCAAGAAAGCCAAGCCCAAACACATGTATGGGGCGGAGCAAGGAACCACCGAAGGTCTATACACATTCCACTTCACTAAAAGTTGCAAGGTCCTCTACCCTAAGCAGCAAGCGACCAAGCCCACGGCCATCGCGGCCGCGAGATTAACCACTGCGAAAAAGAAACAGACTATCCGACACAACCACCGTGTCGGATATGGATTGAAGCAACTCGGTTACCACAGCAGTGACGCAAGAGTTTCCGGAAGATGAATGGCTCGCGGCGACGACTCCAAGGAGAAAAGCGGCACCCATAGACGTCGCCGTCGCCGCACCGGCAGGGAGCCAGGGCGAGGTTTTCGCCGGAGACATATCATCGCAGTAAGTTGCAATCTCCTGCAGCCGCCGCAGCTCCAACCATCCGTCCATCGGAGGGGCGTCCCCCTGCCGAATCTGGCTCCACAAATGGAGAGCGCAGGTTCCGGCCGCCGGTGACTAGATCTTGAAGGAGAGGGAACAATGTGTGCCCAATAGGCCGTCCATGGCCGGAGAAGCCTTAGATGGAGCACGAAATCGGCCAGCAGCCCTCCGAAGTGGGCGCTCAAAACCCACCGCGGGTCTCGCGAGGCAAGCACCGGATCCAGCCATGGGACGGCTAGATCCGCCTTTAGGGCAGCTAGGTCCGGCCACCGGAGGCCAGGACAGCCGGAGAAGACCAAGAGAGTGGAGCTTTTTATTTGCACGAACGGGGAGAACACCGTGAGGAGGGAGAGCGCGAGATCGCGAGCAGCACCTTTTTAGTGCCGTCGCGGGCCGCCGCCACCACCGGTCACCGGCGGCGGCGGCGGTCGTCGAGATGGGTGGTGGCGGGGGTTGGTTCGGGTGGGGGAGCGGGTCGCCCCGAGCCGCCCGAGGAGGACGACGCGAGGCGTTTTTCTTCTTAGCCAGGAGCGTGTTTTTTCCTGCGCTGGTTACCGCATCTACAATGCACACTTGAATCCTAGCCCCAAGGTAGGGTTCACCCTGCCTCTACGTGCTCTCTTGCTCTGTTCCATCATACATTGTTAATTAAATACCTAAACTTGTTGTACGGTTTCAGCATAAAATTAATCTTATAAGTTATAACCCTTTGGTACAGTACAATGTATTCTTCCTACAACGTTTAATCTTGTTGCAGCATACTTTCACTATGACAAAACCTCGCTATAGCCATGCCACCCAAAAACCTATAGCCACGGTAAGCAAAACCGACCGTGGCTACGATACGAGGCAAGCCACTCTGCTCTTGGGCCATGACTATAGAAGCCACTATAGCCACGGTTGGCTTTGTGAACCGTGCCTATTGTGGCCTCCACCAATAGCCACGGTCCACGTCTTGAACCGTGGCTATAGTAACTTCTATAGCCACGGTTGAAAAAGTGGACCGTGACTATTGTCTTCCACGAGTATAAAAGCCGCGTTCGGACCGAATAGCAGCTCACTCGAAGTGTGGCGGCCCGAAAATTGATGAAATTTATGAAAACCGAGGGGAATGTTTTGAGTTCGTTTTTTTTTTGCAGAATTTTGTTCTCTATGGTAAGGGAAACTCATCCCATGTATTTTTTGTAGCTATAATGTTGTAATCGGGGAGAATTTTGGGTTACCATTTTTTCTAGGTTTTGATTTCGATTTGTCAAATTTCTCTATGTTTGTAGGTTTGTTGTTGGTTTGAGTTGTGTATAATGGGCTCATACATCATGTGTATGTGTTGCATACAAAAAAAAAAATCATGTCTTACAAACCTTTTTCATGTCAATCAATTTAAGATCTACTTTATGCTCTCTTGAGAGACCTAGAGCAATTTAATTATTAAAAATTAAGTGAATTAATAATAATTTGTATATTTTATTTTTATGTATTCTAGCAGATTGTCTTATGCAATATATTAGTTCCCTTATATTTTCTATAAATATGTAATATTCATAATGACAATTAGATTAATTAGTAATTAATTAATAATTATGTATTCTAGCACTTTGTTTTATGCAATACTTTAGTTTCCTTATACTTTCTATAAATATATAATATTCATAACGGTAATTAGATTAATTAGTAATTAATAAATAATTATTGTTTTCGCGTAATGCTTGTTTAGATGGACAAAACATGTATGTACGAAGAGTCAAGATTAAGTGTATATTTTCGAGGTCAAGTCGATGTATTTCTCAAGGGAGCTGTCAAGCATGCTAAGCGTCTATGAAGACAAGAAATATATTGTCCATGCATGGACTGCAAGAATAAAAAATTATGGACAGATACACTTATAATCCAATCCCACTTAGTGAGGAGGGGTTTCCTGGTGGACAAAGCATGGAGAAGATGAGCTGGTCAAAGTTGAGGTCCAACCGATCCACGTTGAAGAAGAACAATTTGTGCAAGTTGACGAGTCTTTTGATTTTGATGTCCAAGAAGAACAATATACTGATTTTGATGTTGAGAAATTGCTATGTCATGTTGAACCGCAAGTTTTACTCAATGCGGGACAACAAGATGGCTTGATAACTTTGCAATGACGAGAGAAGGCATCAAAAGATTTATTGTATAAGGAGTCTAAGAGACGTTCTAAAGAGAATACTTGTGTTACGTACAGTTCTTGAGCTCACGAAATTGAAGGCCATCAATGGGTGGTTAGATGCTAGTTTCACTAAATTGTTGGATCTTCTTTCGGGTACACTGCCGAATGCCAACTTGTTACCAAAAAGCACCTACTATGCTAAGAGATTGATATCCCCAATGTCGCTTGGGTGTGCAAAAAATCCATGCATGCTCAAATCATTGGACATTATACCGAGGGGATAAGTACAAGGACCTCGTGAGATACCCAAGGTGAAAATGAAGTCGTTACAAGATGAATGAGGACTATGATGTAGACACAACTAATAAGAGGGGCGGGGGAGAATGACATGAAGAGGAAGAAAAGCAATATCGTCAATGGTAGCGACGATGATAGTAAGGTTCCAGCCTCGGGCATGTGGTACCTACCGGTGGTGATCGCATCGGACGGATATTTGCCAACCTAAGAGATGCTGAACTGATGACATAGCATACACGTAAGCGGGACCCTAATAAACTGAGTCATCCAACTGATGGAACCTAGTAGAAAAACTTCGATCGTAACCATCGTGACGACTTCTCTCACGAGCCAAGAAATATACGGTTTGCATTAAGTAAAGATGGGATGAACCCTTTTGGTCTAACAAGGAATGTTCGCAGCATTTGGCCTGTGCTATTAACAATGTTCAACCTCTCACCGTGGTTGTGCCACAAGAGGAAGTAGATATTGTTGTCTATTCTTATATACTGGGACGAAAGAACATGGTAACGACATAGATGTCTTCCTGAAACCATTGTTTGAAAACATGCAACAACTACGGTTGGAAGGTGTGCGTATGTGGGGATGAGCACCGAAGAGACTACTTCACGTTGAAAGCGATCACTTTCGTGACCGTAATCGATTCCTCGACGTTAAGGGTACTTTCGGGCCAGGTGAAAGGAAAGGAGGCATGCTTTGTATGTGTTGATGATACATCACACGTGTATCTTCCATCATCCAAGAAGACGGTGTACACTCGAAATCGTCGATTCTTATATCGGCCCTGTTTGGGACAGCTGCGGGCCGAAGCGCTTCTCTCCAAAACCAGTTTTCTGTGAAAGTAGCTACCTACGGAATCGCGTTGGAGCCGAACGGATCGATTCCGAATCGCTTCCAAATCGCAGGCGGATAGGCGGCGGCGGAGCACCGGCCGGCGCGGATGGAGGGGGTCGACAGCGGAGCAGCAGGGGCGATTGAGAAGCAGGTGGTGGTGTGCTCGTTGGCGTGGTGGGGGCAGGAGCGAGCGGAGGCGGCGGCGACGCGGTGGTCGGTGCGGGAGACGGCGGCGGCGGCGGGCTGGGACTGTCCGGAGGGGAGCCGACGGTGACGGCACCGCTCCTCGACGCGGCAAGGCCGAGCTCGGGGCAGGGACGCGGACGGAGCTAACCCGACGCGCGGCAAGGCAGGGCGGCGCGAGCGGTGGCGGCAGAGCTCGGAGGTGAGGTGAGAATCGCACCGCTTTTCTCCCGAGCACCGTTTTCGTCAATTCCGTATTGCAGTAGAAAAGTGACCTTCAAACAAATCGTGGTCTACAGAATCGCGTTGGGAATCTACCCGTTTGGCGTCGATTTCGGATTAATTCCAATGAACATAGGTGGGAAGCTGTCCCAAACAGGGCCATCGAGCTACCCGTATCGACGGATGGCCAAACAATTTGATGGTACGATTGAGACCGGCGAAGACCTCGATGTTGGACCTCTAGAGATGTCTTTGATAAGACAAAAAACATTAAAGCTACATTTGGAAAGGCTGTGAAGGGAGTTGCAAAGTCAAAAGCTGCAACGCCGTGTAAGAAGCTTTCTATATTCTGCAGATATCTCGACTACTTGGAAGAATTAGAAGTGACTCACACCTTTGACTGGATGCACATTGGGAAAGGTATATTTGATAGCACTATCGGCCTTATACTTGACCTATCCGGTAAGACAAAGGATGAATTGAACGCACGTAGAGACCTTGTAGAGATGAATATTAGGCCAAAGCTCCATCCACAAGAAAGAGGGAACAGAAAGTACTACCTCCCGCTGACCTGCTACACTCTAACGCGTGAGGAGAAAATAGCATTCTTGAAGTGTCTTCAAGGGATTAAAGCACCGACCGGTTTCTCATCGAATGTCCCAAATCTCGTGGACATGAAAGACTTAAAGATAAGTGGTTACAACACTCACGATTGTCATGCACTACTTTTAGTGTTTCGGCTATCGCCATCGAGCTATGAAATCTGAATGGTTGAAGTTGACTATAACTCATGTGTGCTACTTCTAGAACACGAGATTGATAACATACAAACTCACATAAAGGAAACAATATGCATGCTTGAGATGTGTTTCCCGCCATCCTATTTTGATACTATGGAACACTTCATGCTTCATATTGTTGACCGAGATATCTACTTTGGGCTCCGTCTACATACATCATATGTTTCCATACAAGAGGTTCATGTATGTTATGAAACCTATGTACGTACTCGTTGTCATCTAGAGGGTTCAATGATTGAGGGCTACACCACCGAGGAGATTATTGAGTGTTGTGCAGATTATATTAAAGACGGTAGATCTATTGGTGTACCTGTGTCTCCTCATGAGGGAAGGTTAAGTGGAAAAGGTATACGAGGACGGAAATCATTCACCGACCGCGAATATAAACGAGTGGACAAAGCCCATTTTATTGTACAACAACAATCATGTGTTGTGGCCCTGTATTTCGAGAAACAAATTGAGGAGCTTGAACTGAACAATATTCAGAGCAAAAGCGAGTGCATGGATAGTACAGGAGCACAAGAAAACTTTCACATCATGGTTCGAGAATCAAGACCTTCCACATGGGGACTAGATGGATGAGAAAATGTTGATAATTTTAGCTGCCTGACCTTCAAAGACTATGGTGACTTATCGGGCGTACGACATTAATGGTTTTACATTTCATACTACAAAAAGGACACGAAAAGTAAGTGTCAAAACAACGGAGTTCGAGTTGAAGGCCTTAATGATGATAACAATTACACCTCATATTATGGGATGGGAGCTGAACTATGAACCATATTTGCAAATTCTTGTATTCAAATACTAATGTGTCAAACACCCAAATGGGGTGGAGGTCAATGAATACGAGGTTGGCTTCTTGAACCGTGGCTATTGTGTAATATATGTATTTGAGTTTGGCTAAACTTAAACTTTTTCAACTCACTATTGACAGACAAAACATTAATAACATTTGATTTGATCATGCAAAATAAAAATTATGTCATTAGATTCATGGTGAAACAAAGTATCATAAACAAAACTTTATATTTTAAATAAGATGTACCAAGAGATTCCTGTAGCTCGGGGTAGCCTGCTATGTTAACTCTTATCGCAAGCTTAGGGAGTGTTTGGTTGGGCTGTGGCTATGGCAAAAGCTGCTGTGGGCTGTGGAACTGTGGAAAAAGTAGCTGTGGGTTATGAAGCTGTGAAAAAGCTGAAAGCCGTTTGGTAAAACACACGTGACTTTTCGAAATTTACTAGCAGACCCTACTTATCATCATATATACCATCATATATACATACATATATGCATACAAATATATGTATAATACATTTTATATTTATAGATTTATTTATATCATATATATAATATAACATATATACTTGTATATAAATAAATAGATAAATATATATATACATACATATAAATATGAATAAAAAATATTTATAGATATAAACATATATATACATGTATTTATTTATTTACATGTATCTTATACATATGAACATATATATATATATATATATATATATATATATATATATATATATATATATATAAGATATGTATAAATAAATAAGTAAACACACAATATTATATAAGATATATGTACATAAATAAATAAAAGTCATATAACATATATATTACACGTATATATATACATACATATACATATTTAGGTAATTTCTTCAAACTTGTGAAAGTCAAAACCAGAAAAAGCACCTCCACACCTGCTTTCGAAATGAACTAGCAAAAAGCTGCTTTTGGCTTTGGCTTTTATTGGCAGCTAGCCCCTTTGGTTGGACTACTGGTTTTTGAAAAAGCCAAAGCCGGAAAAAGTCCAACCAAACACACCCTTAGTAATTGATGAGTACAAACAGTGACGGAGCTTGGGACAAATGCTAGGAGGGGCCAACAAGCAAAACTTGGCTGTAGGAGGGGCCGGATAGTAGAAATTACCATGTCTTGAGCTGAAACGTCAATGTACATACATGTAATTTTCTTAGAGCAGGGGTGCCACGGCCCATGTTGGCCTCTATAAAGCTACGTCACTGAGTACAAATATATCTTTCCTACAGAATTAGAAATGTTTAAATGTTTATTATGATGGTTATAGATGACCAAAGTTAGAAATATTTGACTTTGACCAAACCCAAAAATACTTGGTTTGGAAAAACACTCGATTGTGGTATGAATAAAAAACAATCACATGTTTTGCATGTTGCATGAGATTATTTGTCCATCAGATTTTGAACATGTTGTTCACATCGGATTACTCTTTTGAACTCTTTTTTGACACAGGAATCTAGTGGGCTTGACATATGGGTTGACAACAACTAGGTATGAAAGTCTAAGCGCATGGCATATTTAGAGTGAGTAGACATGATAGCATAGTAATAGGTGAAGCGTGTGTATGGTGACACAGAGGCCCTAAAGTTCTTTCCATTAAATAATAAAGACATGATAGCAGCATGGATAAAAAATCAAATGGTCTTGTCATAATCATTAATTATTCATTTTATATTCAAAATCTGAAAACCAAATGCTCTATTATTGTTGCTGATCATAAAGGAAAAAAATGGTTATATTGAGGATGAAAAACTAGTTACACTAAGAGGATTCTTTAATGGCTTACGATAGTGATATGAAATATAAAAATACATAAACATATGAAAGAAATATATATTTCTCATGTTTTAAAATCAAAACAACCTCTAGTGTAAAAATGTTTAAGAAAATAAATATGAACACAACATAGTCATACATGCTATAACTTTTATACTATTTTGCAAATGAAAATACTTATTCAATACAAAATCTAGAATTAAAAAGTATGAAATTAAAATGGATGAACAAAGCAAAGGGCATGTTATAGTGATTTTGTCCGGTATGTTCCCTAAATTTAGCATACGGATGAAAATATCCATTTTCATGTACACCCTCATCATGCATGCAATGTTAGTAAATTTTAAATGGAATTGTCAGTAACTTTTTTGCCTTTGTAGTGTCCTTGCTGGTTTGTACGGCTCTAGAATAAATTTTGCAGCACATTTTTACCATCAATAAATAGACAATATGCTGAATTTTGTGCTTACATCATAGTAAACTGGTGCTTACATCATAGTAAACTGGTGCCTGTAGCAAGTCCATGCAGGTATGAAACATAGACATATCGACATAATGATAGTTTAGTTTCTTTTAGTGTGCTTATAACCGTATCAGCATATGTCTAAAAACACATTCAATTCTGATTCCATCTATTCAATTTTTTAATATGGTCTTTTACCTGAAAGTAGCTGCTTGAAAACATCATAGAGCAGTTATATACATCTTAGTGGTTCGAACCTCCATTTCTGAATAATTAGGTGTTGTAGTCTGCAACATAGCAAAACCATCCATTTACTACCAACTTGTTCTATGCAGCAAGATCCTAGAGCCCATGATCAACGAAAAGCGTACTTTGTGGTCATTATTTTTCAGAATACCATAGTAAGTGTTTGAAACATATTCTATTTGATCAATATCTTGAACAACCTGCAATAGAATGAAAGTTATAAACCATAGTTAGTACACAAGTTATAGATTACATGTACATGACAAATTTTGTTACCTGTCTTTGCTAATTTGTTTCTACAAATGTGAAGGGTTATGTACCTTTGCACGAGATGCATTAAAAAATGCTTTGTGCCATGAATTTTCTATAGAAAAAAATTGTAGCAATGATTTGTATGCCTGTAAATGTTCCATTTGAAGGGTTACATGCCTTTTCACAACTTCATTAAAAAACTTTATTAACAAACTGCCTATAGAAAACAAATTTTACCATATCATTTGTATGTTTGTACAATAATAATCTATAGGGTTATGTGAATTTATTTAACATGCATTATCAAAAGCTTTGTGTCATTAATTTCATATAGAACAAAATTGTAGCATGTTCTTTGTAGATTTGTACATGTATAATATGAAGAATTAGCATATTCAACTGCAAGGGTAGCAAAAGATAGATATAAAGATACATGTTGAAATGGTTGGGTAGCATGCCTTGGGTTCTTTCCGATACTTCAGTTTGTTATTGTGATTGTTTGACACATATTTTACTTCATTAATGCTGCATTTTGGAACACAATATTGTAATGTCACAAGGAATTACATTACACACATATTGAAATTGCAGTCCAAGTACGTGCAACTTCAGGATTATCATTATGAAATTAAATAGCACATCAAACCCGGGCAAACAAGTATTTAAAACAATATTAATGAAAATTATGATTATAAAATGTCTATGAAATGATTAGTCATGCAACTCTAATGTCAGAATTCACGTAGCTGCAAAAGCTTTGCCTTTGAGTGATCCCACTTGAAGGAGTGATAAGCATTGCAATTGTTTGAATGGTATATTCCTTATTTGCCATTGGAAATTATACCTTTCCCTTATTTGCCATTGGATTAAAATTTGAATCCCTTATACATTTGCCACTGTAATAACTTTGGATGATAGAAATTTTGCTTCTATTACTATAATGTCCATACTATAGTAGCAAAATAGGCCCGTCTTAATGCTTAGTATATTTCAAATAAAATCAAATTTTTAAGTTAAAGGTAATTTTGAGGAAAAACAATATTTAACACTAATATTCATCAAAAAAATTGAAACTTTTTTATATAAAATATATACTAAGACAAAGCTATTTACTACTGTAGCATAAACATTCTAGCGATGGAAGCAAATATTTGTATCAACTAAAATTACTAGAGTGACATGTAAGGGATACAAATGTAATCCGATGGAAAATAAGGGAATTAGGAAAATTTGATGGCAAATAAGGGAATGGTAGAATTTCCAATGGCAAATAAGGAATTTACACTTGAGTAGGTGTACGGTACATGACTATGAGAATACCATGGACATATGCATACCAATGTCCTCTTTCCCACTTTTGTTATAAGGTTTGCAAAGAAAATCACAAAAATAATTTTATCAGCGGAATGCAATGACACAGTAAAGTTACATGTTATTATAACTTCGTGGAAAGTAAAGACCACTTTATTAAATGAAAGACAGTATCTAAGTTTGAAATGAGAAAACTCTAATACTTTTCCTGAACGAAGCATCTGCTTGTCTTATAATATATGTTATATGGAGTTGTAGTTTCATAAAACATACATTGAATCATCTTTTTCCTGAATTCTATTGTATTTTCATCCAATGCAAAACATCTAGCCATCAAATCATATTTCCATTATTTCGTTGTATTGAATGACAATAAAACACAATAGTTCGTACACATGGATGTCTTCATTTTTCCCATAGATACAAATTTAATATCCAACATTGCAAGGTTATGAACAAAGTATTACACAATTGTTCTATAAATGACACATTTTTAGTAACAAGTATGTGATTTCAATGACATCAATTCTGATTGCCAAATCATAGTTCTATCAATTCTGATTGTCAAACTCTGATTTTCATGTGATTTTGTAGTTCTATAATGTCATGTCTATAGATAAAAAAGGTCATGGAGTTTATTTATGCTCTGGACATCATCTTTTCTTTTTTGTAACCTTAAGTAATTCATGGGGTTCAGGGAGTACAGGGAAGGTCACCCATGGTAGATTTAGATGAAGACGAGGGTATGCGTGAGATCAAGAGACGATGGTAACACAATGCACCCAATTTACACATAGGTTCAACCTACCGGAGGATAATAACCCTATGTCCTATGTTCTGTGGTATTGTATTGATATACTGTGGGATGTCCCAAGATGTATTACTAAGCATGAGTCCTAGTCGGTCTACTATACATATCCAAGTAGAAGTCTAATCATAATTTTCCTTGTCCGACAAGTACCCTGGGTAATACTATTCGACACTGGGGACAACCAACCAGAGGACATAGCATTGTGTTCATGGGGTTCAAGGAGTTCATTGGGAGTTGTACCTGAGGAGAGAGCAGCAACAAGAGATAGACCAGCTTCCAGGAGCAGCTTCCAACCAATATGCTTCCGGAAGCCTCCTCTTCCTTTATGTCGCCTCTCCCTCATTTTTTCTTGTAGTTACGACATATCCATTTGTTCAATCCTATTGTTTTTCTTTCTTGTAGATGCATTAAAGGGAATATGTGGTATGATTTTGTTGTTTGTATAGCATGGGTGTTTGATTCATACAACATAGGATAAAAAACATCCACAGAAACAACCCACAACAAACTAGGGTAGAAAAAGCCCAACCAATACAACATGCCTATTTTTGCGAGCCTTAACAGATCTGTTTTCGTCATTTTGTATGCCCACTTTGGTATCAATTTTTAGCAGGCCAATCTTCATTACCTCAGATTTCAATCCAAAGGCCCATGCCACCAACTAAAAGTTCCACTGTAAACTAGCAACCACCTTTTTAAAAACACAATGGATTCCATATGTGGAAAACTTTTGTGTTTTAGAGTTGTATTTAGCTCTTTAGATTAATGTGAGAATTTTGTGACCTTTGAGCATACATGATGGCTCCTTTTATCTTCAAATATTAAGATAATATAAATAGATGTATTACTTTGACAAGATTCTTTTTTATAGTATATTGATAAATACTGTATGGTAGATCCCAAAGAAGGAACTGAGAACACATTACAAAAACTCATAAAGTAGTGGTGGTGGTGCTAGTGATAGGTCACTGCGGTCATGTGCACCAAAAACAAGAGAACTGAAAACATTGCAACGGCTAGAAGAATATAATATGCACGTGTTCCCATCTACGCATCCGTGTTTAGAACCAGACTGAAGAAGGTAATTAAGCTAAACACTGAATGTGCATCTACTTATGCAGATTCGGACTGAATTGAAGAAGTGCCTTGAAGATGGCGAAGAGAACGCCGGCGATGGACACTACCTTAGCGACTGTCCTGTAGTTGTTGTAGACGAACTTGTACACTGCAATCCGCACCGGCCTCCGGTACATGTACCTATCAATCTCATTCATGGTGATGAAGTAGCGGTGGCCGGGCTCGAGCCGCCGCCCGAGGCCCTTGAAGAAGGCCAGCGTCTGCGTGTTGCTGAAGACGCTTCGCAGCACGCCTCTCCTCCGCAGCTTGTGCACGTCCTCTTTCCGGTCCATGAGCATGGCCAGCACCGAAATGTACGAGCTTACCACCGCGTGGTCGTCGGTGCCAAAGCTGCTGGCGTCCATCCTCGCCTCCAGCGCTGCCATGTTGACCAGCCAGCAAGCGCTGACATCGTTCAGGAGCACCGGCGATAAGCACAGCTTGCCGAAGACCGTCTCCGCCTTGAACCGCATGTCCCCGAACTGGCTACCCTTTATGGCACTGAGCTTGAGGCCATTCTGGTCGAGCTCCGCGGCGCTGATTGACAGCGATGACGAGTCGCTCAATTCATAAGGGAGCTCTCTGTCTAGCATGCTGCGGATCTGACTTAACCAGAGGAGAGCAAGAAGATGCAGATGCGGCGGCGGCTTGTTACCGTGTTGACCGGTGAACTGGCCCTCTTCGCACAAGGCAAATTTGTTCTCTTTTTGGGGGAAGAAGTACTTCTCCCCCACATCAGCTACAAACTGGCAAACACCGATTCCGGGCATGAAATCCAAGAGGGCCTCAAGTACAAGCCATGGGATTTGATTCTCTAGGAGGAAGATATCCTTGAGAATGCTAGGCCGCGACGAGTACCTGGAACCGGCAAACCAGGAGTCGATGAACTGCAGCAGGAAGCACCCGTCAACCATCATCATGGCCGCGAACTCGGTATCGCTCAGGCGTGCCACCGCCTCGTCGCCGGGAGCATAGCAGAAGCGGGCCAGGTCGGACACCAGGAGAATCTTCGCGTAGACCTCCTGCAGATGGCGGCCTGCGTCTCTGCAGAACTCAGAGGCCGCCGCGTGCTTCACCATCTCCATCTCTTGCAGGTGCGGCAGGCCACGGTGGTATGGACCGATGGCCACCACGCTTGGCACCACGTATCGGGCGTCTGTGCCGCCGATCCCTCTCAGGCCCTGAGGGAACCGGTGGATCCTTACCGGTCCCATGGAGATCCGGCCGCTGTGCTCCTCCTGCAGCCTCTCGGTTGCCTCGTTCATCTTCTCCACCAGATCTTCCAATATAGTTTCTTGTGCTTGCAGTGGCACGGCGTCATGGAATGGAGGTACTATCCGGTGGCAACTAGTAGCGGCGTCCATGGCACCGACACAAAATGTATGTTGGCTTGGTTCAGCAGTTTCGACTTACATCACATGTTGTACTTATACTCTTGTTGGAAGAGCACTTGGTGATTTTTGGAGACTCGTACATATGGTTATGTTACCATTTTTTTGCTTTAGCAGCATATTTGCCGTTTTTGAAACTTCTCAAGTGGATGTTCTATTTTACTATTTCTATTCCTCGTGATCCTTATCTTCCACCTCTTACTTTGCAAGGCTAAAGGTATGATAGTCCAAAACACTTTGCAAACAAATCAGCCATTATTAACTTTCATTCTGTGTGAATTTTTTGAAAAAATAATTCACCTTTTGTGGCCAAGTATAATATGGCTAAGTGGCATTGGTTGACCTCAGCATGGGCGAGCTAGTTAATTAAGCAGTCCATGTGTTCGAAGGATGGCATTGTATATGTCCTGGTATTTGTTTTTTTATATATATAAATGTCTATTCCATCTTATGTACATATTGCATCACGACGAGATTACTGTTACAGAAGGAGGTCGAATGAGTACACTGTGGTGAAATGAATGTTTCTCTTGGAAACATCAAACATGGACAATGGAGGACGCCATGTGTGGACGCGCGACAGGAATAAGTTTTATTATGAATTTCTTTTCTTTATCTCAGCCATTTTGTTTGACTGATGAGTTTGCAAAACTATACAGGCAGCGGAGTTTACCCCAAAGTTATAATAACTTATAATCACGTGCATCTTAATTAGACACCAGGATATTTGTATGTGCTTGATGAAATAAATTTCCCTTTATCTAAAAGGTGTTGTGATATGTACCACTACTCAGCACAGGTTCTTACTTAACACGTAGAAGTGTCAAGTGATTGGGTGCTTCTCCCATGCACAGCATGACCAGCATGTCCCTCCACGTGCATAGATAAAAAGACATAAAGTTCAATCTTTATCTTCTACATGCATGGACATATATATAAAAAATATTGTCTAAAAGGCAAGTTAAAGTAACTGCACAAGGTGTCATTTGTGCTTTAGTTTTTGTAAAGAATGTGCTTCATTTATTTATTTTAGAATATATGTGCTTCAGTTGATGACCGAACAAACACTAAGGGTGTGTTCGTTTACAGAGTCTAAAATTTATAGCTGTCACATCAAAAAGAATCATACTATTTAGAAGTACTAAATAAAGTTTAATTATAAAATAAATTATAGGTCCCTAGACTAATTTATAGGACGAATCTAATAAGGTTAATTAAGCGGTGATTAGAAGACGGCTACTGTAGCATCACTTTAGTAAAATATAGATTAATTAAGCTCATTAGATTCCTCTCAAAAATTAACACCAATCTATCGAAAGGGTTTTGTCATTAAATTTATCGAAATATTCATAAATAGTAAGATTCTCTTTGATGTGACAGTACTAAATTTTAGAGTGCAGGAAACGAACAGAACCTAAGAATAAACTACTGTCGTAACAGGACGGAAACCACTGTAGCAACAGGTTAGCCCACCCGCTGCTACGTTATCATAGGTAAGAGGGTCACGACCTGACTACGCCCACACAACCTAGCAACGTGGACTATCCTACTGAGCTAATGAAAAGAAAATGACATAAAGATATAAAAATTTATAGAGGTGGGAAGACATCACCTGCAGTTGACATGGATAGCAGGGCGGAACTAGGGCCCGGCGACCCTGGGCGCCTGCCCGAGCTCCAATGACGGAGGCAGCTCCCAGCACCAGTAAAAAGAAAACTTATTCCTTGTCCTCCATGTGAATTACCTAGTCTGGTTGGTTGCCATTGCTTGGTACAAGTGTGGAGACCAGTTCAATGCTCAACAAAGTTATTTTTTTGCCTAATTGGTGCCCAATTCTTAGTTAATTTTTTTCTTTGACCTATGCTTATGTTAGAGGCCGGTATGTTTATGTAAACCTGTTATATCTTGCGTTGTTCACCTAGGATATACAAAAATTATGGGTCTGCCACTAAAGGATAGTAATGGCGTCAAACTAACTTGAACTGTGTGCCTCCTGTGAAGCGAAATAGGTCCTGATAAGTGCGTCTCCATGACACCGGAACCACGACCACAACATCTTGAGGGTGGCCGCCGTGGTGAGCCGCCACTATGGGTCGCTTTCCAGCAACCCACTGAGGACACATCAACCCGGCCTAGGCAGCTTCTTCTTAGGTAGCTCCACCCGCAAGTGCCCCGTCCGCCAAAAGAGCTATATATGGCACGTGTTAGGGGTTCAAAGATGGAAGTTGTGTTAGGCCATCCTTCTCCATTCCTCTTCCATCTTGCTCTTGCTTTCACTCCAACTCGGAAACATTGAATCCGCGTATTGGGTAATCGGACTTCCACTGCGATTTGATTTGTAGGAGTTGGATGGAGCAAGTAGCCTCTACAAGATGGCACAGATAACCTATAACTGCACACAACTAGCAAATCATCAAGCAAGCGTGGGTGATCAGCTCATGTCTGAGATGTGTTCCACCTTCTCCCAACGGTGTTTGGAACATGATCAGATGTTATTTGATTCCATTTTCCTAGTGTCTTTTCTCCCTCCATGTTGCCGCAGAGCAGGCAACAGCGTGTATAGTGGCACTGTGATTAGTTGGCTGATGACACTACAACTCAATAGGTAGCGATGACATCTTACATGACAACAATGTGATTTGATGACGTTAAATATGTGATGAAAGCATTTGTACTATGACCACAACGAACTGACACAAGAAGTCATCATCAAAACAAACATATGGCATGGCATGATACACTACATCAAAACCAATGTGTCCATGTGAAGCCGTCATGAAGGCATACATATGACACCATACACTACATCAAACCCAATGTGTCACATGGATGAGAAGAAGGTGCAACCAGAGCATGTGTAGAACATCAAGAGGGCATATGACCCCTACACTACCAAAGCTTTGCTAGCGACCTCACAAATCATGACATGATATTTTTGTTAAAAATTAGTTTGTTTAAACTAGACATGCATAAGTGCATCTACATGACAATAAACAAAAACTATTGCCGATGATAGCAATCATCAATACCTCTAACTCTTTTCTTTATGATTTTTTAGATAGGTCTTGAACCATGCTAGGTAATTATCATCATTGCCATACATTTAGACATACACAATATTACAAAGCATTAAAGACATGAAGAATTGTTGGCGTTTGCTACGCACTTAAACTAAATCAAATGATTCTGCAAGCGCACAGAACACCATTGTAGCATTTCACACTAACCATGGGGAAGCTTAGGCAATAAATATTATCGTATATTAACTATTATGTAGTCTATTAAGAAATAATTACACAATATTCAAATAGGAGGGGTAAGAATATTCAATAAGGGATATTGGTGAAGGACAAGGAGAATCAAACTTAGTAACAAGATAAAAAGGAAAGCTAGCTGGGAGGACAATAATGAACCAGTCAAGTTAAATATCGTAATATCTAGCAACATCTAATTACTCGGGCAAAGGTTCACACACAAAAGTTTATGTTTCTAAGGCTCCTACCGATAGCTTACTTCGGGGCACGTAAGTTATTTCCTTAGGGGTCGATAACTAACCGCTCGTAGGCAAAGAGCATGCTCGGTATCTCTGATCATTTCATCTAATGAATTTTTAGCTAGGGCAACCAGGTGATTATCATTGATGCCATACATTTAGACATATAACATTAGAAAGTATTAATGATGCGAAGTACCTGGCCAGCATTCTAGGACCGGGAATATTTTATGTTATTAGTTGTAAAATAAGTTGGAAGCGCAAATATAGTTTAATATTATGAAATATGTAATGCCAGATCCTAACTAAATTGTCACTTACCCGGTTTTCAACCTTGCAGTTATGAGGAATTTCAATCTTCTAGTTCGTGAATCATCATCACCTCAGTTAGTGTTAAAAATAGTCTTCATTATTATGGATTCACCTATCTCATTTTCCATACCTCTAGTTCTAAGGAGACGTGAGCAGGAACAACTTATTTCCCTGCCCGGTTCTTAATAACAAGCACATGAGTGCCTTGCGTCTGCACAGTGTTTCTCAAGAAAAAAACCAAGCATTTCCTAAAAAAGAAAAAAACCAAGCACACGAACCAGGAAATGGTGACATCTGGTATAACGTGTTAACGGAGAACCGGAAAGGAGGTCCTGCGGCTGGTGTGAAGCAGAACAGATCGACAACGCCATGTGGCCTGACGCCACGGACATGGACGCGTCGATGGAACCCGAACTGGGCCAGGAGGTACTCCGAACGTGGTGAGGAAAAAACGCGATCACTATTTTGAATGGGCTGGTGCATGGATGTAGCCCAATTAAGTAGAGGCCTAGAAAAGTGGAATTTTTACATTTTGGTCTTTTTGGCGAACTTTTGTCACATTTGAACCCCCGGGACAAATATTTTCATAAATGGACCCAACGGACGGCGCCAAGCAACGCGGCGCCGTTGATGCATGGCACGGCGCCGTAGGCCACGGCGCCTTGCCTTGCCACGTCAGCAGCAGGGCAGGCACGGGGAGTCCTACGTGGCAACCACGGCGCCATGCCCTTTGGCGCCGAGGGAGGTCAGCACGGCGCCGGGCCCTTTGGCGCCGTGCCTCGCGACCTTTAGCCAGCGCGCGGGCGCACCCCTCTTCTTCCTCCTCCCCATTCTTTCCCGGGCAACCGCCATGACCGGAGCTCAAGTCCGCGCCGCCCCTCACTAAATCCCCCTCCTGTAGTTGCTTCCCTTGGAAATTCCTGTGAGAAAGTTGTTCCCCAAGGTAATCTCCGTCGCCTCCCTAGTTTTTTTTGTTGTTTCACCGTAAGATTTGTGCATATTTCGTGTGCCATGTTAGGGTTAGGGTTGAAATGCAATGGCTTGATTCGGAGGTTTATTTGTTAGGGTTAGGATTTATTTGTGTGTAGTTAGTGTGTTCATGTAGGTGTTTGCTACGGTTAGGGTTGAAAGGATGTGTTGATTTAGTTTCATGTTGTATTGTTGTAGGTTATGGTAGGGTAATGCATTGGTAGGCATAGAAATATATGGTTTGTTATTAATTGGTCTGTGGATGTAGATGGCGAGATGTATAAGGGTACATCACGGTGAGTACTGTTATGAGGACCGATGATGATAGTGTTGAATTTGTTGGCATGTCGTCGGAAGTTTTTTTGTTCGGCAAAACACCTTCTCTGTGTGCAACTGGCTTGTCGAGTTCGTGAGAGGTTAGGTTGGATGGACAAGGAGATTCAAGTGGCATTTGAGGGGCGCATTGATGTTGGTTCTTGTAGTGGCCCTCGTATGAAAATGATGGCGCTAGTTGGTGACGAGGTTGAATGGAAAGCGTACATTGATGTCGTGATGAACTCGGAAGTGCGGGCTTTGGATTTGGTAGTGCGCAAGATATGGGTGAATCCGACTTTGCGGTTCGGTGATGTTGCAATGGGTGGCAATGGTGAAGAAGAAGTCGATGTTGCTTTAAGTAATGGGTCGGAAGATAGGTTTAGAGGAGAGGATAATAATTTTGATTCATCGGTTCCACGGGAGTTGGTGGATGATGAATTGCCTGAAGTAGTTCGAGATGATCAATTGCTTCAAGCGAAGTGCGTGACCATGTGGGTGTTGGTGATTCTGTGCCATTTATGAGTAATTGTATTGGCACGGATCAGATTGACGTCAATGTATTTGGTGACAATGAGACATACGAAGGCTGAGAGGGCTCTTGATTCGGATGATGATCGTCCGGTTGGTGAACTAAGTACATGGGAGAAAGACCTTCTAAGACGGGTTATAACCGATCGTGATGCACTTGTCCCTGATCTGTAGAGACTTGAGTCAAGCCCATCGAGCTGTTGCAGATGGGGAGCATGAGGATCATAGCGTGTCGGCGGTTGAACGTTGTGAAATTATTCGAAAGGGCTTATTTTTGATACGATGGAGGCATTGAAGCTATGGTTGGCCGAATATGCGGTAATTCATCATCGCCCATTTTATGTGAAGAATTCTAGTGTGAGGAAGCGGTACATTGTGAAATGCCGTCGTGGATGTCCGTGGACGGTGCGTGCAAGGAAAACTAGGGAGGACAAGTGGAAGGTCACTAGTGTTGTGCAACCACATACTTGTGGTACTGTGAAGCCTGAGGAGAAGCATCAACGGTTGAGCTCGAAATTCATTTCAAAGCGTTTTGTAAACATTTTGAAGCATGCTCCAACAATGCATGTGGCCGCCTTAATGGAGTTGGTTCGTGTGGCTTGGAAGTACCGAATCAAGTATGGCAAAGCTTGGCGGGCAAAACAACGTGCTTTGAAGGATTGCTATGGTGATTGGGCTGAAGCATATGAGCGGTTGCCGGCCATGTTGCATGCCATGAAAGCAAAGAATCCTGGGATGCATTTTGAGTATGTCCCAAAGCCGAATACGGTCCGCAATTGTGATGGTAGGGAGGTATTTTTCCGTGCTTTCTGGACATTTGGTCAATGCATTGAGGCTTTCAAACACTCGTCGTGATGTGGTATCAATCGACGGCACTTTTATGACGGGAAAGTATGAGGGTACCTTGCTCATAGCTATTGGAATGGATGCAAACCGGCGAGTTGCTACCACTAGCTTTTGCAATTGTTGAGAAGGAGAATTCATCTAGTTGGGCTTGGTTTTTGAGGCTTGTAAGGAAAGTTGTTGTGGGTCCAGGTCGTGAGATATGTGTCATCTCCGATAGGCATGCTGGGATCTTGAATGCGATTGAGGAGGAAATACCTGGACATGGTCGTGTCCACCATCGTTGGTGCACACGGCATCTTGCTCAGAATCTAATAAAGCATGACCATATTAGAGACAACTTCAAACTTTTTGAGGATGTACGTCGGCAAAACGAGCCTGCTTTATTTAAGAGAAAACTAAAATTACTTGGAGAGGAAGACTAATGCTGAGGGAAAGGAGTTTCTTGCGAGGCTTGATGGAACATAAGAAGAAATGGTCACTTGCGTATGATACTGGTGGAAAGCGTTGTGGATTCATGACTAGCAACATGGCAGAGATTTTTAATAGCTTGTTAAGGGGTGTTAGAGCATTTCCTGTCACCGCAATTGCCTCTTCTACGTTTTACAAGTGCACGGCATGGTTTGTTGATCGTTTGAAGGAAGCAAATGACTTGAACTTAGTGCATGAGAAGTTTGCTCCTCGGTGCACCATAGAACTAAGTAAAGCCGTAGTATGGGCAAATGAGATGCATGCAACCTGCTTTGACATGGATACATCTACGTACGAGGTCATGGAAGGTGGAGGGACAAGCTGTTGGAGGGGAGCACCGTGGTGCTAGGAAGTTTAAGGTTGTCATAACCCAAAATACATGTACTTGTGGTGTGCCGCAGTTGTTGCACATTCCTTGTGGGCACATGATTACCGCTTGTCGATTACGAGGAGTTGATTTCGAAGCACCTCCACGAATTTCAAATTATTTGAGGATGGAAGCCATGGTTCGAACGTGGTCACCACGCTTTGAGCCATTTTTGGATGAGGATCAATGGGAACCGTACAATGGTCCACGTTATGTTGCTGACAAAGGGATGAAGTGGAAAACTAGGGGTCCAAGGCGGCGGGTTAGATACACCATGGACATGGACCGGGTTAACCCGGGGAAATCGAAAAGGAGGAAGACCGGAACTTCGTTCATGGAGGATCCACAATCCATATCGTGTTCGAAATGTCATGGAACCGGTCATAATCGTAGGGGATGCACAGGAAATAAGGTATCATATAAATTGTAATTCGTTCGTACATCAATTTGTTGGTACAATAGTAATAATTAATTTACATAATTTTATATGAATTTATATGCATGTTATGACACTTCACTTTACATATTTATGTTGTACTAATGCTTTGATAAATGCTTTTCGGGATGGCACGATACCGGCTCCTTGACCAGTTTTACGAGAAGGACCATCGTGCACATTTCATAGAGGAGGGTCGGGTAATGCAAAGTCCTTGCATATGTCTTTCTACTCAATATAATTTATATACTTTTACATGGCAAAATTATTTGTTCCATGCGGGCACTTCCTCTACTTCGCCTTCGGGGCCATGATGGGTCAACGGTCATGCCGTATGACCACCGGTACACTCCTCTACTCCGGAGGGCTAGTCTTGCGGGGGTGGCAAATATAGTAAACCGTGGGATGCCTCCTTTCAATGCCATTGCTGTGACGGCCCTTGTGGACAGGTGGAGGCCGGAGACTCACACGTTCCACCTCCCGTGCGGTGAGATGACTATCACTCTTGAGGATGTTGCGATGGAGCTCGCGTTGCCTATTAGAGGCCAGCCTGTTATTGGCTCGTGCAACAACGATGGATGGAAGGATCGAGTTCACCGAGTTCCTAGGGGTGCCACCTCCGGAGCCTGCAGATGGTCGGAAGGCCCGTGTCTCGGGTGTGCCCCTCTCTTGGATCCGACGGATGTTTCACGACTGTCCTCCTTTAGCGAGATGAGCAGACGAGTCACGTACCACGCTCGAGCTTGGGTGTGGCACATGTTTGGGACGGTTTTGTTTCCTGATGCAAGCTGGAGATTCGGCTTCTTGGATGTACATCCCGTGCTTGATGGACTGGACTGAAGCCGGTACATACGATTGGGGATCAGCTGTGCTTGCTTTCTTGTACCGACAGACTTTGCGAGGGTTGTCGGCGTCGATCACCTACGTCTTCTTTAGGTGGTTGCAACTTACTTCTTCAGGTGAGTTTCTTTACTTCTTCACCTACGTCTTCTTCGTTACGTCCTTATTTTTTCATTGTAATACTTTTCTTTACTTACGTAGTAACCTTTAATTTTGTTACTTTCTTGTCCTGGCAGCTATGGATGTGGAGTAGGATTCCGGTTGGCCGTCCACGGGTTCTAGTCCCACGTGATTGGAGTCCGGTGGACGTTCCGGATTTGCTCCCTTCAGCGGCGTACTTGTGGGACAAGGTTGCTCACCCTTACGCCATCACACAGCGAGCGTACACGGAATTCAGCAATGAGCTGGATGCTTTGAATCCGAGCACGGTGAGTCTGTTTTTTATGAAGATCGATTACATTTCCAAGTACATAACATCACATGTCATACATATTCCTTCCTTTTCTAGGTAACACTGGCGCCCATACGAGCAGCCACGGTTTGTAGCTTTGGTTCAGCGTTTGGGCTTGAACATCATGTGCAAGCGAGATGAGGAGCTGTGGACGATGCGTTGCCCTCTCATTTGCTTCTATGCTTTGTGGAGTGGCATTTACCTGGCCGAGTGATGAGACAATTTGGGAGGGAGCAGCCATTCCCACCTCCTCACGTTTCTACCTCCGTTGACTTGCACAAGTAAGGAAAAAAATTATATCAATTCCGTGACTAGTTATTGAAATGGTTGCTGCTTCGTAGGTTCGATCGGGTTCGCCAAAGGAAGGTCACAGATTTTGCTCATCATCATCGAGATCACATTCAAGCGTGGCTGAAGTTCGAGGACAACCGTGAACAGATTCACACCATGCACCGTGACTCCGGCTTTCGGGAGTACCTTGCATGGTACCACTCATCGACACGGTATCGTCTACATCAAGCATGGACTAATGTTGATTATGGTGACATCCAGTCTTCCGATGATGAGGACACACCATATGACATTCGGACTCGAGAAGGAACCGTCGTGGAGCTAGCACCGGTCCTTGATCGTGTGGTATGATATTTTGTTCCTTATTTGTCCATATGTTGCTCTTTCTTTACATATATATTTACATACTTGTATGAATTAGGGTCAAGATTGCAGGAGGGCTGTCAATGAGCTTGGCAATGTTTTGGCATATCCATATGGCGCCACGAGAGGAGAAAACCGGTTGAGACAAGCGGTTGAGGTAATTTCATAAGTGGTGACTAACTCGATTTACTTATATTACTCCTCCTAATATCACTAAAGCATTTTACCTCTTAATCTTTGCAGAAGATGCAGCGACGGCTTCGAAGAATCGCTGCACGGTGTGGTTGTCGGACTCAAGCTTTGCATGATGTTGCAGGTCCTTCCGCCGCTGCCGCTCAGTTCCTTTCACCACGTCGGGCTTCGTCACGTGGAACAGCAACAGGGCGTTCCACCGGGTCTTCCTCAAGGCAACCTACTTTCTCTTCTCATGACGACATGGAAAGCGATGACGATGGAGATGCCGAGTACCACAGCCACATTCCTGAGGAGATTGGCTCCTCTCGGCTCCGTGATGCTCCACCAGCTTCGCAGCCTACCCGGCGTGAAAGGTGTCAACCTCGGCGCTACACTCCCGGCACGAGATGCCATTGGCAAGAAAGGCAAGGGCAAGAAAAGGACACGCTGAATACTATGGATGCTATGTCTTTCTAGGATGTTATGTCGTTCTAGGACTTATGTGTTTCATGTGGATGCTACGTCGGTACTATGTGTTTCATGTGGATGCTATGTCAATACTCTGTGTTTCATGTGGATGCTATGTCTTTCATGTGCATGCTATGTCATGTAATTGTCTATGTTCATGTTTATTTTCTATGTCATGTCTATGTTTCGGTCTATACTCTCATGTCAATGTGCGTCTTTCTTGTCTTTCTTATGTTCGTTCCACTTGTTTCCAAACAACGGCGCCAATTTATTCGGCGCCGTATCATGGAACAACGGCGCCAAACCAATTGGCGACTAGCTTTCGGACTTCCCAGCTGAAGGCACCGTGAGTAGCTTAGCACGGCGCCAAATGGCCCGGCGCCGTGGTAGCTTAGCACGGCGCCGGAGGATTTGGTGCCGTGCCCCCGCACGCTAACCTGCCCCTCCCTGGAATCACGAGACACCCTGGCGCCGTGCTCCTATGACACGGCGCCAAATGGGCTGGCGCCGTGGTACCTTAGCACGGCGCCCGAGGATTTGGCGTCGTGCCCCCGCACGCTAACTTGCCCCTCCCTGGAGTCACGGACACCCTAGCGCCGTGCTCCTATGACACGGCGCCAAATAACATGGCGCCGTACGCCTATGGCACGGTTTGGCGCCGTACCTACTTCCTTCACATGAAAAAAAACCCATTCTTCGAGGGAATTGAACACATCAAAAATAGTTAGAATTAATGCCACAACATAAACAATAGACGCATAACTAAACATAACTTTAGTCCTTACATAATTTACCTACATAGTTCAGTACAACACATAGTTCATTACAACACATTTAACCACATAGTTCATTACAACACAATTAAACACATACTGCTTAACATAGTTCATTACAATGCAATTTCGTCCACATGAATATGAGTTCCATCGGACAATTGCTTTAGGGAATTCGAAACAACAAACGACTTGACATATGCTTCTAATAGCCATCCGGCCTGTCTATCACCCACCGGTCCGTGATGAACCGGTGCCGTATTGTCCCCACCCACGTGGACGTGACCGTGACGAGAGGAACCGGTCCCGACTTATGGTGCGGGCACTTGCAACTAATGTCGTCACACATACGACCATCATCCTCGGCAATGCTTATGACCAATTCCTCCTCCGGCTCCGCCAAAGCAACCTCCACTTCCTTCTCTAAATCAAAGATGCGGTTTTGCAAGTGTCCAATATAGGTCATCATTGCACCGATAGGCTCTGGGTCCACCTACTGCGTCCAACCGCAATTCTCTTCATCATCATAGGTCTGCAATTTATGAACCATGACATAAGCTTCACAATTCCTAAATTATGAAATATATTAATTTACTTACTTCACCACGTGGGCAACGAAAAAACGACGTCCACTATCGGAAGAACCGAGTGCCATGAAACATTTGGACAACGCAATCCTCTCCATGGTTACATGTTGGCCACTTCTCTTTCGTGTTCCGGTACGGCCTTAGTGGATTGAGCATGTTGTCAAACTCATCTTTTCGCTCTAGAGGAAAGTCCTCTACTGGTTCTTCATACCATGTTGGCCCGGTTGTGCCTTCCCATATGACCGGCTCTTCGATCCCCCGTTTCCTTTCTCGTCCCCTACCTCCACCTCTTCCTCTTCCTCTTCCTCCACCATCCATTGGTCACAAGGAACCCTAAAAATATTACCTTTTGTAAATACAAAGTAATATGACGACTTCAAATATGTGCTATCTACTAACAAATACTTAATGTACTACCTCATAAAATGACAGACTTAAATTACGATACATAAGGAGCACAAATTTTGAAATGCATCATACAAACAAATCGAAGAATTCGAATAGATCCGCCGCTCAAAGTGCCTAAAAATCGAAGGACAAGAGGGAGCAAACCTTGGTGAAGCTATTCCTTGGGTCGATTTGCCCTAAACCTTGCACACTTGATGGATCCGAGGGGGGAGAGTCAACCGGAGAGAGAGTGAGAGGGACGAAGCCTGTTCGGACCGTGGACGAAATGGATTCGGACAAGGGAGGTGCGCCCTCGCGCGGCCTATAGGTAGGGACGCACGGCACCAAAGGGGCTGGCGCCGAGCTATGCTACCACGGCGCCAAAGGCCTTGGCGCCGCACCCGCCACGTCGGATGGTGTGCGCCTGGCCATTCGCCGACGTGGCATAAGACGACGCCGAGCACGTCCGGCGCCGTCCCATGTACCCACGGCGCTAAGCCCCTTGGCGCCGTTCGTTCGGTCCATATTTCAAATTAGTTTGCCCGGGGTCTATTTATAAAAACAGTTCCACGAAAGGACCAGATTGTAAAAATTTCACCCTAGAAAACCAGGCCCGCGAATTGGTTGCCAAGGCTCGGTGCTAGAGAATGGCTGGTTGGATCCCAGTACAGGATTTTTACGACAGGAGCAGCAGAAGGCCTGCGCGAAAAGACGCAAGGAAGGAATAAGCACAGATAGGCCACGACGGCGAAAACGTTGAAAACTCTCGGAATCTACGAGTTTTCAGCTCAGAAAACTATACATGTGGTAGTACATACAACAATAGATGAGCTTTCAAAGGTAGGAAGGTGTAGAAAGCCAAATTTAGTATTCTTATCAATCACTGTCTTTTAAGAAATTAATAAAGACGAGTTTCAGTTATGTTCTTGCTTTTTGAACGAATTTCGCTATCCAAAGCTGGCCTCGACCTTTTTTTATATCTTCCACGCGGGCCTTTTGTCTTTCAAATGGGCTTGGCATTTATCATGCTCATGAACTTCAGGCCCATGAGCAACTTGACGAAAGAAGGAAGCAATTGTTCTAACTAAATTTCTTGAGTTTAATTATTACCGGTGGTTAACTTGTGAATGCTGTTCTTTTACTATTGGTTAGGATGCAGTAATAGTGAATCTGTGCATCAACGTTTTAGATGAGTTGAAATCTGTTTCTAGACACTACATTACAATCAATTGCATATTTCGTTTTAACAAATATGCAAAGTGGTCACGGAAGTTCTGTAGGCACAGGTATGTTTGAATTCAAAGCTGCCGGAATTCTAGATTAGTCTCCAGTTTAGTACTAGTAGAAATTTGTCTTGACGGCTGGTTTACCATTTCATTTTGTAGCTGTTGCTTTCTGCGTGCAGCCCGTGCTAGAATTGTATATACGCTAGTGCAAAGAATCTATCTTCTTCTTAGAGTTGGTAGCCAGAGTGATGGGCAGGAAGCTTCACTGGTTGTACTTATCCTGACCTCATCCAAAAAAGATTCAAATAAAAGGACCATCATCCTGACGCAAAAATGAAATAAAGGGACCATTTGTGTATATAGAAAGAATAAAAATTGCGCATAATAAGGAAGAAGCCGGCGAGTTGGAGAGAGTGGGACCCAAATTGACTTGTAGTGTTTGAAACTTCGGATTCCAGTCGGCCCGAGCAAAACAGAGCGGCCGACACAGGAGCCAGCACGGGCGAGATGGCGATGGGCGCGGCGGTGCGGGAGGCGGCGGCGGACGCGGCGGTGACGTTCCTGTGGGTGCTGTTCTCCTCCGCGCTGGGCGCTGGGACGGTGGCCGTGACGTCGTACCTGAGCCTGCAGGAGGACGCCCGCTACGCCGCGCTCCTCGTCACGGCCTCCCTGCTCTTCGTCCTGCTCTCCGTCTTCAACCTCCTCTGCGACGCGCTCGGCGGCGCCCGGTTCAGCCCCACAGACGTCGCCGCGCTCTACGCCGCCGGGCTCAGCCGCCCCTCCCTCTTCTCCATCGCGCTCCGCTTGCCGGCGCAGGTAACGCACCTCCTCCGCGCCTCGATCGATTCAAGTCAAATCGAGCTCGATCCACTGAAAGACTCTGGAGATTAGGCCGCCGGCGCTGTGGGGGCGCGCTGGCGATCTCGGAGCTGATGCCGGCGCAGTACAAGCACGCGCTCGAGGGCCCTCGCTCAAGGTGGATCCCCACACCGGCGCCATCGCCGAAGGGGTGCTCACCTTCACCATCACCTTTGCCGTGCTCTGGATCGTCCTCAAAGGCCCGCGCAACCCGATCATCAAGACCTGGATGCTCTCCATCACCACTATCTGCCTCATCCTCTCCGGCGCAGGGTACACCGGCCCGTCCATGAACCCAGCTAATGTCAGTGCTTTGCCTTCCCTTTCATTTCCTTCGCTTTTCCCCTATGTTTGTCAAGCTTACTATAACGATTTCCTTTACTATGGTTGCTTCCATACATCGTATTCTCCTTCACCATCATTGGAGTGACTAAATTTCCATACAAAAATTATCAACAGCTCTTTTACTGTCAATTTGTGGATGAATCCATCAGAGGAAATTTTGAGATATTCCTTTATTTTTGTTCCTTTTTTTTGCTTTGCTTTACTCACATAGTAGAGTATCACATAGATGCAGGCCATTTGACAACAAGATTTGATGCTCTGATTATGTTGAATAGTACTCTGTACTTGAGGTAACATTAATTTCAGAAATAGCATACCCTGAATCTAGCAAATTAGAGCCACAAAAAGTTGGAGTAGGATGAAAATGAAAGCATCGAACTGAGGAGTTTGTGTTGCTGAAATAGAAACTTTACATATTTGGTAACCCAAAGTAACTTCTGAATTTTTTTTTGCCACTGGTCCATTTAACTGACCTCCAATAGCACCTGTTCTGCAAAAGGTTCCTGCACAAGTTCCTGTTTTGCTTCCATCAGTTTCCTTTTCATAACACTGGTTTATACTAGAATGTAATAACATGTTAGCCTCAAGTCAAAATATATGTCCTTTCAAGTTTTGGCACCGGAAACAATGTTTGGCTTCAATGCTCGTGTTTAATTGAACCCGCTTCTGTCACTCATGGTTAACGAGTGTAATCATATGGGCAAGAGAGTAAAGAAGCATTAACGGAATACCTCGAAAGTGTAGGTTGATTGATTTTTTGCATAGAGTGTGGATTGGTAAAATGACTTAAGCTTTGTTCATAGGCAATAGCATATTTCCCCATTTTCTTTACTGTTGTTGAAGAACAAGATAATGTTACTGGGATACGTTAGTTCAGTCTAATTTTAAATCTAGCATTGACCATAGAAATACAAGCATGTTATTGGATATCCGAACAAAAAAAATGGATGTAACATTCAGGTGAACTTTATTTTACTAATGTTTGACCATATATGTTGGCCTAGTGAAGCCTATAGTTTCAGTTTTGTCATTGAAAACAGTTAATGTGATGTTGCAAAAATTAATGGTCCAAGATTGATCCTTGAGGGCTTTAATAGTCACATAGGCAGAAGAAAAAAATGAAAACAGAGGAACAATATTGGCAAATCTAATTTTTCAGCTTACTCTTCTTCATTCTTGTCTTGATTGTGTTAACTGAATTGAGATAAGAAAGCAGCGGCAATGTGGACTTTGAGGTATAATGTGAAGGCTTTTAGTTTTAGATAATTTATTTCTAGATAATCTAATAGGATACTAGAACATACATAGCTTTTTACATTTTAAAATGTGTTGGTTGGGAAAAATTATTTGTATACCTGTGAAGTTTGGCTTCCCTGCCATTTGGTTTGACATAATGCCAAGGATTGGCATGCTAACCGAACTTTTGCAGTGGTCAAGTTGTATAGAGCTTGTGCATGGCGTGTCATTGCAGTGTTGGACAGTACAATGCTTGTCCACGTCTTTGTTTGGTAGCCAAATATACCTGCCACCACAATTTGTTGGTTGCATGAATTCAAATATTCTTGCATTTCACGATGTCAGGCTATCTTATTGTCTTTTCTTGTGCTCTAATTGCACTGCAGTGTTTCTTGCATTAAATCTGCAAAATTTGACATGTGGAGCCCACATTTGGACTCATAATTTGTAAGGTGTAGTATGGCTGTAATCCATATATGCTTTTCTCCGTCTATGTTTGGGTGTTGCCACTGAATTGGCAAGACCATGAGACTAGCTCAAGCACCAGTCGTTTGCTCACATTTCATAATAGCTGCTATTTGACATCACAAGGGAAAAGGTTGATTGTTGGTTAACACAGTATCTGGCATTGAACAAGGCATTACCTTGGTGGTCCACTACACACCATTGGACCCACATTGGATTGCGCATGTTTTTCCCAAATCCTTCATTTTAAATAAACTTCTTGTACAATTCCTGTGACATTCCTGCAGTCAAAACAGGGCCACACATTGCTACCTGAGCGTTCAAATTGAAGCTTTTTTCCATTGGCTCCTTCTAGAATTTTGTTGATACGATAACAAATATATTCAAGCTTCTTTTCCTGTTAGTATCTTTTTAATTATGATTTGTTCGGAAGCAATCTTTTCCATTTTTTTAATCCTGCGTACTCACTCTCTAATATAATATACAGGCTTTTGGCTGGGCCTACATGAAAAATCAACACAACACGTGGGAGCAATTCTATGTGTACTGGATATGCCCCTTGATTGGCGCCATTCTCGCTGCGTCAATCTTCAAAGTCCTGTTCTTGCAACCAGAACCGAAGCCCAAGGCCAAGAAAGCATGATCAACTCGTTGCCAAGAGTAAGCTGGTCGTTTGGTCGTGCATGCTCAATTTGAAGAGACCAAAAACAGTTTAGCCACATAAGCTCCGAATATATGTAATTGCCATAGTGTCTCGACAATTGTGCAACTTATTCCCGTTAATAATGTGGTACAGTATGTGTAATGAAATTATTTTTTCGTAGTATCAGAAAGCCAAGCAATACAGTTCCTTTAGCGACCCAAAAGCAAACCAAGTGATTGCTTCTGTACTGCCGTGTTCCCATCTCCCTTTTCCCTGCATTTTGAAATGTCATTTTTTTCTTTCACTTGACGGTGAATGAAAAAAAAATGAGGATGAAGAAATACTACAAACCGTGATATTAAATAACGAAGTTTTCACGTCAAAACATCATATACAATAGAAAAAAAGGTAACATCCCATCATTTTAAAAACGAAACGACAATTTTATTATGTGAATGCTTCTGAACTGAAACTGTAACATCGCGTGTATCTGGTACCTTCAAAATTCGAATAAATCAAAATTGGATGAAATTTATGCAAATTCGGAAAAGAAATCAATTCGAAATGTTTTTATTTGAAATTTTTCGCGCGTGGGCCGATTCCTTCGCCGCGGCCCAGCTCCCCTCTTCCCGGCGCGGCCCACTTCTCTTCCCTCCTTCTCTTCCCCACGCGGCCCAGACAGCCCGATCAGTCCAGCCCAGCCCGAATCTCCCTGTTTCTCTTCTTCCTCTCGCCCGTACCGCGCCGCGCACGCCCGTGAAGCTCCACGTCGGACGCCCGTCATTTTGCGCCGCCCTCGCGTCACTCGGGCCCGCGGGCAGGAACTCCTCCGGCTTCTAGCGAGTCGCTCGCCGCTCCCGTGCTCCTCCCTCCCTTTTAAACCGGCCGCACCCCCAAACCCTAGACCGCCGTCCTCCCCGCTCGCAACGCCGTCGGTGCAGCCCGCCGCGCGGGTGAGCTTCGTCGCCACCGTTCGGGTCTTCTTCCATCCCTCGTCTCCATGGTGCTAACCGTTACGCGATTCGCGCTAGGAGGAGGACGAGCGAGGCGAGTGAAGTCCGCGGCCGCCTTCGCCTCCGCGTCCGATCATCACCGCCGGTGAGCCTCCTCCGTGCTTGTCCCCTGTTCGTCGTCCTCTTTTGATCACCCGTCACCCCGACGCCGACCCCCGTGCCCTTGTCGCCTTGAAGCTCGGGAACGGTGGACCACGTGGTCACCGCCCCGTCTCTGCACGCCTGTCGGTCCGCCGCCGACCCTCTTCGTCGCACGGCATCGTCGGCCCTCCTCCGCCTCGCCCGTGAGCCGCGCAAGGACCCTGGTGAGTCCGCGCACCGATTCCCTCTTCTTCCCCCTTGATTTAGCCTCGAATTGATGCTTCCCGTTGGGCTCCGTCCGCCGCGCGCCATGGTCGTCGGTGGGCCGTGGTCTAGAGGCCAGCTCATGCTCGCTAGGGGTCCCGTTAGCTTCGCCTCGCTCGGTAGTAACTCGTGCGCGCGTCGCCGGTGGAAAAGCACTAGGCTTTGCGGATGCCGTCGAGATCCCCATGGTCGCCGCCGCGGACCTCGCCGCCGGCGGCTCTCCCGTCGTCGTTTTGGCCGGCCGTGGGGCTCGTTAGACTCGCGTGTAGATGAGCTACCGTTTAGCGTAGGTTTTGTGCGCCGTGGTTGAGTCCGGGGGTTTCCCTCTTCGCGCCTCCGCCGGCGAAGCTCCGGCGAGCCCGTGTCGGCGCTCCTCCGTGAGCTGGTGGTCGCGACTAGTGCCGGCAGAGTTACCGCGGCCGGGCGACGCGATTCCGGCGAGCTCCCCGCCCTGGCCTCGGCGGCGCCGCCCGTTCCGGTGGAGCTGGCGTGGCGAGTGACGTGGCAGAAATTCTGCCGATATGGCACCCATGTGGCGTAGCTTTCTGCTGGCGTGGCGTCTAGGTGGCAGCCGAGGTGGTGAGGCGATAGCTGCTAGCGTGGCGGACGATCCGCCGATGTGGCGCCACGTAGTCCGTTTTTCTACCAACGTGGCGCCGAGGTGTCGTCCCACGTGGTGCTGACCTGTAGTGTTTTTAATCCAACATGGCGTCCACGTGGAGTCGACGTGGCGCTTACGTGGCAAAGGATATTCCAGGGAATATTCTTTTTCCTTTTAATTGGATTTTCCTGAATTTCCTTAATTCGTTAATCTTCGGAAATTCATATCTTTTTCCTGGAGCGTCGGAAAAATACGCGGTTGGTTGCGTTTAGTTCGTAGCAACGAGATCTACGCGTTAGTGTAGTTGTTAGCTATGTTCTAGCGTCGTATTTTCCGTCGTCCGTTTCGTTGCTCTCGTACTTACCTCGTTTTGCGTGCCTAACCCGTTTCGTACGTTACGTCGCGCGAGAGCTACGAGGAGTTTCCGCCCGCACCGCAGTTTGAGGAGTTCCCGCCGGAGCAGCCGTACGAGTACCCCGACCCGGCGTGGGACCAGCGTTTCGCGAGCAAGCCGCAATCCTTGACCACTCTTGCTCCTATTTAGCAATTTGCATTAAATTGATCCATGCATGATTAATGGTTACTTGCACTTGTAGTTTACCTATGCCATACTATGTTACCCTTGCCACTGTTTGCCATAGGTTGTTCTACTGTTACTCGCAATGCTTAGAATCTGCTTAGTTGCTTAATTGAACCCCATGATGACTATACATGTTTTTGTGTAAAATAAATTGTAGGTGTTTCTTAGGTGTCGAGTTTCGTACTAGATACACCTGTAGGACTTTTACGGGGGCGAGTGTAGGTGGTTAGGTGCTGGGAGACTTTTGGGGAGTCTCTGTTTGGAGAGCGCCCGTTGCGGGCGCAGTTGTGTAGGGGCCTTGGGTTATGGGGCCCCTGTTGTGGTGACACTCGTTGTTGAGACTCGTTGTTGAGGAGAGGGATGGTGACTCGCCCCGGCAGCATAAGGACCGGTTCCTGGTTGCTCGCTCTTTGGTATACTAGCTTACCACGTGACCCGTGTGGGCGAGCTGGATTGAGACGCTTAGCGGAGGACCGGTGGGCCCGCCGTGGAGTAGAGTTAGTGTTAGTGGGTTTTGGAGCTTGTGTCTCGACCCATGAGTAGAGGATACCCCACCCGACCCGTGGTAGACCTTTCACACCTTCAGGACCCTTTTCTACGTTGTGGTTGGGGATCCCGGACTCGAGGGACGGGCGCCCGCCGTCGATGCTTTGTTTATTGATCTTGTGAGTGTTGCTTGTGCTTTAGCCACGACGGTGGTTGTAGTTATAGTACCTCTTCACGTGGGTACGGTTGCTTACTCTCTGCGAGAGATATATAATCTATACGTATAGCCTAGCCCTCGGGTAAGGGGGCAAGACCATTGAGCGACACGCTTGATTAGCATTTACTACTTCTCCCCTACGATAGGTTTTACTTCCGGCTTCGAGCTGTGGTCCAGTGGAGGTGTGCTGGACATAAAATTTGACCCTTGCGGGAATGTGTTGATTCCTGCAAGGCCACTTATAAAATTTGAACTAATAATAAAAAAATATGAATCACATAGACTTGAGAATTAATTGCTTTAGGTGCTAGCCCTTGCCTTTCCTTGAATTATCCCAACATGCATACATTGTTGCTAGGTAGTTGCGGCTTGTTGAGTACGCGTAGTACTCACGGCTTTCCCCACTATGTTTTTCGGACGCCGACTCGGAGGATCCCGCTTGTACCTACCGACGAAGCCGCCGGAGAGGAGTGACGTTCTCGCCTACACACGAGTGCTTGTGGGCCTTGGGTCTTCACCGCCGATCTACATGTGAGACGCTTCCGCTAGTTTCCTTCATGTTCTCTCGTGGCCTGCGTGCCGCGTGTTTGTATCCATGAGATTTGAGCACCGAATTATGAAGATGTAATTTGGAGATTCTATTATCTTGCCTTACTTTTATTCTATCTTATGGTTTTTATGATGTTAACTGTATGGGATGTACGTGTCACACTCCCGGGAGTGACATAGAGGTACAAGGCACGGCTTTCACTAGCCGGTGAGAATCGGGTCGTTACGGTTGGTATCGAGCCATACTTGTCCGTAGGAACGAGAACCGACATTAGTAAACATACCCTTAAGGACATGATCTAGTACTCTGATCAGCTAAACTCCAATTCATCACACTTTGAAATCTCTCGTTGATCGAAGTCATCTAAGCAAGATAGACCGAATGGATAATGACTGTTATGTTTGTTTGGACAACTGTTCTAGCATGCATCATAGATTTATTTCAAGATTTGAAGTTAATTCTTGAGTAACACTCTAACCTTGGATTTCTGTCCCGACAGCAGATGCCGAGAGGAAGGGGTCTCCACGTGCGGTTTGAGCAGGCTGCGATGGACGGAGACGGCCAGCCCCTTCGAGGTCGTGGGCGTGGCCGCGGTCGTGGCAGAGGTCGTGCAGCTCCTGCAGCAGCTGCGCGAGGCCGCGGTGCGAGAGGCTGTGGTCGTGGAGGAGGAGCCGTGGGAGCTCGTGGCCGTGGGCGTGGTCGTGGTGGAGAGGCACCACTAGACCCCGCGGTAGGAGAGGCGGAGGCTGCTGGAGAGCAGGAGGGTGCTGAGCAGCGAGGAGGCACCGGACCAGCGGGAGGCACCGGAGCAGCAGGAGGGTGCGGAGCAGCAGGAGGGTGCAGGGCAGCAGGAGGCACCACCGCCTCCCCTGTTCGGACTCTTGCCGACGTGATGGCGAACCGGACCAACATCCTTGGAGGTCCGATGCAGATGCTACAGACAGCAGCAGCAGCAGCACCACGAGCAGGTCTTGCAGCAGCAGCCACAGCAGGTCGCAGGGCGCGATCGGTCGGACTTGAGGAAGGAGGCGTTCCGTAGGCTCCAGCCGGACACGTTCTCCCACCGCACGGACCCCTTGGACGCCGACAGCTGGCTCGGGACGGTGTCCAAGCAGCTAGCGATGATGGCGTGTACCGACGCCGAGTGTGTGTCACTTGCTACCTACTTGCTCGGAGGTGTAGCCAGCACGTGGTGGGATACTTACGTGGCCAACCACCAGGACCCGGACGAGTATCACTTGGGACGAGTTTGAGCAGGAGTTCGGAGCGCAGCACATCCCCAAGGGGGTGATGGACAGGAAGTCCGACGAGTTCGGGAACCCGAGGATGGGAGCTATGGGTGTGCCCGAGTACTACCACCGGTGGACCGAGCTGTCACGCTACTCACCGCGTGACGTGTCCACGAAGCGGGACAAGATCTACTACTTCAAGAAGGGACCGAGGGCTGAGATTGCTCTCCACGTGGCAGGGTGCTCTACCCCGAAGGAGCTTGTGGATAAGGCCATTGAGGTTGAGGATGGTCTTGAGAGGGTGAGACGCACCGAGTCTCACAAGAGGGCAGCTGGTCGGATGGACCGTTCCGGAGGGCAGCGAGAGGCCGAGGTTTGGTGGGCCACGAGCAGCAGTTCGCACGTCCGCCACCGGGGCAGTTTGGCAGTTCCGGGCAGAGGCGGTTTGCACCACGGGGACAGCAGTACCAGCGTGCTCCGGCGCCACAGCGAGTCGGGGTGGAGGGCCCCGAGCGATGGGTTGCCCTTCGCCAACAGGTGCTTCCGGTGTGGCCGGGCGGGACACAAATACTACGCGTGTCCCAACTTGGGTCGGAGAGCTCCTACCACCTTCACCACACCCGGGCCAGCAGCACCACCTCAGCAGCAGCAGCAGTCGCAGTTCCGCGGTGCACCGCGCCCGGTTCGGTCAGCAGCTAGGCCGCAGCAGCAGCACGGTGCTTCCCGTGCTAGACTTCACCACGTCACCGCAGAGGACGCTCGGCAGGCCCCCGACGTTGTGCTTGGTGAGTTCTTGGTTGAGTCTTGTTTAGCTTCTGTTCTTTTTATACCGGTGCGACTAGATCGTTTATCTCGTCCGCGTTCGTTTCGAGGCTTAAGATTCCTACTCGTCTTGCTTGAGTCCCCTGTTGTCACGACTTCACCACTTGGGGTAGCCAAGTGTCACTTGGGTTGCGGAGGAGTTCGGATTGTGATTGAGGGAGAGCGGTTCTTGGCAGACCTGATTCTTTTGCCCTCGCATGGTATTGAGGTGATCTTGGGTATGGACTGGTTGACCGGGAACAAGGGTGTGATTCGAGTGTGAGGAGAGGATAGTGACCTTGGTGAGTCACCGTGGGGTTACTTGTGAGGTTCACCCCCATAGCGCCTCGTTTGCCGGAGCAGCTTTGTCACCTTGAGGGTTTGCCTTTGGAGCAGATTCCCGTTGTTTGTGAGTATCCCGAGGTCTTTCCCGATGATCCGCCGGGGCATCCGCCGGATCGGGATGTTGAGTTTGTGATTGATCTTCTCCCGGCACGGCCCCTATTGCTAAGAGGCCGTATCGGATGTCGTCCGATGAGTTGATCCTCCTGAAGCAGGAGATTGATGATCTATTGAGGAAGGGGTTCATTCGCCCAAGCGCCTCACCTTGGGGATCCCCTGTTCTGTTTGTGAAGAAGAAGGATGGTACCGACAGGATGTGTGTTGATTATCGTTCCTTGAACGAGGTCACCATCAAGAATAAGTACCCCTTGCCGCGGATTGATGATTTGTTTGATCAGCTGAAGGGTGCCAAGTATTTCTCCTCTATTGATTTGAGATCCGGCTATCATCAAATGAAAATCCGCGAGTGTGACATTCCTAAGACTGCCTTCGTGAGTAGGTGTGGATCTTTGTTACCGCTTTGTCAACTCCGTTGTTATCTTTCCTGCATGATCGCCCTTCCTTGAATTTTGCTTCTTATCTATTCCCGGACAGGTATGGGCAGTTTGAGTTCACTCGTTGCTTCCTTTGGCTTGACCAATGCCCCTCCCTACTTCATGAACATGATGAACAAGGTCTTCATGGCAGAGTTGGATAAGTTTATGGTGGTTTTCATTGATGACATTCTTGTGTACTCAAAGTTTGTCGAAGAGCATGCACATCACTTGAGGGTTGTCTTGGAGAGGCTGAAGGAGCATCGCTTGTATGCCAAGTTTAGCAAGTGCAGGTTCCGGCTTGAGGAGGTGGCTTTCCTAGGGCATGTCATCAATGCCAAGGGAGTGTGTGTGGATCCTGGGAAGGTTCGGACGGTTGTGAGTTGGCCGTCACCGCAGTGTGTCAAGGATGTGAGGAAATTCTTGGGGATGGCTGGATACTACCGTCGCTTTGTTGAGGATTTCTCTCGGATAGCTCGTCCCATGACGGAGCTCTTGCAGGATAATGTCACCTTTGAGTGGACCCCGGAGCGAGAGAGGAGCTTTCAGGAGCTCAAGACTAGGTTGACCACCGCACCTGTACTCACCTTGCCGGATCTTAGTCGGGACTTCCGGGTGTACTCGTGATGCTTCCGCTCGGGGAATTGGTTGTGTGCTCATGCGAACGGGAAGGTTGTGGCTTATGCTTCGAGGCGATTGAAGACACATGAGAAGCATTACCCCACCCATGACCTTGAGCTTGCAGCGGTTGTTCATGCGTTGAAGATTTGGAGGCACTATCTCATCGAGTGGCGGATGTGAGATCTTCACGGATCATAAGAGCCTTAAGTATATCTTCACGCAATCGGAGCTGAACATGAGACGAGAGGAGGTGGCTTGAGTTGATAAAGGATTATGATTTGAGCATCAACTACCACCCCGGCAAGGCAAATGTTGTTGCGGATGCGCCGAGTCGCAAGGCCTATTGCACTAGTCTCATGACGAGTCGGTCCGAGGTGTTTGAGGAGATGATGAGGGATGGAGTGGAGCTCATCCCGGAGGACTATCTCCACGAGTTGAGGATCACCAACTGTCTTGGAGATCGGATCAAGGAAAAGCAAAAGGAAGATGGCTTGGTGGCATCAATCAAGGCTAAGATGGCAGCGGATAAGGCTCCTGGCTTCGAGTGGATGATGATGGCGTACTCGTGGTACAAGGATCGGATTGTGGTTCCTGGGGGTGCTGGGATCCGAGAGGTGATTTTGAGAGAGGCTCATTGTTCTCGCTACTCGATCCACCCGGGGAACACAAAGATGTATGAAGATCTTCGCACTCGGTTCGGTGGGAAGGTATGAAGATGGAGATTGCCCGGTTTGTGGGGATGTGTGATATCTGCAGGAGGGTCAAGGCGAGCATCGAAGCCGACCGGTTTGCTCAAGCCTCTTGAGATTCCTAAGTGGAAGTGGGAAAACATCAGCATGGATTTCATTAATGGTTTGCCTCGCTCGCGGAAGGGTCATGATTCCATTTGGGTGATTGTGGATCGTTTCTCCAAGGCGGCTCACTTCATTGCCGTCAATGCCAAGTACAATGTGGAGCAGCTTGCCCGTCTCTACATTGAGAACATTCCGAGGCTACATAGTGCCCCACTCACCATAGTGTCCGATCGAGGTCCTCGGCTTGTGGCCAAGTTACGGAGGAGTCTTCATGCCTCGATGGGCACCAGACTCGGACTACAGACACGGCGTATCACCCTCGGACGGATGGTCGGACAGAGAGGGTGAACCGGACTTTGGAGGATATGTTGAGAGCTTGTGTGCTCACTTACAGCAAGAGTTGGGAGGACGATCCGTCGTTTGTCTGAGTTCTCTTACAACAACGAGTTACTGAGCAAGCATCTAGTTATCTTCCTCTTTTTATCACTTAAACCTTCTTCGCTCTCTTTTCCTTATGTTCTCTCGTCTTCTACCGAGGCGAGTATCAAGATGTCGCCGAATGAGCTCTTGTATGGGAGAAAGTGCAGGACACCTCTCATGTGGTCGGAGGTTGGGGAGAGGTCCTTCTATGGTCCGGACCTTGTCGAGAGGCCGAGGAGAAGGTTGAGCAGGTCGGAGAGCATATCCGTGTTGCCCGGAGCAGGCGGAAGAGCTACGCAGATAAGAGGAGGAGACCTTTGGAGTTCTTCGTGGATGACTTTGTCTATCTCAAGGTCTCTCCACTTTGTGGGACGCGCAGGTTCCACGTGCGTGGCAAGTTGGCACCGAGGTTCATCGGACCTTTCGGAGTGGTGAGGAGGATTGGAGATCTCGCCTATCGGCTTGAGTTGCCGGGACACCTTGCCGGAGTGCAAGACGTGTTCCATGTCTCGCAGCTCAAGAAGTGCTTGCGTGTGCCGGAGGAGCAGGTGTCTCCTGATGTGTTGGATATTCAGGACGGTCCGGAGTACTTGGAGTACCCCGTGAGGATCTTGGATAGGGCCTACAAGGAGACGAGGAGTCGCAGGATCCATTTCGCAAGGTTCCGTGGAGTAATCACACCGAGCGTGAGGCCACTTGGGAGATGGAGGACAACTTGAGGAAGGACTTCCCGCACTTGTTTGAGGATGAGGAGTGAAATCTCGAGGACGAGATTCTTGTAAGGGAGGAAGTCCGTAACATCCCGTGTATCTGGTACCTTCAAAATTCGAATAAATCAAAATTGGACAAAATTTATGCAAATTCAGAAAAGAAATCAATTCGAAATGTTTTTATTTGAAATTTTTCGCGCGTGGGCCGATTCCTTCGCCGCGGCCCAGCTCCCCTCTTCCCTGGCGCGGCCCACTTCTCTTCCCTCCTTCTCTTCCCCACGCGGCCCGAGCAGCCCGGTCGATCCAGCCCAGCCCGAATCTCCCTGTTTCTCTTCTTCCTCTCGCCCGTACCGCGCCGCGCACGCCCGTGAAGCTCCACGTCGGACGCCCGTCGTTTTGCGCCGCCCCTGCGTCACTCGGGCCCGCGGGCGGGAACTCCTCCGGCTTCTAGCGAGTCGCCCGCCGCTCCCGTGCTCCTCCCTCCCTTTTAAACCGGCCGCACCCTCAAACCCTAGACCGCCGTCCTCCCCGCTCGCAACGCCGTCGGTGCAGCCCGCCGTGCGGGTGAGCTTCGTCGCCACCGTTCGGGTCTTCTTCCGTCCCTCGTCTCCATGGTGCTAACCGTTACGTGATTCGCGCTAGGAGGAGGACGAGCGAGGCGAGTGAAGTCCGCGGCCGCCTTCGCCTCCGCGTCCGATCATCACCGCCGGTGAGCCTCCTCCGTGCTTGTCCCCTGTTCGTCGTCCTCTTTTGATCACCCGTCACCCCGACGCCGACCCCCGTGCCCTTGTCGTCTTGAAGCTCGGGAACGGTGGACCACGTGGTCACCGCCCCGTCTCTGCACGCCTGTCGGTCCGCCGCCGACCCTCTTCGTCGCACGGCATCGTCGACCCTCCTCCGCCTCGCCCGTGAGCCGCGCAAGGACCCTGGTGAGTCCGCGCACCGATTCCCTCTTCTTCCCCCTTGATTTAGCCTCGGATTGATGCTTCCCGTCGGGCTCCGTCCGCCGCGCGCCATGGTCGTCGGTGGGCCGTGGTCTAGAGGCCAGCTCATGCTCGCTAGGGGGTTCCGTTAGCTTCGCCTCGCTCGGTAGTAGCTCGTGCGCGCGTCGCGCGGTGGAAAAGCACTAGGCTTTGCGGATGCCGTCGAGGTCCCCATGGTCGCCGCCGCGGACCTCGCCGCCGGCGGCTCTCCCGTCGTCATTTTGGCCGGCCGTGGGGCTCGTTAGACTCGCGTGTAGATGAGCTACCGTTTAACGTAGGTTTTGTGCGCCGTGGTTGAGTCCGGGGGTTTCCCTCTTCGCGCCTCCGCCGGCGAAGCTCCGGCGAGCCCGTGCCGGCGCTCCTCCGTGAGCTGGTGGTCGCGACTAGTGCCGGCAGGTGCGCGTGAGACTGCTGCATCCGTGGCTGGTCTCCGTTTAGCCGCCGGCGAGTTACCGCGGCCAGGCGACGCGATTCCGGCGAGCTCCCCTGCCCTGGCCTCGGCGGCGCCGCCCGTTCCGGTGGAGCCGGCGTGGCGAGTGACCTGGCAGAAATTCTGCCGATATGGCACCCATGTGGCGTAGCTTTCTGCTGGCGTGGCGTCTAGGTGGCAGCCGAGGTGGTGAGGCGATAGCTGCTAGCGTGGCGGACGATCTGCCGATGTGGCGCCACATAGTCCGTTTTTCTACCAACGTGGCGCCGAGGTGTCGTCCCACGTGGTACCGACCTGTAGTGCTTTTAATCCAACATGGCGTCCACGTGGAGTCGACGTGGCGCTTACGTGGCAACTTACGTGGCAAAGGATATTCCAGGGAATATTCTTTTTCCTTTTAATTGGATTTTCCTGAATTTCCTTAATTCGTTAATCTTCGGAAATTCATATCTTTTTCCTGGAGCGTTAGAAAAATACGCGGTTGGTTGCGTTGGATTCGTAGCAACGAGATCTACGCGTTAGTGTAGTTGTTAGCTATGTTCTAGCATCGTATTTTCTGTCGTCCGTTTCATTGCTCTCGTACTTACCTCGTTTTGCGTGCCTAACCCGTTTCGTACGTTACGTCCGCCGAGAGCTACGAGGAGTTTCCGCCCGCACCGCAGTTTGAGGAGTTCCCGCGGAGCAGCCGTACGAGTACCCCGACCCGGCGTGGGACCAGCGTTTCGCGAGCAAGCCGCAATCCTTGACCACTCTTGCTCCGATTTAGCAATTTGCATTAAATTGATCCATGCATGATTAATGGTTACTTGCACTTGTTGTTTACCTATGCCATACTATGTTACCCTTGCCACTGTTTGCCATAGGTTGTTCTACTGTTACTCGCAATGCTTAGAATCTGCTTAGTTGCTTAATTGAACCCCATGATGACTATACATGTTTTTGTGTAAAATAAATTGTAGGTGTTTCTTAGGTGTCGAGTTTCGTACTAGATACACTCGTAGGACTTTTGCGGGGGCGAGTGTAGGTGGTTAGGTGCTTGGGAGACTTTTGAGGAGTCTCTGTTTGGAGAGCGCCTGTTGCGGGCGCGATTGTGTAGGGGCCTTGGGTTATGGGGCCCTGTTGTGGTGACACTCGTTGTTGAGACCGTTGTTGAGGAGAGGGATGGTGACTCGCCCCGGCAGCATAAGGACCGGTTCCTGGTTGCTCGCTCTTTGGTATACTAGCTTACCACGTGACCCGTATGGGCGAGCTGGATTGAGACGCTTAGCGGAGGACCGGTGGGCCCGCCGTGGAGTAGAGTTAGTGTTAGTGGGTTTTTGGAGCTTGTGTCTCGACCCATGAGTAGAGGATACCCCACCTGGCCCGTGGTAGACCTTTCACACCTTCAGGACCCTTTTCTACGTTGCGGTTGGGGATCCCGGACACTGAGGGCGGGCGCCGCGCGTCGATGCTTTGTTTATTGATCTTGTGAGTGTTGCTGTGCTTTAGCCACGACGGTGGTTGTAGTTATAGTACCTCTTCACGTGGGTACAGTTGCTTACTCTCTGCAGAGATATATAATCTATACGTATAGCCTAGCCCTCGGGTAAGGGGGCAACACCATTGAGCAACACGCTTGATTAGCATTTACTACTTCTCCCTCTCGATAGGTTTTACTTCCGGCTTCGAGCTGTGGTCCGATAGAGGTGTGCTGGACATAAAATTTGACCCTTGCAGGAATGTGTTGATTCCTGCAAGGTCACTTATAAAATTTGAACTAATAATAAAAAAATGTGAATCACATAAACTTGAGGATTAATTGCTTTAGGTGCTAGCCCTTGTCTTTCCTTGAATTATCCCAACATGCATACATTGTTGCTAGGTAGTTGCGGCTTGTTGAGTACGCGTAGTACTCACGGCTTTCCCCACTATGTTTTTCGGACGCCGACTCGGAGGATCCCGTTGTACCTACCGACGAAGCCGCCGGAGAGGAGTGACGTTCTCGCCTACACACGAGTGCTTGTGGGCCTTGGGTCTTCACCGCCGATCTACATGTGAGACGCTTCCGCTAGTTTCTTTCATGTTCTCTCGTGGCCTGCGTGCCGCGTGTTTGTATCCATAAGATTTAAGCACTGAATTATGAAGATGTACTTTGGAGATTCTATTATCTTGCCTTACTTTTATTCTATCTTATGGTTTTTATGATGTTAACCGTATGGGATGTACGTGTCACACTCCCGGGAGTGACATAGAGGTACAAGGCACGGTTTTCACTAGCCGGTGAGAATCGGGTCGTTACATAAACTCTTCTCGATGTTATATTAGTGTAGAATATAATTGAAAAAAAATTCACTCCAAACAAATAAAAGTAGGGAGGTTCGTGCACTAGAAGAGGCCGTGATGTAACTAGAGCCATTACATGCAGGTACCTAGGCCCATGACTCGGCCCAACCAACGAGCGAGCCCACCCATCTGCGGCCCATAGTAGTCATAACCATATGACGATGACGGTGCACGACACGTTGAAGGGTCCACGACGTGGCCGACGAACATGATCGCCCCGGACACCTCCTCGATCAGGAAGAAGACGAACGGGTGGTCGGCGACGAAGTCCACCGGTTTGGGTGGTTCGGGGGAATCGACGCGCAGCTAGCGTACATCATACTACACGCGGTCACGGTGGCGGCCTCGGTCCCTTCCTCGTTCACCTCCAACACCGCCTTGTGGTACACGTCTCCGACGAACAGCTTGTCCTCCTCCGACGGCGCGGCCATGCCGGACAGGTCGGCCTGGCCGGGATCGAAGGCGGCGCGGATGCCGAGGTTGTCCTTCAGCACGTCCCGGAGGTTGCCGGAGAAGGAGAGGTGGAACTTGGGCAGCCGGAAATCGCCCACCGGCACCATCTCCTGCGGCAGGTATCGGTGCAAGGACGCCCCCATCGAGGCCATCCGTTGGAGCAGTGCGGGCAGGCCGTCGCGCGCGTCGGGGAGGAACACGGCCATGGAGTACCGGGCGAGGCCGCTGCGAGCGTCCTGCGCCGGCGACCTGTACGGGAGCCGGAGCACCTTGAACCCGCCGTGCACGGAGATGAAGTGGTCTTGCCGGCTCCTCATGAACGGGGCGTCCACCGTGCGGGCCCCGTCCAGGAGGTGGAACTTGTCGGTGACGGTGTCGCACTTGGCGAAGGGGTGGTCCTGCCACCTGCCCTTGAAGTAGATGGCGTTGGCGAGCACCAGCCTCGTGTCCCGCGACAGGGATTCCGGGTCGAGGATGGAGTCGATGAGGTGGTTCGTTGCTCCGGCGACCCATCGGTTGATCTCACCAACAGCCTTCTCGTGCTGCGCGAAACAAAATTTAAATTTCAATGCGTGATCAAACGAAATTCGAGACCGCGCACAGTTGAACGAAAATTTAGTAATAAGTTTCAATGAACGAAAATTTATGGGCTTGCTCGATTGAATTCATCGACCTACATTGTTTTTGAAGTCGACGGCCCGCGCCGCAGACTTGTTGGACGCGGCGGCGGCGGCGCGGAAGGCCGGCTGCAGCACCCACGCGGCGTCGTGCCACAGGCCGCCGGCGAACGCGACGGTGGGGCCGCCCCAACGCGACCGGTCCGCGAGCGCGCGCTCCTCGACGCGGTGGACCAGCTCGGCGAGCTCGCCGCGGGACTCGGTGCCGAGCGCGTCCAGGAGCTCGCGGAGCGTGTCGCCGCACGCGCCCTGGGCGACCAGGGCGAGAGCCGTGTAAACGGACAGCGGCGAGAAGACGAGATTGCCGCCGCCGCCGCCGCCGTTATCTTTTGATGTGGCGGCTCCGATGATGTGCTTCGAGAGGCCGAGGGCTAGTGCCGTGAGGCCATGACGGGCAGATGCGTCTTGGATCTTCATGCTGGAGCCTCCTCGCTTGCCTGCCATAGACGACACGGAGGACGTGACTTTTGATCCAGACGACGACGGCGAGCTCGATCACGATCCGGATGCCGCACGGAGGCGCACGAGAGGAAAATATATGCCAAGCTAGGTGCGATGTCGTAGCCTTTAGGGTTATGATTGAGAAGGTTACGTTTCAGTTTTTGTTTTAAGCACAACCACACCTCTTTATTGATTAGAAAGGGTTATATGAGATACAAACACCTTTCGATGGATTCAAAAACCAACACTACTAAAATAACGCTATGTACTGGCGGACGCCATTTATACCACAATAAAGGATATTTTAAAATCCGTCACTATTTGAGGTCGAACAACAAAGTCCGCTACTACGCAACTATGGTGGCCCATGTACGCTATTAGGCATACAACATTGTGACAGACATCCAGGCCAATATCTACGGTGGGCCAGTTCGCTGCTAAACAATGATGGGCATATAAAAAGAATCCCTAAATCTAAAAATATCTCACCACCTCTCACTCCCAACTTCCCTGCCACTGCACCTGCGTTGATAAGGAGTGTTTCTGCTGTAGCATGGCTGCACCAACACTTTCACAGAAGGTGTTAAGGAATTTGGGAGAGACTTTTTGTAATAGTGATCCTAGATATCTCTCTGAGGAGGCCTTGGCTAAAAGACAGAAGACAGTCTCTCTTAGTGCGGGAGGAAGAGGAGCCGCCGCCGAGTGGCCGCGAAGAAGCCCTCCATAGCGGCAGCCAACGCCTTTAAGCCGCCGCTACCAGATCCAGGAGGCAGCGGAGAAGGACGAGGAGAGGCGACCCGAGGAGCTGCTGCTAGAGCCACCGGAGGAGTGGGGCGGCTCGACGGTGCGTTTGCGAGGACTAGGGCTCTCTAGCCCCGGGACCGCAGGTGGCTCCGAGACCGGCCCCAAAGCCGGTGGGTCATGGCCGGAGGAGGAGGAGGAGGCTGCGCCGCCTAACCTAACCATAGCCACTAGGTGGAGGCGGTATGGCACACACGGATAAGTTGTGTTGCGGCGCTGCACCCCCCCCCCACCTATTTATAGGAGGGTGCGGTCGCTAGCGGCAGGTCGCTTTGTCAAGCCCACAGCTAAATGGCCTATAGGCCTTAGCTGCGGGCCTGACACGATCCGCTATGTGCGATGAAAGCGTTGTGGCGGGCCAGTGATCTGTTAGCCGCGACCGCCTAGTGTCTGCGACTATTTTCCGTACGTAGTCGCGGACACCGTCGTGTACCTCCTCTTAGCGGCGGACCCCTCAAGAGACCGCCACTATGGTCAAAATGGGGTAATCTGCTATAGTGAGTTTATGTAGTAGTGAATGACGGTAACGACACTTAAGCGCGACAAGGTAAGGTGAGTTAGGATCGTGTTTGGGGCTTTGTTTTAAGTACATCGGTTTCTCAAACTTCAAACGATTTCGAGCACTGCATGAACTCCAAACTAATTAATTGAAAGATCAATCAACTACAGGAAAATGATAGAGATGACACAAAATATTTGCGGCAAAGAGACAACGAGGAGAAACGTGTTAAGGAGTAGAGATACATACACAAGACCTTGATTCTTTTTTTTTTTGAGGGGTACTTTGGTTCTTTTTATCAGTTGTCCGCACCGTCCTTATTTGTAGGAAAATGTAAAGTGAAAGTGAAGACGGTAAAAGATATGCGTTGGCCAATATGCCCATCCATAATGTAAACAAAATTGTTGTGCGCTCCATATTCCTATGAATGCGAAATGTTTGAAAACATGTGTATTATATGCTAATAAGAATAATCTTCAAATACTTACAAAGCGTTACTTTGTTGCAGCATCAGCAAGAATATATGCCTTAGCCAGTTTAGAGAAACTATTTGCATCAGATACAAAGACGATGCAGCTTACAAAGATTACGTACACACAAAACTCAACATGCTACTAAAAGCACATGTTCCTGCCTCACGGATGGACCTAACTAATTAATAACAAGATATAACTATGTCTAATAACTTTATTTTTTACTACATATCTCTGATCGCCACTCACTAACCTAGCTAAAGGAAAAAATCTATGAAGGGTCAAGGACGGTTCCAGCAAAGACAATTGCATGAGACACCTCCTCAATCACAAAGAACATAAACGGGTGGTCGGCGACGAAGTCCACCAGCTTTGGCGGGGTCCATGATGGCGGCCCCGCACCGCAAGCCACAGAGCACGTGGTGACGGCTGCGGCTTCAGTCCCTTCCTCGTTCACCTCGATCACCGCCTTGTGCTGGACATTCCCCATTGACAGCGGCATGGCGGGCAAGCCATCGGACGTGGCCATCTCAGACAGGTCAGCGTTGTCCCAGTCGAAAGCAGTTTTGATCCCCAGGTCTTGTCTCAGGGCACGTGAGACGCTGTCCGAGAAGGTGAGCTTGAACTTGGGCAGCCGGAAATCCCCCACCGGCACGCTCTCGCGTACCGTGATGTACCCTCGGAATCCACCAGGGTTGGACGTGATCTTCTCGACCAGGGCCGGGAGCCCGTCGCGCGAGTCCGGCAGAAAGACGTACATGGAGTAGTGCGCGCGATCATCGTCCCCAGCAGTCCGGCCCGGCGACCGGTAGTAGCCCCCAACGGTATGCCGCGACCGGTACCGGAGCCTGAGCACTTTGTGCCCGTCTCGGACGTCGATGAACTGGCGGTTCCAGGATCGCATGAACGGCACGTTATTACTGGCGATGGTTCCGTCGAGGCGGTAGAACTTGCCGGGCTTCGTGTACCTCTTCTGGAAGGGCTCCGTCCACACGCCCTTGAAGTAGACGGCGTTGGCGAGCACGAGGCTGGTGTTCCGGTGCACGGACGAGCGATCCACGATGGAGTCGATGAGGTTTCTCGTGGCCGCCGCGACCCAAGTGTTGATCTCGCGAACGGCGTCCTCGGGCTCGTTGGCGAAGTCCACCTCGCGAACCGCGGCCTTGTACGACGCGGCGGCGGCCTCGCGGAAGCCAGGCTGCGGCGTCCACGCCGGGCCGTGCCACACGCCGCACGCGAACGCCACGGCCGGCCCGCCGGACTGCGACCGGTCCGCGAGCGCTCGCTCTGCCAGGGCGCGGACGCACGGGGCGAGCTCGGCGCGTGACGTGGCCCCGAGCGCGGCCAGGAGCTCCGTGAGCGTGGCGCCGTCGGCGCCCTCGGCCACCAGGGCGAGCGCCGTGTAAATGGACAGCGGCGAGAAGACGAGGTTGTCGCCCTGCCCGGTGGTCCCGGCGGCGAGGTTCTTGGCCAGGCGGAGCGCGAGCGATGTCATGCCGGCGCCGTTGGATCGTCGGCGCTCCGTCGTGCGTTTGCGTTTCATGGTGAACGCGACGCGAGGTCTGATTCTGGTGTCTCTCCCTTTGTTGGAGATCACTGGTCGGAAGGATCAGTTTATAAAGAGGTTCCTCGTCGCGATGGCTTTAGGAAAAGGTACCTTTGGATTGCATAATCTGTTTCGGACACGGATGTATCATTTTCCATAATGTGTTTCCGGTTCTGGTGTATCGGTTTCCATATAGTGGCAAAACTCTGAGCCGAATCCAGCAGAGACGAAGCCAAATTGGAAGGAAAAGACTTAATATCAAAAAGGCTTAATTTCCTTTCAAATTTGGAACGGCTGAGAGCTGCAGTCCATGGAGTGTGGGAACTCCACCCCCCCCTCCTCCTTTTGGCAATACATATTGTGGACTTATATTATGTTCATAAACTCCGCCTAAGCCGAATCAAACTCAAATTGCTACCCGCCGCAGCAGCTACTGCCAGTAAGCAACAACAGCTCCCATTACACATGTGTACCTGGTAAGCCATTGACTGAAAGTTTTAGACATTCAATTGATGGTAGCCAAGGAAATGTGGATAAGAAAACATATTTGCTTCTGTTCAATCGACTGAAAACAGATGTTTTCTGCAATTGTCTGAAAAAAATATCTGCTTGTGTTCAATCAATTCTTTGACTGTCTGCGATCCATTGATTCGACGAATGGTGATTGAAAATAGCTTCAGTTTTCAGTCGACTGAAGATTAACTACACCTGTATATGTTTTGTAGGACTAAGTATTGACCAGGGAAATTTTTCAGAATGTTTCGTCCATAGAAAAGAATTCAATTTATTAGTTGCCTGATTTATATTTAAGGACAAAGAATGGTGATTAGCATCTGCATTTTGTAGTCAACCAACGAATATTAGCAACTCCAATAAGGAAATCGAACCACTTTTCCTTTTATTGTTCACTCAGACTGAAAGTAGTATATGATAACCGACATATGTAACTCATCAAATATTGCACTAAACTCATTGACATCAAAAATAAACCTCATATACTCGGATAAATAAAATAAACTGAGAATGACTTTTGTGGGCATGGGGCATATGTCCACCCTAACTTTTTTTATTAATTATAGTTAAATATAAATATTAATATCTAATTATACTAATAAACATGTCAGACTAGTTGTAGATATATTGCCAAATCATAAATTGAAGTACAAAAATATCGAATTATGACAAATTTAACAGAATTTCATAAATTTATCAGAATTTGATATTTCTGTACTTTAATTTATGATTTTATAACATATCTACAACTATTCTAACATGTTTAATAGTATAATCAGAGATTAAATATTTATATCTAACGATAATTAATAAAAAAGCTAGGATGGACACATACCCCTATGTTATCTAAAGTATTTTCCAAACTAGTAGTTGCCTTGAAAACTGAATTTTCACTTCAACACACATGTTTTCTGTTTTGAAACTACGCTATGATCAGGAATGCAAAGCTTTTTAAAATATTAATTAATAAGGTAGCGAAAAATAAATAATATTAGCGGAAAAGTTGACATATTCCAATATGGGAACTTGATCTGTTGGAATCAGAGCACGGATGCCTCATCGACGATTGACCTGATGAGGTTGTTCGTAGTTTCCGCCACCCAACTGTTGATCTCGCGAACTGCTACCTCCGGCTGCACGAACAATGAAATTAGTGAATCTCAATATAATTGTATCACCTTTATAAAAGTTGTCATTTTTCTAAAACCTTTGTGGTCAATCAATTCAGATCGAACACCTTGTAGCATGGACTGAAAATCAGGAGGGGCCACAGTGTAGATACCTTATTGCGAAAGTCCACCTCGCGAAGCACAGCCTTGTATGACTCGACGGCGACGTCGCGGAAGCCAGGCTGCGGCGTCCACTCCGAGTCGTGCCACACTCCAAACGCGAACGCGACGGCAGGCCCGCCCGAGCGCGACCGGTCCGTGAGCGCTCGCTCCGCCAGGGCGCAGACGAACGCGGCGAGCTCGCCGCGTGAACCGGCGCCGAGCGCGGCGAGGAGCTCCTTGAGCGTGTCGCCGTGGGAGCCCTCGGCCACCAGGGCCAGCGCCGCGTAGATGGACAGCGGCGAGAACACGAGGTTCCGGCCACTGCCCGTCGTGCCGGCGGCGAGGATCTTGGTGAGGCCAAGAGCAAGCGACGCCATGCAGGCAGCGGCACTGTCAGATCGGGGCTCCGTCATTGCGAACACGGCGAAAGGTCTCCGTTGTCGGAGTTCGCTGGTTGTAACGATCAATTTACGTTCATGTGTGTCTTGGATTCTGATGCACCGATCAGTTTCCAATAAAGGACTTCCCTTTCAAATTTTGTAGAAGTAAAAATACCTTCTTTACAGCTTATTAGGCCAGTCGGGAGTTTCATTAGCATTAAATAAGGTGTCACATAAGCAAAAGAGGTGATGTGGCATAGCAATTGATATGAAACATGAAAGTCATTTGGCACTGTTTTATAGGTATGAAACTCCATTGAAACTCCCATTGAGAGCATAAAGTTTCATCCCAATACGTTTTGACCAATCTCAATACAACAAATATATGCTATAACTTACCAATGAAACTGTGAGACAAAACTATGCATTGATAGAGACCGTTTCATACATCAAATTAAATCTTCAAATATGACATGACATTCTTGAAAATAGTGAGATGAAACTTTACATTGAGACTGGCCTTAGGAGTTTAAAGGTGAACCAGGCACACCCTCACATTGTCACCCACGAGTATGCCACAGTTCCCACACTCACATGACGTATCCATCCGGAAAGTAAACTTTTCCACCGGTGAAAAAAAAAGAAAAGAACAAATATTTCGAAATTTATAAAAATTATGAATTTCAGTATGTGTGTATAGTTCATATGGTAGAAAATAGATACATAAAGTTTCAACTTAAAAGATATAAAATTAACAGATCATCCAAGAAGAGGACAAATTACCTGTTTTGTCCTTTTCTTTGGGCTTTATTCATAATTTGTTGATTTTATATCTTTTAGGTAAAGTTGAATATAAAGTTGAAACTTTGTGTACATGTTTAAGTATTATATCAGCTACATATATACCAAGTTTCATAACGAATTGAATTTTTTAAATAATATTTTAGATAGTTATTGGATTTTTTCTCTTCGATGGGTCCCATGGATGAAAAAAATCCATGTCCGTATCCATTCTGCCATATTGTAAGACCCTAGACACCGCATCCGTAACCTACCGTGCGCTTCAACGGAGGGTCACTAACACGCTCCGTATATAAAGTCCGCTTACCGCCTAGTCCTTCTATAGGAGCGGGCACGCGCATTCATGCCTAGCACCACTCTTATACTTTCGGCCTCGCTTTATATAAATGGGTTAACCCGGTGGTGCTATGGTTGGAACGAGGGTTATATGCTGACCCTCACGCACCTAAACTTCCAATGTGGGACTAATCCCACATCCACTTCATTTCATGGACCACTTGGACCCAATCCATAACAACTACATGTTTCTAACGGGCTGGGCTGTTACATCTGACGCACCACTGCATACTGTGCGGAATTGATTGATCCAGGCCTAGTAATCGATTGTTCCAGCATGGCGAGGGGCATTTGTTCCACGTTAGTTTGTGGTTTGTTCTGTTCTTGTTCCAGACCACGGGATCAGTTGTTTGTTGGCACAACTCCAAACCAAGATTAACAAAACCGGATTGACCGGTCCGGTTTTGAACCGAGAAAACCGGTCGGTTAACCAGGGAAACCGTCGGTTAACCGAATAGCTACAGTAAATAGCTACGGTTGTTCCCGGCTAACCGGTCAAACCGACCGGCCGGCCGGGACCGGTTTCCCGGTTAACCGGGATAACCGGCCGGTTTTCACCGGTTTTGTTAACCATGCTCCAAACACGATTCGATGGTAGAGCCCGGTGGCAACGGCAGCGACCGGAATCAGGGCACGAGAGGAAGAAACATGACCTTCGTGCGCTGAATCAATCTTTGATATTGGATTATCTACTATTCTACTTTCTATTTTTTAGATAGTATTTTATACTAACCAATTTAATTGAAAAGTTGGATTGAATAAAACTTTTCCCTAAAAAGGGAATCACATGCGGGACATATAAATATTACCACACATGCTGTATAGTGTTCCTGCTAGTCCGTCGTATTGTCTGTCTCAAAAACTCGTTCATGACTAATTCCATAGGAGAGACAATCAGAAGGGAGCATATCCCGTACGGAGCAAAACTGGCTAAGTGTTGAAACCATAGAAACTTTCGATATCATCCGTTGGATCATGTATCAATGGCTGAGATTCATGCGTAAAGTTGCACATGCTTCTGTTAAATATGCACCTGCCCCTTTAGCTTTCCAGAGTCTTTGACTTATGTCCTTAAAAGATACACAATCTAGACCATAGATGCACGATAACAGTGATATCGGAGGTTTTTGACATCATACACTTAACAACTTTGCAGTCCCAATAATAAAGCACCCCAACTACTTATCATTTTACACTTCCATTGTACTAGGAACTAAACATAGTAGTTACTGGCAGAAACTATAGATTCAGGACATATTAAACAACTAGGAAATGTTCCTTTTTTATTTTATAAACTGAGAGTTCAATACTGAAACAATGGATCAAAGCATTAGCATAAAAGAGAAGACAAAAGTGCACCTCACAACCCGACGGGAGTAATTTAACATTTAAGAAACGACCTAACAAATTGTTTGTCGGTTGATAAAAGTAAATTAATAAAAAAGGCCAATCTATGTAAGGCTCAACTGATAAAGTTGAACAGATAAGGGTATTATATATGAAGCCACAAATGTCTTTAGGGGTGGAACAAAATTTATGGTTTAGGCTATTAATTAAAATGGAAATTTCTACAAACAAGTCTATAGTGTCATTATCTGGATTTCCTAATTCTGGAATTGCGAGGAAGATCCGTAAACATTTTCCATACCATTTTTCTAAATATATTGTCATTTTAGCATACCATTATCTCCTTATTACTTCCACAATTGGCCGAAAAAATAAAATACGTCTTTCAATTCGCAACTTAGCTAGTAAAATGTATGAAGTAATATTCGTCAGTAGTATGTATACCATATCAGTAAATCCCTACGGGACAGAATTCAGAGACGGAAAATAATAAAGTAGTGGGGTCACAAAACCAAACATCAAAATACTTACGTGGATACATGCATAGAAGAAGGTAGATTCAGTTGTTCCTCAATGAACTTTCAAATGAAGGCAAACTTCAATGAAATACCACGGGGATGCCTTTTTCTTAAACTAGCTAGCGTCTTTTCCTCAAAATTCTTATATACCATTCGAATCTTTTCCTCAAAATTAAGGAAGATATTCGGTCACAGAAATGAGCCTACTCAAACAATGCTCTGAAATTTGTGGGGGAGGAAATTAAATGAGTACCATCACTCTGTCGAAGGATCAAGCACCTGCCCAATAAAGACTATTGCACCGGACACCTCCTCGATGACAAAGAACACAAACGGGTGGTTAGCAACGAAGTCCACAGGCCTTGGTGGCCTCCTCGTGCCCAGGGGTCCCGCAATTGATAGTCTATGGCAGACGGTGGCGGCTGCAGCCTTGGTTTCCTTCCTCGTTAACCTCTAGCACAGCCTTGTGGAGAACATCACCTGTGAACAGTGGCCCGCCTGCAGCATCATCGTCATTGACCTTTGCCGTATCAGAGAGGTCCGCATCGGTACTGGAAGCGGCTTTGATCCCTACGTCGCCTTTCAAGACACGATTCATGTTGCCGGAATAGGACACCTTGAATTTGGGGAGCCGGAAATTCCCAACCGGGACCCGTTGTTTGGGCAAGTGTTCACGCCTGAACTCCGAGCTCGACGTGATCATATCAACTAGGCTGGGCAGCCCATTGAGCAGGACCGGCAGGAAGACCAGCATGGAGTGCTGTGGCTGCTGATTGCCGGTCTCCCTGCTTCGTGAAGATCCGCCAGGCGCATGTGATCTATATGGGAGCTTGAGCACCTTGTAGTCCTTGTGAACAGCGATGAATTGGCTCTTCTTGGAACGCATGAACCGGGCTTCGGTGGTGGTGCCATCGAGGCGGTAGAACTTGTCTATGGTGGCGCGCATCTCGGTGAAGGGCTCCTCCCACTTGCCGTTGAAGTAGATGGCGTTGGCGAGCACCATGCTCGTGTGCGAGGACAATGACGACGGAGGGACGATCGAGTCGATGAGATTGTTGGTTGCTGCCGCCACCCAGCTGTTGATCTCGCTGACCGCCTTCTCTGGCTGAAACAAAAAATCAGAAATTTTAATGTTCAAATGAACGAATCTTTAATTACATCAAACAAATTGAATCGATTTTTCAGTAGATTCATCTATATTCTATACAGTGTGTATACGTGTGCATACCTTCTTCCCGAAGTCAGCGGCGCGCACGGTGGCCTTGTATGACCCGGCGGCGGCGTCACGGAAACCCGGCGGCAGCACCGACGCGACGCACCGGAATCGGCCCGCCGGAGCGCGATCTGTCCGCTAGCGCGCGCTCGGCCATGCGGCGGACGAACGCGGCCAGCTCGGAACGCGACCCAGCGCCCAGCGTGTCCAGGAGATCCTGGTGCGCGTCTCCACTCTCTGCCACCGCGACCAGGGCGAGAGCGGCGTATGTGGACAGCGGCGAGAACACGAGGTTCTTCGCCGTTGAGCCCTTACCGCCGGCGGTCGGGAGGTTCCTGGGGTCGATGGACAGCGGCGTGAACACGGGATTATTCGCGGCGCCTCCGTTACCATCGGAGGCCGAGACGTCATTTGCGGTTGACGGGAACGGGATCGAGGACACGAGGTTCCCCGCGGTGCCGTCCCCGGCAACGGCGGCACCGTTACCATGGATGGCCGAGAGGTTCTTGTAGAGGCGGAGCGCGAAAGCCGTCAGGCCGGCGGCGGCGTCCGATCTGCTATCCGTCGTGCTGGACCTACCTCGCCTACGTGTCATGATGGTCGATCCAGACGGTGGATGCGACGACGCGTCAAGATGTTATGAATTTTTATGAACTCCGTTTCTACTTATATATACGACCCGCCTCCCTCTAAATCCTCTGTTCATATCAAACTAATAATGATACAAAGGATATATACATAGCTTTTAGCAACTTAGCATGTATTATCATTTTTTTCCCTGAATAGAACAACAAAGATTTGGTTTGTTCTTATCATAAATGTTTTCTATTATATTTATATATGAAAAGATTGATTGATATGATTCTATAGAGAGGTACCACCAAGGTTACAAAATCAGATTGGAACCGGGTCTTGTCACCCCCAAAAACTAGCGCTCAATAAAACGGAAAAACCAAACAGTTTTCATTTTTACTACAGTTCCCTACTTCAGTTTTTAGGAAAAACCGACTATCCAATGCGAGCTGACAGGACCGGTTTTCATCGGTTTTGTTAACCCTAGGTTACCACCCGAGAACAACTACCTTTTATTTTCGAATAAAAGTGCCATACACTTACATATAGGGATGAAATAAAAATGATAATTGTCAATTAATTAAAACTCATTTTGTATTTTAATGATCACAACACGCGAAAATGATATTATGAAGAAACAGAAACATAAGTGCTAGTGAAAACAATGACAGAGTCATCCAATTGTTTCCACTTATTTTTGTTGTGACACAGAAATTACTGAAAGATAGTAGAAATTTCCACTTTGAGTACTTTGATTTTTTTTTAATAATGGGTTCTCTCCCGACCTTGGCCTCCTTTGAGGTTACAAGCAGTTTATTACAACGACAGCTGCAGTACGTCGGTCTTTTTTATCACCTAATATCATTTAATGTCACCTTATTTCTGCATAAATAATGCTCCTTGGTTACCTCCTTCCATTAGACAGATTAAGTGCTAGTCTTTCTTATTTAATTTTCAGAAGCATAACTTTATTTCATTACTATTCCCATGCTCAATTGTTTAAATAAATGTTGTGTCTCCTCTACGCCTCGGTATTCTTATTCTTCTTTATTATAAAAATCGATTCCCATATCGTCTTTCATAGTCGCAATAACCTTGTTTCTCATTATTTTCTCAAATATCGACATCATATTTATATCTTCTATAATTTTGTTTCTGAATTTTTAATAATATTGATACCATATTTGTTTTTGTCAGTACCATTTTTATTTTTTCTTTCAAGAAAAAGTAAACAAAAAAATTAAGGCTTCTTAATTTATTTGTCCTTGAAAAGGTCTCATGAAGTACATGGGTTGCACATCAAGGTTGATGATTTAAGTATTTATATTTAGCTAGTTTAGCAATATATTATTCCAAATTTACATGTGGATGTTTGAATATTTATTAATAGAGTTAGTTTAGAATATTAAAATAAAAGTATTTTACGATATTACTAAGTAATGATAAGTGACCTTACTATTTGCCAATATCTCAAGGGTCAATAAGAACTTCCGCCCCTTATGTGATGTAACATATTATTTCCCAAAATTAGTATTTTTATTTTTATTTTTATTTTAGACGTCAATCTATTTATATGAATGATAGTGTACTAAATTGATTTTATCTTTATTAAAAATAAAAAAGACGTATTTGTACAATCGCTTTTATCAACTCGTGTGAGAACATCATTACAAATGTGAGAAAACTGGTTAGCTAAAAATTATCAATTCTTCTTTTGGTTATTGAGTCCATCTCGTGATACGTACCAACATGCACAATTTGTAAGAAAACTATGAGGACCCGAATTTCACCAATGTGAAACCCCAGCCCTTTGTACCTCTATGCCACTCCCAGGAGTGTGGCACGTACATTCAACACATGTTAGTACAGAAAAACCATAAATAAGAGAGTAATCAAGGCAAGATAGTAGAATCTCCAAGTACATTATTATTATGCATAAGTCTCAATCTCAAGAGTACAAGAGCGTGGCACGCAGGCCATCGCGAAATCAAAGTAGAAATCTAGCGGAAGCGAAGCGAAAGCATCTCTCATGAAGAACGGCGGTGAAGACCATACCCACAAGCGACTCGAGTGTAGGCGAGACCGTCACTCCTCTCCGTCGGCTCCCTCAATCGGCTCGGCCGGCTCCTCGAAGCAACGGCGTCCGAAAAACAAAGTGATAAAACCGTGAGTACATAACGTACTCAAGCAAGCCGCAACTACCTAGCAACAATGTATGCATGTTGGGATAGTTCAAGGAAAGGCAAGGGCTAGCACCTAAAGCATTATTCCTCAAGTCTATGTGAATCATATTTTATTATTAGTCAAATTTTATAAGTGGCCTTGCAGGAAACAACACAATCCTGCAAGGGTCAAGTTTTATGTCCAAGCACATCTCCACTAGACCACAGTTCGAAGCCGGAAGTAAAACACCTATCGAGGGGAGAAGTAGTAAATGCTAATCAAGTGGGTCGCTCGGAGGTAGTGCCCATACTTTGGGCTAGACTATACGTATAGATTTATATATCTCTCGTAGAGAGTAAGCAACTGTACCCACGTGAAGAGGTACTCAAACAAAACACCACCGTCGTGGCCCAAGCAAAGCAACACTCACAAGATCACTCCACAAAGCATCAATCGGGAGGCGCCCGTCCCTCGTGTCCGGGATCCTCTAACCACAACATAGGAAAAGAAGGTCCTCGAAGGGTGTGACAAGGCGTACCACGGGCCAGGTGGGATATCCTCTCGCTCGTGGATCGAGACAAACGCTCCAACACCCACTACCACTAATCTCTACACCACGGCGGGCCTCCCAGTCCTCCGCTAAGTATCATGATCCAGCCCGCCCATACAAGTCACGTGGTATGCTAGTAGACCAAAGAGCAAGCAAGCACAAGAACCGGTCCTTAAGCTGCCGGGCGAGTCACCATCCCTCTCCTCAAAACAACAAGTGTCAACAACAGGTGTCACCATAACAGGGATCCCATAACCCAAGGCCCCTACACAATCTGTACCCGCAACAGGTACTCTCCAAATAGAGACTCCCCGAAGTCTCCCAAGCACCTAACCACCTACACTCGCCCCCGCAAAAGTCCTACAGGGTATCTAGTACGAAACTCGACACCTAAGAAATACCTACAATTTATTTTACACAAAAACATGTATAGTCATCATGGGGTTCAATTATGCAACTAAGCAAGAACTAAGCATGCGAGTAACAGTAGAACAACCTATGGAAAACAGTGGCAAGGATGGTATAGTATGGCATAGGTAAACTATAAGTGCAAGTAACCATTAATCATGCATGGTCCAATTTAATGCAATTACTAAATAGGAGCAAGAGTGGTCAAGGATTGCGGCTTGCTTGGATAGGGCTGCTCCCAGTGCCGGGTCGGGGTACTCGTACGACTGCTCCGACGGAAACTCCTCAAACTGCGGCTCGGACGGAACTCCTCGGCACCCTCCGACGGACGGATCGTGAAACAGGGGTTAGGCACGCATATCGAGGCAATAGGAAAAAGAACGGAATTAACGACGGAAATTACGGTACTAGAACATGACCAAAAGTTACACTAACGCGTAGAGAACGTCGCTACGAGTCTAACGCAACTCGACCGCGTATTTTTCCGACGCTCCACGAAAAAGATATGAATTTCCAAAGATAAATGAATTATGGAAATTCAAGAAAATCCAATAAAAAGAAATGGAATATGCCCTGGGATATTCTTTGACACGTAAGCACCACGTCAACACCACGTCGTGCCACGTTGATCAAATCCCCTACAAGTCAGCACCACGTGGCAATTCTTCCGCCACGCGGATGCCACGCTGTCGCCACGCCGGCCGACAACCAGGAGCCACGCCGACAGAAACCTATCCTACGTGGCGCCACATCGGCAGAAAGTCCGCCACGCCAGCAGCTACCTCCTCACCACATCAGCTGCCACCTAGACGCCACGTGCGCACCATTTCTACTACGTGGCTGCCACTTGGCCAGATTTTCTGCCACGTCGGCGGCTTTGCCAGCACCACCGGAGGGGGCGGCGCCGCTCCCGCTCCGCCGCGGGGCTGCCGGAATCGGCTCGCCTGGCCGCCACAGCTCGCCGGCGGCCACTCCACGCACACCAGGATGGAGCTCGTCCCACTACGCACATGCCAGCACCGGACTCGAGCTCCAGCTCCCCTTCGACGAACGTCCGTAGCTCGCCGGAGTTGACGCTCGCGGCGGCGCTCGAGGGGAAAGCCCCGCGAGTGCACCAAACTCAACCCCATGCACACCAAAATGCAGCACGAGCTTGCGCGAAGCTAACAGAACTTACGCGCATGACGGAGCTCCGTCGAATCCTACAAAAGCTAGCTCCTTTTTCCCAACAAACACGCGCACAAGCATCTACGGCTCACCCCACGGCCTCCCGAAGAGCCAAACCAACACGAGCAAGCCTTGAAGGGGAGCTTCGCCGGCAGCCATGACACGGCAGCGACGGAGCTCGACGCTTGCCCCCAAAACACGGCTAATCCAGAGGAACAAGAGGGGGAATCGGTGCGGCGGCTCACCAGGTTGCTTGGGCTAAGCTCGGAAGGGGCAGGAAGGCTTGACGACGACGATCGGCGGAGATGGACGGTGGCGGACGACGAACGGCACGCGGACGCCGGTGGTGACCGCGCAGAACTCCGTTCCCGGGCTTCCAAGAAACAACAAGGCGGTGGTTAGAGCAGAGAGATGCGGCGCGCGAAGGGGATCAAAGAACAGGACATGAGGTCACCGGAGAGACACGGACGACGAGGATCGACGGCGATACTTCGAGCGAGCGGAATCTTCTAGCGGCCCGCTCGTCTCCCCCGAGGCACGAGAGGTAGAATGGTGAGCATGAGGGGATGCAGCTTGGCACGCCGAACACGATGGTGGCAATGCGCTCACCTGGCGGACCCTTCTTCTCAGGCGACGGCAAAACCTCGACAGGGGGCCGCGGCTAGGGTTTGGGCTTCTCGCCCTGGCGGCGCGAGGAGGATGGGAAGGGGCGGCGGCTGGTGCGGGGGATCTTGTAGGCGGCAAAAGGGGAGGGAGCAGGTAGACTTTGGGGGCGCTACGCGACACGCGTCCGAGGTGGCGCGTCCAGCAGCGCTCGCGGCGCGCGTGAGCTGGAAAGGAGGAGAGGTTGAAGATGCCCCGTTGACCGCGGGTCGGGCCGGGCTGGATCGGTGCGGGGAAAGAGAAGAAGAGTGGGCCGCGGTGCAGATTAGGCCCAAGTCGCGAGTTTGAATGGTAAATCCGTTGCGAATTCTTTCTTTCATTTTTCAATTGATTTGGATTCAAACTTTTACCAAATTTAACACATGAACTCCAAACTCGAATATTATTATTATTACAAGGTTTTGAGTACATCACTTGGGCTGTTACAAAAACAGAAACATAAATTGGGAGTTAGTGGAAGTGAATTTGGGAGGAGGTAGGAGATCAGGTTGGTGGTGCTGAATTTCCTTTTGGTTATTTTCTTTTGGTTGTTTCCTTTCTTGGCAAGAAATCGGAAAAAGAAATTGGATCCGTTGGCGCAAGAGAGTTTCGGAGGCGGTGGGAGATTAGTTTGATGGGGTTGACCAAATTTTATTTTCTTTTTTTTCTTCTGATTAGTCTGAATTTATTTTGTTTATTAATTGGAGTCGGATATGAACTATTTGATTTTATCGTTATCTGTTAGATCCTTATAAAATCCAACAGTCTATCTATTTTTTTCAATTAACGTGCGAATTTCTAGAGCGAATGTAAAGACTCCTTTCAACCTTCAAATATAAAGATAATATATATCAAAGATGCAGGACTAATCACTTTATTTGCTTGTTGCCTTTCCTATTAGACGATTGAAATTTTCATGTGGTACATCATTAAAGGCGTCACCTTGACAAAAGATAATTTGGCTAAAAGGCAATGGAAAGGTAGTTTGAAATGTAGTTTCTGTAATTGTGATGAGACTATTCAACATCTTTTCTTTGATTGTTACAATGTCAAAATTATTTGGAGAGCTATACAAGTCACTTTTAATTTACCCCGCCCATTAAATATAGAACATATATTTGATGGTTGGCTTAATGGGGTAGACAAGGGAGTAAGATATCAGGCTCTAGCAGGGGCGGTAGCTTTTTGTTGGGCGATTTGGATCAGCCGAAACGATATGGTCTTTAACAATTCAAGAATCTTCTCTCCAATGCAGGTGTTGTTCCGAGGGACTCATTGGGTCCGGTTTTGGGGGCTCTTGCAAAAGAGGAAGATCGATCACGTATCAGCTCGGCGTGTCGTGCACTTGAGGTGTTGGTGATGGATTTTTTTGCTTCTAATGGCTGGTTCTCTAATAATAGACTTTCAGCTAGTTAATTCAGTAGGGTGGTTACTTCGGGTCTGCCTTGTTTGGCATTTCCTTGTATTGAGAAACTTAGTTTTATGTGAGACTTGATGGTTCAGACCTTGGAATAGCTATATGTATCAATCGATACGGAGGCTGGAATATTAATACATATTCCCTTTTCTAAAAAAAAGATGAACCAAACCAGAAATTCGATACCACGACAGATAGCGGTTGTCGTTGCCATCTAAACGGCCAGCGTTCATTCCAACTAGCTTTACTATATGCACCTGGTCAAACCATTGCATGCCGCGGGAGCGGGACCCACCTGATTCTTTCTTGTTTCATGCTCGGTCCGTTTCTATCGGATCCCGTTACACGACTCCTCTCCGCGAGCAGGCTGCCGGCCGTCTTCTCATCGTCACGCTCCTCCTCCGAGGTTCCCCGGAGTGCCTCCCTATCCCTCTCCCTTCTCTCGCGCCGTGCACCACCCCATCCGCCATCTTCGCTCCTACTTATTTTATTCAAAAACTTTCTTTACACTATAACAATAACTCACCGTAGCCACGTAGCCCAAAACCCTATAGCCACGGCAGGCAAAATCGACCGTGGCTATAGTTGGGTGCGGGCTACCGTGCCCTTGGACCGTGGCTATAGAGGCCACTATAGCCACGGTTGGCTTTGTGAACCGTGGCTATAGTGGCCTGCACCAATAGCCACGGTCCACGTCACCAACCGTGGCTATAGTTTCTTCTATAGCCACGGTTGAAGAAGTGGACCGTGGCTATTGTTTTGCACAGTATAAAAGCCGCGTTCGGACAGAACAGGAGCTCGGTCCAAGTGTGGCGGCTCGAAAATTGAGCAAAAAAATGAAAACCGAGGGGGAAGGTTTTGATCTCGTTTTTTTGCAGAAATTTGTTCTCCGTGGTAAGGGAAACTCATCCCATGTATTATTTGTTGCTATAGTGTTGTAATTATGAAGAATTTTGGATTAGCATTTGACCTAGGTTTTGATTTCGATTTATCAAATTCCTTCATGTTTGTAGGTTTGTTGTTGGTTTGAGTTGTGTATAATAAACTCAGATATCATGTGCTTGTGTTGCATACAAAAAAATCATGTCTTACAAGCCTTTTTCATGTCAATCAATTTAAGATCTACTTTATGCTCTCTTGAGAGAGACCCCTAGAGCACAGCTTTAATTATTAAAAGATTCGAATCAATTAATAATAATTTGTATAGTGGGTTTTTATATATGATAGCACATTGTCTTATGCAATATATTAGTTCCCTTATATTTTCTATAAATATATAATATTCATAATGGTAAATAGATTATTTAGTAATTATTTAATAATTATTAATTCTAGCACATTATGTTATGCAATATATTAGTTTCCTTATATTTTCTATAAATACTTAATATTCATACTCGGTAATTATTTGATTTAGTAATGATTTTATTATAATTAATATTCGCGTAATGCTTGTTTAGATGGACAAAACATGGATGTACGAAGAGTCAAGATTAAGTGCATATTTCCGAGGTCAAGTCGATGTATTTCTCAAGAGGGCTATCGAGCATGCTAAGCGTCTAGGAAGACGAGAAATATATTGTCCATGCTTGGACTGCAAGAATCAAAAATTGTGGACCGATACACTTGTAATCAAATCTCACTTAGTGAGGAGGGGTTTCCTGGAGAATTATACGAGGTGGACAAAGCATGGAGAAGACGAGCCGGTCGAAGTTGAGTTGCAGCCGATTGAAGTTGAAGAAGAACAGTTTGTCCAACTTGACGAGACTTTTGATTTTCATGTCGAAGAAGAACAATGTACTGATTTTGATGTTGAGGAATTGTTATGTCATATTGAGCCGCAAGTTTTACTCAATGCAGGGACAACAAGAGGGCTTGATAACTTTGCAACGATAGAGAAGGCATCAAAGGATTTATTGTTTGAGGAGTCTAAGGGATGTTCTAAACAGAATATCGTGTTACGTACAGTTCTCGAACTCATGAAACCGAAGGCCATCCATGGATGGTCGGATGCCGATTTCAATGAATTGTTGGATCTTCTTTCGGATACACTGCCAAAGCCAAACTTGTTACCAAAAAACACGTACTATGCTAAGAGACCGATATCTCCAATGTCGCTGGGTGTGCAAAAAATCCACGCATGTCCAAATCATTGTATATTATTCCGGGGAGAAGTTCAAGGACCTCGTGAGATGCCCAAGGTGCAAACGAAGTCGTTACAAGACGAATGAGGAGTATGATGTAGACACAACTTATAAGAGGGGAAAGAATGACAGGAAGAGGAAGAAAAGCGAGTATCGTCAATGATGGCGACGATGATAGTAAGGTTCCAGCCTTGGTCATGTGGTACCTTCCGGTGGTCGATCGCATAAGACGGATATTTGCCAACCCAAGAGATGCTGAACCGATGACATGCATACACGTAAGAGGGACCCTAATAAGCTGAGTCATCCATCGGATGGAACCCGGTGGAAAATCTTCGATCGTAACCACCGTGACGACTTCTCGCACGGGCCAAGAAATATACGGTTTGCATTGAGTACGGATGGAATGAACCCTTTTGGTATGACGAGGAACGTTCGCAGCGTTTGGCCTGTGCTGCTAACAATGTTCAACCTCCCCTCATGGTTGTGCCACAAGAGGAAGTACATATTATTGTCCATTCTTATATCCGGACCGAAAGAACCCGGGAACGACATAGATGTCTTCCTGGAATCACCGTTTGAAGACATGCGGAAACTATGGTTGGAAGGTGTGCGTATGTGGGATGAGCACCGAAGAGACTACTTCACGTTGAAAGCGATCATTTTCGTGACCAGTAATCGATTCCCCGGCGTTAAGGGCGCTTTCGGGCCGGGTGAAAGGAAAGGAGGCATGCTTTGTTTGTGTTGACGATACATCACACGTGTATCTTCCATCATCCAAGAAGACAAGTGTACACTCGAAATCGTCGATTCTTACATCGGAGCCACCCGTATCGACGGATGGCTAAACAATTTGATGGTACGATTGAGACCGGCGAAGAACCTCGACGTTGGACCTCTAGGGATGTCTTTGCTAAGACAAAAACATTAAAGCTACATTTGGAAAGACCGTGAAGGGAGTTGCAAAGTCAAAAGCTGCAACGCCGTATAAGAAGCTTTCTATATTCTACGGATATCTCGAGTACTGGGAAGAATTGGAAGTGATTCATGCATTTGACAGGATGCACATTGGGAAAGGTGTATTTGACAAGCACTACCGGCCTTATACTTGACCTACCCGGTAAGACAAAGGATGGATCGAACGCACGTAGAGAGCTTGTAGAGATGAATATTAGGCCGGAGCTCCATCCGCAAGAAAGAGCGAACGAAAAGTACTACCTCCCGCCGACCTGCTACACCCTAACGCGTGAGGAGAAAATAGCGTTCTTGAAGTGTCTACACGGGATTAAAGAACCGACCGGTTTCTCATCGAATGTCCAAAATCTCGTAGATATGAAAGACTTAAAGATAAGTGGTTACAACGACTCATGACTCGTCACACACTACTTTCGGTGTTTCGGCTATCGCCATCGGAGCTGTGAAATCCGAATGGTTGAAGTTGACTATAACTCGTTTGTGCTACTTCGGAACGCAGTCTCAAAGAAGGTGATCAATAAACACGAGTTGGATAACCTACGAACCCACATAAAGGAAACAATGTGCATGCTCGAGATGTGCTTTCCGCCATCCTATTTTGATACTATGGAACACTTCATGCTTCATATTGTTGACCAGATATCCGCTTTGGATCCCGTGTACATGCATCATATGTTCCCCTACGAGAGGTTCATGTATGTTATGAAACGCTATGTACGTACTCGTTGTCATCCGTAGGGTTCAATGATTGAGGGCTACACCACCGAGGAGATTATTGAGTGTTGTGCAGATTATATTAAAGACGGTCGATCTATTGGTGTACCCGTGTCTCGTCATGAGGGAAGGTTAAGTGGAAAAGGTATACGAGGACGAAAATCATTCACCGACCGCGAATATAAACGAGTTGACAAAGCCCATTTTACTCGTACTGCAACAATCACGTATTGTTGCCCCGTATTTCGCAAAACACATTGAGGAGCTTGAACTAAACAATGTTCGGGGCAAAAGAGGTGCATGGTTAGTACAGGAGCACACGAAAACTTTCACATCATGGTTCGAGAGTCAAGACCTTCCACGTGGAGACTCGATGGATGAGAAAATGTTGAGAATTTTAGCTGCCCGACCTTCAAAGACTCGTGGTGACTTATCGAGCGTACGACATTAATGGTTTTACTTTTCACACTTCAAAGAAAGACACGAAAAGTAAGTGTCAAAACAACGGAGTTCGAGTTGAAGCCCTTGATGACGATAACAATTATACCTCATATTATGGGTACATAGAGGAAATTTGGGAGCCGAACTATGGACCAGATTTACAAGTTCCTGTCTTCAAATGCAAATGGGTCAAACACCCGTGTGGGGTGGAGGTCGATGAATACGGGTTAACCGTCGTCGATCCGAAGAATGTAGGTTATAAAGATGACCCGTGGATACTTGCTAAGGTTGCAGAACAAGTGTTCTATATACTCGATCCAAAGGATGAGAAGAAGCACATTGTTATTCTCGGTAAACAAAGAATACTTGGAGTGGATGGGGTCGACGATCAAGATGCATACAATCAATATGATGAAGTTCCATTATTCGTGGATCCGAAAAAATTTAAAGTCATTGAAACAAAACTATCGTATCAAGGAATGCCATACCTACGCACGTATTACGAAGGAAAAATCATTCAAGGATAATGTACCTTTATTATTCCATTGCGATGTACCTATGATGTACTCGGATATATATGTTTCAAGCAATCGTAATTAATTTAATAATATTTTAGTGAATTTTGAGCAAAATAAAGGAATTTAATAACCTTTCCATTTTTTTGTCACTTTTCACAATTTAACAAGTTTTAAATAATTTTCAACTACTTTAATTAATTTAATAATATTCTATTTATTTTCAGCAACGTTAATGGATTTAATAAATTGTTAATTATTTTTCTGCCACTTAAATCAATTATCTAAGTCTACCTGTTAATAATTATCTAAGTCTACCTGTTAATATTCTTTTAAATAACCCCATTTAACAATTATCTAAAAGTTGCTAATAAATATTTAATAAGTCTACCTCGTTAATAATTTTTAGCCACATAAATTAAATTATCAACAATTAAATAATTTCACAATTTAATAAGTTTTAAATTTCACAACCTTTGCTATAGCCACGGTTGACTTCTTCAATCAGTAACAATAGCCACGGTTGAAGAAGTCAACCGTGGCTATAGCAGGTCGAGTGCGCGGAGGGCGGGGTTTAGTACAACCTCGCCCGCCCAATGTGGCCCGTGCCAGCTTATAAGCTCCACTCCGCACATGGCTTCGATGTTACCGATACATTACGGGTCCGCTCCGCCATGTGGGCCTTCTCGTTTGTGCTGGGCCTTGATCTTGAACTACCCCGTGGGCCTTGGGCCTTGATCGTGTTCGTGTTCTAATGCGTTGGTCAATGTGGTCGGGCCCGTGGGCCAAATTTTTTAAATTTATTTATACATTTAGTTTTAAATTTTATAATTTGTATATATACTGATTTAAAATATTGAATAAATAATGTTTAGGTTCAATTTTTATTTGAAATCCTAAAAATAGCAAGGTATAATTTAAAATTTTAAAAAACATTTACTCTTTAGATTTAAATTTTAAAATTTATTTATACATTTAGATTTAAATTTCAAAATTTGTATATATATATTGAGTTAAAATATTGAATAAATAATGTTTAGATTCAATTTTTATTTGAAATCAAAAAAATAACAATAGTGATTTGGGCCTCACTCTTAATATGAGGCCCATTAGTAGTTCATCCACTAGTTCAAATTTCTATTTAAATTTTGAAACATGTATATAAAAGTCAAATATTGTCCAAATTTACTGATTCTTATTTCTAAAATTGTATAAAATTCCAATCTATCCATTTCCACTTTGTTTTGTTAGAATCTCCAAACTATTTTATCGAATTTTCTTCAAATTTACTTAGGGTACGTTTTGACATTTATTTAATCATTTTTATTTCATATACCGTATCGATTTTGACCTCAACATTCGGTCGGTATGCATGCCATTAATAAACACACACGTGGAATTTTTGGTTCAATTTTTCAAAATATATAAATATATTTGGTACCAAACAACATGAGTTTCAAGTATAAAACTCCACTCACTCGAGACGCATAGTCCCATTTGAACTACTTTTTTTTGTAAAAATCTTTAAAAAAAATTATAAAAAATGTAAGTGAGTTTGAATGCTCGGGAAACAGTGGCATGCCAAAATATAGGTCAAACGGGCTTATAGTTTACAAATGATAAATGTGCAAAATAATAGAAAAAACAATGTGTCATTTGATTTTGTTTATCTCGCACAATTTTTATTAGTTTTGAATTGAAAATTGGCACACACATCTGTCATACAAATTAAAATCTACTGTAATTTTGTTGTAAATTTTTGAAATATTTGCGTCATGTAAAAGTCAAGAAAAACAATTTTGTAGATGAAATATTATATTAAAAAGTTATGGAGTAGAAAAAACAAAAAATACATATGTGCTTGTAAACAACTAAGAAAAAGACATGCCAAAAATTAGATGCAAAGGCATTATAGTTATTAGAATAAAAATTGAAGAAGTAAAAGAAAAAAATTAGAAAAGAAAAAAAATTGTCTCACTAACAAGTGGAGCAGAAAATAAACAATAGCCACGGTTCGTGTTAAACCGAACCGTGGCTATTGTTTGTGCCACCGACATCCGGGGGCCCACTTGTCATTGAGCAAGCAATAGCCACGGTACGAGATGAAATGAGCCGTGGCTATTGTGGGCTGTCCCACCGACAGGTGGGCCCGCCTCTCCATCTCCATCCTTGACTTAAAAGGGAGGGCCGGGCGTCTCCATCTCCAACCCTAACCCCGGCGTTGGCAAATCCGCGCCGTCAGAGCCGCCCGATTTGCTCACCGCGCCGCCGTGCTCATCTTCCTCGTCACACCGCCTCCCTTCACTCCTCACCGCGCCTCCCTCCTCATCCTTCTCGCCTCGCGCGTGCCATCTCCCGGGACCCGCGCCGGTCGCCCGAGCTCCTCCCCGCCCGCCGGAGCTCCGCACCGCACGCCGGAGGTCCTCCCCTTCACGCCGGCCCTCCTCCCCCGGCCCGCGAGCTCCTCCACCTCCTCCGCGGCCCGGTGAGGTTGTCCTCACCGCGCTGCCCTCCTCCTCATTGCCTCGTGCACGACTCGACGACGCATCGTCGGATCCTCCTCGGTGACTCGTCGCCGGCCCTCAACGCCGCCCTCCTCGCCGCGCCGCCTTCCTCGCACCTCCTCCACGGCCCCGTCGTGAGGTCCTCCTCGTCGAGGTGGCCTCCTACTCCTCGCCTCGCGTGCGCCTCGATGGCGCCTCCTCGGTGACTCGTCGCAGGCCCTCCGCACCGCCCCGTGAGGTCCTCCTCGCCGTGCTACCCTCCTCCTCCTCGCCGGCCTTCCGCGCCGCCCTCCTCCCGGTACGCCCGCTCCCCTTCTCCCTCTCCCCTGTCTACTTCCCCTCCCCGACAGCGAGCCCTCTCGTGGCCCTCCCCGGTAAGCCTCGCTCTCCCCTTGCCCCTCCCCGATGGCAGCATTCCGTGGCTGCTGTTTGGATGCCGATTTACTAGGCTTGAATTGATCTGAAATGGTATGTGAATGCTGTTAGGGTTGATCGAAAATGTTGATCAAACATGTTCTGTGATGTATTAGCTATTTCAGCTAGCTGTTGACGGCCTCGGAATGTTATTTAGGATGTTGTGCTACATTTGTTAAGAAAATAAAGGAAAGGGAAAATAATAATTGATGATGTTGTGCTACATTTGAGTTTCTGTATGTTGCACTTGCTACTTACACTATGTTGAGACATGGATGTTCAATTTGTTATTAGCTAAACACATCTGCTCAATTAGTGCTTTCAGTGCTTATTTAGTACTTATTTAGTACTGATTTCAATATCTGATTTAGTGCTTATTTAGTGCTTATCAAACAGGGAAATCAAAATACTGTCAATATCTGTTTTTGAGATGATTTCAGTGCTTATTTAGTGCTGATTTCAGTGCTGATTTTAGTGCTTATTTAGTGCTGATTTCAGTGCTTATTTAGTGTGGCTTTTTGGAGCCTTTGAGCATGCTAATATTGTTACATTGAACTATCGATCGTGGTGGGAATGTATATTTATCACTGAAATCAGCTCTGAAATCGCACTTAGTGTTCTACTTATTTTACCATGTGAAGTAATTGTTGTGTATGCTTTTGCCACCTATCCATCGTGGCTAAACCGATGGTATAAAATTGGCCACCTATCTATCGTGGCTATCTGAATTATACATTAGCCACCTATATTCTCATCTCTTTCCTCTCTTACTCTCTTTTCTCCTCTCTTTCATGGCTAGACCATTTTTTTTCAAATAAAGACTATTTTCTCCTCTCTTTCTCTCTTTCTCCTTTCTTCCTCTATTTCCTCTCTTTTCTCCTCTCTTCCTCTCTTTTCTCCTCTCTTTCATGGCTAGATCATTGTTTTTAAATAAAAACTATTTCATCCTATCTATTCTATTTTTTTACCTCTCTTTAATCTCTTCCTCTCTTTCCTCTCTTTCTATGGTCTAGCCATGCTCGATGATGAAAGCGGGCAAAGTGAGATGAGTGTGGTAGCATGGACCGCATCCTCGGATGTTGGAAACATGTTGACATACGAGTCGATGACCTTAACGATAGCGTTGGATGGCCGTTGATTCGGCAACCCGCACCGAGAGCAACAAATCCAATCTTTTTGGCAGATGATGATTGTTGATAGAAGAGGAGGTAGCTGGGGGATCAATATAGAATGTAGGGTGTCTTTCATTAGGAAGGTTGGTCAAACAATATGCAAGACATACCGCAACTCATACGACCTTAGGTAGACATGGTCGGATGCTTGGGTATTCTCCGGATCATCTTTGTGATGTGTATGGCACATTATATTTGATTTTCCGGAGGATACCCAAGTATCCCGACCTATGTACCTCGAGGTCGTATAAATTGTGGTATGCATTGCGTAGTGTGCACCTGCCTTTCTTATGAAAGTGTTCTACATTGTATGTCCCTCCTCCCCAGCTGCTTCCTCTTCTTTCCCGTTCCGATGCCATGGAATATACTCCTTTTCTTGGAAAAATATATTTTCAACTAAGTCTTCAAAAAAATTCTAACTTTTTGGCAGATGACGATGACTCTTGATAAGCATATGCATATTTAGGAGAACGGGAAGATGGGGTAGAAGAATGTAGAATGTAGGGTGTCTTTCATTAGGAAGGTTGGTACAATAAAATGCAAGACATACCCCAACTCGTACGACCTTAGGTAGACATGGTCGGATGCTTGGGTATTCTCCGGATCATCTTTGTGATGTGTATGACACATTATATTTGATTTTCCGAGGATACCCAAGTATCCCGACCTATTTACCTCGAGGTCGTATAAATTGTGATATGCATTGCATAGTGTGCACCTGCCTTTCTTATAAAAGTGTTCTACATTGTATGTCCTTCTATCTCGTCTTCCTCTTCTTCTATTTGATTCCGATGCTATCCATGTTCCGATGCCAATGCTAAATAATCCTTTTCTCGTTATCTTTTCTCTATTCTAACTCTTTCCTCTAATTATTTGCTACTAAATCTTTTCATTGTTACGCTAAAGGTATCAAATCCTATAATGACAGACAGCCCCCGATCCAAGTATACACAGGAGGATGTTGTGAATATGAACCATGAAAGCTCCTCATCAAGTGGAGAATGGGAAGAACCGGAGGATCCTCACCCCCCAAGCATCGTGAACCTAGGGGTATTAATGAGGATCTAGATTACGTGCCCTCGGAAGAGGTATCACGTGAAATATCATTCTTTCTTTAAATATTTCAAGTTTCCCGTATTAGCATATTACCGAGCTTCAATGATTCTTTATATGGTAGGTTCCTCGACGAAGTGTTCGTCGTGCCTTGGCCGCACAAGCGACACATTCCATGGCTTGCGAAGACACACCTCATGAGGAGCAAACGGAAAACATACCGGCCCATGACTCCCCCGAAAGCGCAAGCGTGGGGGTAAACGGTCCGCGAACAAGGCTGAGGGCACATATGAGGTGACAACACTGGACCCCGCCGACCGGGAGCCTCGTTGAACCAATGGGTGTCCATGCAAAATGGCGGAATCGTTGTGGTGTTGTTGTCGTGGAGAAATGCAAAATCACCTGGACCGAATGGAAGCTGGTTCCTCAAGAGCGTAAAGAGGAAATGTGGAATGCCGTTAGATCACACATCCTCTTCCCACCAGCGGACCTCGAGAAAGCCAAGAAGGCAACGCTGACCGCAATGTCACATATCTTTCGAGAATGTAGGTCCCGACTAAACTGCCGTTATGTGAAACGTCGCATAACACCCTTTGGCGATTATGGTCAAATAAGTCCACAGGATCGGGAAGAATTTGTTTAGCAGAAGACAGCTGGGCCTGCCAAGGACCTTAGTGCAAAGATGTTGGAGCTGAACAGGAAAAATAAGTACAAGCCACACTTGGGCCCCGGCGGCTACAAGAAAAAGATTCCGGAGTGGAAGGCGATGGAAGAAAAGCTCCGTGCTCGAAGGGAAGCCCGATCCACTAGAGGGCCTCGAGCCGCGTGCCAAAAATTGGGTCCGTGCACACTCTAAGATGGATGAAAATGGGGAGATTATTCCGATGGACGCGGTATCGGCGCAAGTTATGCAGCAATTGACGGGTGACATCAAGTCGCAGACGCGATCTGGTGTTATTCAATCCGAATATCACGGAGACCAACTCTCTCTGCTTGTGGGCACCAAAGAGCATGGCGGGCGGGTGCGAGCGGTGTCCTCCAAGGCAACTTGGAAAGAGGGTTTCTCCTCTAGCTCTTCCGCCTCGTTGTACAAAAAACATAAATTTCACAAGAAAGATAAGGAGGAGAGGGACAAGGAAGAGTGGAGGAGACAGATGGAGATGTACCAAGCTGACCTGCGAAGTGGAAGTATCCCCGATACGACTCCTACTCGTCCCAACCACTTCGCCTAGCTTTACCTCCCCGTTAGAAGGGGAAGTGATAACGCAAGAATGTCCTTGTGAGCTGCATGTGCCGTTTGGTTACAAGGGAAAGACCATGAAGGTTGCAACTGGTAGAGCACTTCCAGGACGAACACTCCACAACATGGATATTCCACCCGGTACGTCCGTGTTACCGTCGAGGAGGTCAACCAAGGATGTGAGGAGCACGAGATTGAGTGCCCTATACCCGACGCGGGGATTATAAGTCTACATGATGCTATCGGTTCGTTCATCATGTGGAAACGTCGTGAGGTTGTGCTCTTAGAACCACGAGTTTCCCCTCCCCCTTGTCCGGACATGGATCGGTTCGTGAGAGTCAACAATTCACGGGGATGAAGCTGGAGCAGGAGAACCGTCTCCTTTGTCGGGTGCTGCTTCAGCCGCTAAGGAACAAGATAAACAAGGACATAAAGCGGTTATGAGTCCTATACTCGCGGACAGCCCGTGTTGGTATTTCTTACGTCACGAATGAATCCGCAAGCGCACGGAATACCGTTGTAGCACTTCACCCGGGAGTATTCCAAGGTATCGTATTTATATCCGCAGGGAACAGAGTATTTCTGCAACAAGGTTAGTTTACCCAAGGACAACCAAGACAACGTAGCAAAATAGGGTCGAGAGGGTGACTCTTATCTATTTATCCTTTAAAGGTAGACGAACGCAAGCTAGACTTGTTTACTTCGGGCACCGTCTTAGGCTTGGTCTCGCCAAGCCACTCCGGTCTACGAAAGCTCTACTATGTACCCGAACGTGGAGGGTTCCTTTGGATGACAGGGCTGTCACTTCCCGCCACCTACCTCTACAAACCGTGGGGCACACAAAGCAAACAAAGGCGATCTCCAGCCTAGACACCACGTCTATGCTATTGACCACTACTCTAGCCTCGGCCTAGAACTGAGTTCGAAAGCTAGAGTACTTCTTGCGAAGCGATGATCCCGTAAACAAGTATAACAAGAATTACGTCTAACACAAAGATATGTCACGATAGATAAGTAGATCACCACGTATAAATCACCAAAAAGAGTGTTTACACGCCAAGGTAAAAGAAAAGGAAATACTACTCCACTTTGCAAAAGGGAGGAACACTCCTTCCTCTTCCTTGCCCTCTCTCCTATTCTACTAAGATACAAGAGGCCCTTGGCCTAAGGATGAGAGTTTTGTCTTGTATCTTGATGTTGGTGGTGTGTTGAGAGAGGGGGTGTAGCCCTTTATTTATAGCCTTGGAAGGTCGGCAACTTGGAGGCGGTTCCGGACGTCGGTGGCATTAATTGCAGGTGGAACCGACCTCCGTACGTCGGTGACAAACCGCCGGAGAAAGATGGGCCAGGGGGCCCACCTGCCGGCTCGGCCGAACCCACTAGGGTGGTTCTGCCGAACCGGCCCGGACTCCCCGGGCTTGATTCTTCTCTCGGTGCCTTCCTCTCGGCTGTGTACCGGCCCAATCCACTTGCTTGGTTTGATGTTGAGGCTCTATTTTGTGGTTTTGGGCTTTTGGACTATATTCTTTAGTCCTGGGAAAATCCGTCGATTGCAAAGTCCATGTTTCGTGCATGTTTTCCCTCGTTTTCATATGAATTGCACCTCGCATTCATAATTTCACCAAGACTAGTGGAATTTGTTAGAAATAATCCCTATGTCTATTCTTGGTGATGGTGTTTGATTCAAAAAGATGCAACATGTTGACGGTAAAATTGGACCATAAGGACCGTCAACAAGACCCCCACACTTAGCTCTTTGCTCGTCCTCGAGTAAAGGTGGGAGCGTAAGTTGAGAGATCTCTCCCCTTAGAGACCCGCACACATGTTATTACAAGCCACACCGTTTTACTTGTGAACATGACGGTGGCTAACATGCATTCTTGGATGATTGATAAGTGGAACAGCTCATGACTCAAGTCACTATACTTTTGCTCACTAAGCACCTTGGGTTTTTGAAAGTTTTGAAAATAAACAACATGACTCCCGCTCCTCTTCGATTCTCTTGAATCGCTCAAAAAGTGTTTTCCTCACCAAGGCATTGTGTTGCCTCTCTTTTTCCTACTTCTTAGGCTTGTATGTGGAGCTCGGTAGGGAATGAGAGAGGCATACTTGTATCACAAATATTGCTAAGCCAAAAGAAAGGATCCATGGAGAAGCCAAGTCATGTAACCTTGATCAAGAAGTGCGTGTGTGTATGGATATGAAAAAGTGACAACTCCTATTGCAATTGACCTCTCTTTATTTTGCATTTTCGAGACATGGCTATCTTTTTATTTTCTTTCTTTTCTTTTCTTGCTCTATGCTTGAGCATCTCTTTTCTTCTCTCTTTTTCATTGCTCATCTTTGTGAGCTTTCTTTTCATTGCTCATCTCGTGTGAGCTTTTTTTTTTTTTTTTTTTTTTTTTTTTTAACATAGCCATGTCTCGTTTATGCGTGATTGAGAGAGAGAGAGGGGTAAAAAGAGGTGCAAACGAGGAGTGTCTTTATTTTGGTGGGGTGCTAGCTCCTAGTGTAGGAGTTTAGCCCCTTTTTTTTTTTTTTTTTTTTTTTCTGGTGGAGTGTACGTGATCTTGATCAAGAGAGCATGACAAGTTTCTCTCTAGGGTCACTCAATTTTGGTAAAGCTCATTGCAATCACAAGCAGCATATGTATGTAAGTTTTGCAAGGTATGATCATCATATGGCATTGGTAGGAATTTTTGTATCAAGAGAGGAGCATGAAGCCATGGTATTTTTGTTTTGTGAAATAAAATTCCCAAGGACTCGGTAAGCTAAGCATAAGATCATTTCGTCGAGCCATATCACACTTGCCAATAATCTAGAAAAACATGGGTCCTATGGATTTGATTATTTGTTCACAGTGCAAGTGGTGATGAAGCGAGTAATAAAAAGTGTGCAAGATCATCATGAGAGCATTAGGGAGAGACTTGGGAAAAGGTATTCAAAAGAAATCTTCCCAAGTTTTAGTTGGTCAAGTTTTAGTAATTGTTTTTCGCGTCTCGTAATGAATCTTGACAAATAAAGTAGGCGAAAAGGAAGTGTGGGAAACAAACTCAAGTGCCACGAGGAAGCAGGGCTGAGTGGGACCCACCAGGGTTCGGCCGAACCACCCTTGTGGGTTCGGCCGAACCGGCCCGGGCCCCACCGGTGCTCTGTTTCGCAGGTTGTGTTTGTGTTGTTTTCCTCGTGATGTCTCTGCAGCGCTACGCGTGTGTTTGTCTTTGCTTTCCGCGATGTCCCCCCCACACTTGCCTTTTGCCTCGTTTTCTTCAAAATAGACAAAGATATTTCGAAACAAAACTTGCTCTACCGGTAAGGGAAGACCGGGGAGCACTAATATGATTAAAAATTTAAAAGAGCAGGCGCATTACAATCTTGAGGAATTGAAAAAATGATAAAAATGTGCTCGCGGGAAATGATGAACGCGGGAAGGTTCATTTTAAACGTCGTATTCGTCCTCCTTCCCCGCGTCCTTGAAGAGACGCTTGATCTTGGAGTTGGTGCTGCGGCGATGGCTCGCCCGGGCATCCTTCAAGTCTTCAATAGCGTCTTTGATCTCCGCGACATTATCACGTAGGCGTCCATGGGCTTCGCGGAGATCAACGTGTTTAGCGAGGAGGATTTGGTAGGGGCTTTTTTTAGGAGTTTTCTCCTCCTCGCTTTCATACATTCTCCCTGCCCTCTTGATGGGAGAGGGAGAGAGACGCCTCCTTATCCTCTTAGGAGGAGTGTCGCCCACGGATTCGCGGGCGTCTCTCTTTTCCGCCGAGGTGAGCGGCGGGATGAGCTGCTTTCCGCCACCGCGGATTCCCTTGATCTTGAACCTCTCGCCGGGCTTCTTGATGGGGCTAGGCAGGTTGCGCCCTCATATTGATGGTGCACCACCTGCCCGCTCTTGGTAGCGAGGGTGCCGACGTACTTCTCTCCAGGAAGGAGAGCGTTGTCGGCGGCGTCGGCGCTCTTCTTCTTGGGGGTAGATTTCCCTTCTTTTGAGCGAGGTGCCACAGCAGCGGGAGAGCTCTTGGAGGGTGTTCTTGCTGCTGTGGGTGGAGGTTCAATAGCGAGCGGTAGATCATGGATCATCAAGGCTTGCTCGCCGGGAATGGAGACATGATCAAGGATGTCTTCGAGGCCGACTTGGCGGCAAAGCTCGCCGGTGGTGACGGAGACGTCGAGGCTTGGGATGCTGCTGTCCATGGTGCTGGGCAAAAGCTTTTTTTTTTTTTGTGCGAAGTGGACAAGGTGGAAGAAAGGTGCAAGGGAAAATGAAAGAAAATACCTTCATTTATAGATAAAAGCATGGAAAGAATTAATTTGATTTTTCCCGCAGCATGGAAGGCACTAAGCAGGAGATTTGATCTTGTGACCGTTGGAGACAAAAGATGAAAGAAAAAAGTGACCGTTTGGGGTTCAGATCGGTTCGGCCGAACCAGCAAGGGGGTTCGGCCGAACTCGTAGTGGGCCCCTCGGTCCCCTTCTTTTTCTCGGTTGATTGCTTGCTAAAATTATTTCAGTGGAAAGAGCTACTACGGGATATAGATAAGAAAGAGCTATCATGAGAGAAAATTTAAATTAATCAAGTGCATGACATCAAATTCTTTATCTTTATCGGGCTCGAAATAAATTTTAAGGCGCTGACCATTTACCTTAAATATTTTACCTTCGTCGTCTTGAAGTGTGATTGCTCCATGTGACGAGGTGTCAATAACCGTGTATGGTCCGTCCCATTTACTTCTTAATTTTCCATGCCCGAAGAGTTTCACCCGTGAATTGAATAGCAAGACCTTATCTCCAACCTTAAATACCTTTATCTTTATCTTTGTCGTGCCACCTTTTTGTCCTTTCTTTGTATATAGCTGAGTTGTGGTAAGCTTTGTCTCTCCATTCTTCTAACTCAGCTATCTCCATTTTTCTTTTGCGTCCGGCACCATTAAAGTCCATGTTCCATTTCCGGATGGCCCAATACGCTCGGTGTTCCATCTCGACGGGTAAATGACATGTTTTCCCGTACACGAGCTGGTATGGGGACATGCCTATGGGTGTCTTGTATGCTGTACGGTATGCCCATAGTGCATCGGGTAGCTTGTCCTTCCATCCCTTCCCCATTTCTCGTTACGGTCTTTTGCAGGATCCGCTTGATTTGCTTGTTTGAGGTCTCGGCCTGCCCACCGGTTTGAGGGTGGTATGGAGTAGCGATATTATGCCTTGATCCAAGTTCTCTTAGGAAGCTTCGGAAGGTCTTATCAATGAAGTGAGACCCTCCGTCGCTTATCACTAGCTTCGGTGTTCCAAACCTTGGGAAGATAATTTCGTGGAACATCCGGCGAGCATGCTTGGCATTTGCGGCCCCGCAAGGCATTGCTTCCACCCACTTAGACACGTAGTCTACCGCCACCAAGATGTATTCGCAGTCATGTGACTTGGTGAACGGTCCCATGAAGTCAATGCCCCATACGTCGAAGAGCTCGACTTGTAAATTGTAGTTGAGGGGCATTGCATCTCTTGCCGTGATGCCTCCAACTTTTTGACATTCCGGGCATCGCCCGACAAATTCCTTTGTGTCTTCGTACATGGCTGGCCAAAAGAAGCCACTTTGCCATATCTTGGCCTCGTGTACGAAACATGCCGTAGTGTCCCCCGTATGGCGATGCATGGCACTTCTCAATGATTCGTGTGCTCTCGGTATGGGCACACATCGCCTTAGCAATCCATCGGCGCAGACACGGTAAAGGAAGGGCTCTTCCCATAAGTGACGGCGACTCTCATAGATGAGTCGTTTCTTGCTCTTTCCAGTGGTACGTACCTCGTTGCCATGAAGTTCACAATGTCGGCGTACCATGGATGTGAGTCCCTCACTAGGAGCAGCATGTCATCGCGTAGGAAATCATTGATGGGTAATTCCTGCAGGTTAGTGAATTGTATACGCGACAAATGATCTCGCCACGGAATTTTCTACTCCTTTCTTATCACGGATTTCTACATCAAACTCTTGGAGTAGAAGAACCCATCGTATCAAACGAGGTTTAGCATCCTTCTTATTGAGCAAAAACTTTAAAGCAGCATGATCGGTGTAAACAATGACTTTTGCTCCAGCCAAGTAGGATCTAAACTTATCAAAAGCAAAAACAACAAGCAAGGAGCTCTTTTTCAGTGGTAGTGTAATTTAACCGAGCTCCAGCCAAGGTTTTGCTTGCATAGGAGATTGCATGATGCTTTTTATCTCTAGTTTGGCCAAGAACAGCCCCCACAGCAAAATCACTAGCATCACACATTATCTCAAAAGGCAGCGTCCAATCAGGGGGTTGGATAATTGGCGCTCGAGATGAGTGCATTCTTAAGGGTAGTGAAAGCAGTCATGCATTCATCACAGAACTCAAAGGGTGCATCCTTCGCAAGCAGATTTGTAAGGGGTCTAGCAATTTGAGAGAAATCTTTGATAAACCGACGATAGAACCCCGCATGTCCCGTAAAGCTGCGAATGCCCCTAACATTCACAGGAGGTGGAAGCTTTTCTATAACTTCTAATTTAGCTTTGTCCGACCACGAAATGGCATTTCTCCCAATTGAGCACTAAATCATTTCCTTGACAACGTTGCAAGACTTTGTCTAAATTTTCTAAACAATGATCGAAGGTTTTTCCATAAACAGAGAAATCATCCATGAATACTTCCATAATCTCTTCGATCATGTCGTAAAAGATAGACATCATGCAACGTTGAAAAGAAGCAGGTGCATTGCAAAGCCCAAAAGACATTCGTCGATAGGCGTAAGTTCCATAGGGGCATGTGAAAGTGGTTTTACTTTGATCGTCGGGATGGATGGGGATTTGATGATATCCTGAATACCCATCAAGGAAACAAAAGAAAGAATTATTTGCCAGCCTGTTCCAACATCTCATCGATGAAGGGCAGCGGAAAATGATCCTTCTTTGTAGCCTTGTTAAGTTTTCGGTAATCTATGCACATCCTCCATCCCGTGACGGTGCGTTGAGGGATCAACTCATTTTTGTCATTATGGACGACCGTCATTCCTCCTTTCTTGGGTACGACCTGCACTCGGACTCACCCACTCGCCGTGTGGAACAGGATAGATAATGCCAGCATGTAAAAGTTTTAAGACCTCCTTTTTAACGACCTCCCGCATCGCATTGTTCAACCTCCTTTGAGGTTCCCTAGATGGTGTACTATCGGGGTCTATGGGAATGCGATGGGTGCAAAGAGCAGGGCTGATTCCCTTGAGGTCTCCAAGCGAGTACCCAAAAACGGAGTGATGTTTTTCTAGCACGGCTAAGAGTTTTGCTGCTTCCTCCTCCGAAAGCTTGTCACTTATGATGACAGGGGTTTCGGGATTTCCGTGAAGAAAACGTAGCGCAAGCCCGGTGGAAGAGTTTTGAGCTCTACGGGAGGTGGCGTAGGTGTAAAAGTTTCGGCAGCTCAAAAGTTTCCGCCGAATCATCCTCTTCTAAAATGAAATCAAGAGCATCTTCATCCAAGGATGATTCGGGGTTTTCATGAGGAAAAATTGCCATAACCTCCTCCATGCATTCTTCTTCCACAAGCGGCTCCTCGGCAAAAGAGTTTTGTGCATGAATGATAGGAAGAGAAAAAGTTTTCTTGCCGAGGGTGAAGTCTAAGGTTCCTCGAAGGTGATATCCCTAAGAAAAGCTTTTCTATGGGATGACCGACCAAAACATCGAAATCCAGGATTCCGAAAACGTGAAAGTCCAAGGAAACCTCTCGCTTCATTACGCTTAATGCAAACATCTCTAATGATCCCCAAACTCTCAAAAATTGCCCCGGTGGGGCTTTAAGGAGTTTGTCGAAGGTGCCCATGTCTCGTTTCCAAATAAAGTTGAAGCAAAAGATTCGGACATGATGTTGGCACCTACTAGAGGATTATAGAGAACATCTACCATTACTCCCCGAATTGAGCCACGAATGGTTGATCTAGGATGATCAAGTCGAAGAACTTCCGAAGAAAGTTCGTTTTCCATCAACCATTCATCGCTCATAATTGCTGTCAACTTCCGAACAGTTTTTAAGAGAAGAGATTTTTCAATAGGTTCGGGGTTGGTGCAGGGAGTGCTGGTTTCTTTTGATAGGAGTAGTTCAAGGTGTTTCCAAAATCTTCAAAAATTTCTTCCTTGAACTCAAATGGGAAATCAAGAGGTTCATCTTCCTCTATCATTGTTCTTGTGTTAGATGAGGACTCGAGTGCTAGGTGCTCCATCATGGGCACCAAGTGTTGTGTCTCTTGCACAACGAGTTCCTCATCTTCCGACTCCGGCTCTATGAGTAAGTCAGCGGAAAAAGGTGTGTTTTCCACAATTCGATCCAAAAGTTCGTGTGCTTCCGCTATGGTCTTATGAGAAAAAGATCCACCCGCGGCCGTGTCAAGATAAAGTGCGGTATCGTTGCTCAATCCCGAATAAAAGTGTTGTAATAAAACGGGTTCGGGGAGCAATAATTCTGGTCCGGAGTCTCGTTAGAGAACAGAACCGAATCCATGACGCACTTAAGGTTTCCTTTTCTTCTTGTCGAAAGCCTATTATTTCCGCTCGTAGAGAAGTGATACGAGATACGGGGAAGAATGCTAGACAAAATTTGTCTCGCAATTCTTTCCAATCACCGTTCACTCTCTTAGCGGTGTAAGTGTACCATTGCTTCGCCTTCTCATTGAGAGAGAAGGGAAACAACTTCCACTTCAATGTTTCTTGTGTCATGCCATGGATCAATCGGCATGAACACAAATGTTCAAACTCTCGCAAGTGTTCATAAGGATTTTCATGTTTAAAACCCGAAAAGGATAAACCTCTAATCATCGAAATGTAATCGGGGAGAACTCATAGCCAGGTGAAGAAATAGGTTGTGATGATGATGGTGGCTCTAAGAGTTCACCCCGTGGAGTGGAGAAAGATTGGATGGTTGGGTGTGACTCCATGATATGTTTTTGTGAAATTTTGAATGTAAGGAAAAAAATAAAAACAGAACGGTAAGTAAGATAGATTACGAGGGCAAACCTGATTCGTTACAAAGATAACAACCGTTCCCGGCAACGGCGCCGTAAATGCTTGTTGGTATTTCTTACGTCACGAATGAATCCGCAAGCGCACGGAATACCGTTGTAGCACTTCACCCGGAGTATTCCATGGTATCGTATTTATATCCGCTAGGAACAGAGTATTTCTGCAACAAGGTTAGTTTACCCAAGGACAACCAAGACAACGTAGCAAAATAGGGTCGAGAGGGTGACTCTTATCTATTTATCCTTTAAAGGTAGACGAACGCAAGCTAGACTTGTTTACTTCGGCACCGTCTTAGGCTTGGTCCGCCAAGCCACTCCGGTCTACGAAAGCTCTACTATGTACCCGAACGTGGAGGGTTCCTTTGGATGACAGGGCTGTCACTTCCTGCCACCTACCTCTACAAACCGTGGGGCACACAGCAAACAAAGGCGATCTCCAGCCTAGACACCACGTCTATGCTATTGACCACTACTCTAGCCTCGGCCTAGAACCGAGTTCGTAAAGCTAGAGTACTTCTTGCGAAGCGATGATCCCGTAAACAAGTATAACAAGAATTACGTCTAACACAAAGATATGTCACGATAGATAAGTAGATCACCACGTATAAATCACCAAAAAGAGTGTTTACACGCCAAGGTAAAAGAAAAGGAAATACTACTCCACTTTGCAAAAGGGAGGAACACTCCTTCCTCTTCCTTGCCCTCTCTCCTATTCTACTAAGATACAAGAGGCCCTTGGCCTAAGGATGAGAGTTTTGTCTTGTATCTTGATGTTGGTGGTGTGTTGAGAGAGGGGGTGTAGCCCTTTATTTATAGCCTTGGAAGGTCGGCAACTTGGAGGCGGTTCCGGACGTCGGTGGCATTAATTGCAGGTGGAACCGACCTCCGTACGTCGGTGACAAACCGCCGAGAAAGATGGGCCGTGGGGCCCACCCGTCGGCTCGGCCGAACCCACTAGGGTGGTTCTGCCGAACCGGCCTCGGACTCCCCGGGCTTGATTCTTCTCTCGGTGCCTTCCTCCGGCTGTGTACTGGCCCAATCCACTTGCTTGGTTTGATGTTGAGGCTCTGTTTTGTGGTTTTGGGCTTTTGGACTATATTCTTTAGTCCGGGGAAAATCCGTCGATTGCAAAGTCCATGTTTCGTGCATGTTTTCCCCTCGTTTTCATATGAATTGCACCTGCATTCATAATTTCACCAAGACTAGTGGAATTTGTTAGAAATAATCCCTATGTCTATTCTTGGTGATGGTGTTTGATTCAAAAAGATGCAACATGTTGACGGTAAAATTGGACCATAAGGACCGTCAACAGCCCGCAGCAAGAAACCGCCACAAGTACGGAGCTATGAGGACCCTCAGCAACAAATAGTGCCCCTTGTCGAGCCGGAAGGGTAATGTATCTCCTCCGTCGAGCCGAAGGTGAAACCCTAGCCTTGGATGAAGAGCCTCGGCTTATCGAGCCTCTTCGTAAGGAGTTTACTCCTGTAATTCCTAGGATGATTACGCCTACGGGGGTGGATCCGTCAAAGCCGCAAACTGAACATGTCACGAAATACTTGGAGCGAATGAGGAAGGGACCCGTGCAGCCAATCACGGAACCTCGTCAAGTGGTACATTACGATGATGACATATTTGAGGGTCGTGACGAGTATGAGGACTTCCCAAATTTCATCTTTGGCAAGCCCCTCGTATCTAAAAACATGTTGTCAAACCTACCATGGGAGATGCGGAAGCTGCATGACCGGTACGTAGCGGCAGTGAAAGAAGGAGTGGATGTGATCACCTGTAAGCTTCCGAGGGACGTGTTCAACGATACCGGTGATTCGGTCCTTAGACTATGTTTCAATGATATCCACACTATGTTTCGCCTCGACGAGATGGACACGACCTTCGTAACCTTGTGGTGCATGTAAGTGCCTCCATCCATCTTTTTCTTATCTCATACTTTTTGCAGTACATGTTACATACTCCCTTTTGCTTTTAATGTAGCTTGAATTCAGCATTTCAAAAGAAGAGATACGACAGACCCGATTGGAAGGTTGGGTATCTCAATCCGAGCTTGATCAATCAAAGTGCGATCAACCCCTGGATAAATGAGAAAGACAAGATATATAAGGATAAGACACCACAAGAGTTACAAGAACCGAAGGACACCATGAGGACAAAAGCTACGAGTCAAGTTGCAGGTTATATTTACAGGTGCTTTAGGGAATGGCAGGATTGTCACGCCATTTACACGCCTTACCACTTCGAGTAAGTTCGACCACTACATTCCTCTCGTCGATCGTAAAGATAGATGACATACTAACGAATACGATCTTTTGTTGCAGTGGTCATTGGATTTGTTTCCTGATCATGCCAAAAATTGGATATCTATTAGTCTTGGATAGCCTTGACTACGACTCCAATCGCTACGTAGATATCGTGAGCGTTATAAATTGGTAAGTACATATGTACAATTAAATAGCAATAATTTCATGCAATAATACCCTTTTCTCAATACTGTAGTGATTATTTGAACTACGTAAAGAACCCGAAGGTGGCACGTTATAGAATTCGGAAACAAATATACTTTCGTCATAAATTTCCGGTAAGACACACGTCACATCTATTTTTTTTATGCTGCTATCATTGAAATAGAGTGATATTTTTTACTTCACTCTATTTAACAAGTACATTAAGCAAGTAAAAGGTAGTGTGCACTGTGGATACTACGCATGTGCGTATTCGAGCTCCGCTGCATCCTACTTGAATGTCATCACCCATGAGACTACCGAGGAGGTACGCTAAGATTGCATCCGTTTAATTTACATTATATTGAATGAAATCTCCAAGACAGGATTCTCAACGGTACGAAAGCATCTAAGTACAAACGACATGTACTACGTTATCGCTAGGATGTGCCGTTTCTTGCTTAGGGAGGTCATCAATCCTCGTGGTCGGTTCTTTGACGACCAAAGTGAAGTGACGAAGGAGCATCGGGCACTTTTCGAATGGTACGGCTCGAAACGACCGTACGAGCCCGATGTTGTTGAAGATTCGTATAGTGTAGACTTAGTTTGAAAAAACATTGCATGTTCACATTATTAAATCTTTGATCGATTTTGTAAATATTTGTAAATATTAATGTGATGTAATACTTTAATGTTAATTTGATGTAATTATGGTTAATGTTATGTTAATTGTAATTTATTATTTCTAATGCATATTTATTTTTTTATTGTTAAAAAAGTAAATAGCCACGGTTCACTTTGGCAACCGTGGCTATAGTGGTGTCCACTATAGCCACGGTTGATTTAAAGAACCGTGGCTATAGTATTCCACTATAGCCACGGTCTACGTGGCGAACCGTGGCTATAGTGTCCTTCTATAGCCACGGTTGGCTATGTCAACCGTGGCTATAGTATGCCACTATAGCCACGGTTGATATAGTGAACCGTGGCTATAGTGGCGTACTATAGCCACGGGTGTTCTGTTTTTCGAGGCTACGATGGTTTTCTATAGTCTCGGAAACATAGCCACGGTTGGGGCTGACCGTGGCTGTAGAGCCCCCCAACCGTGGCTATAGTGAGTTTTTGCTATAGTGTTAAATACAAAACGTTATATGTTATATTTCAAGTTTCTTTAGTGATGAAACATATTTCAACAAAATATAATATTTCTTAAACTTTTTTAAATAAGATAAATGGTCAAATATAACAAAAAAATTAACGGCAACAACAATTTAGTTAGAGAGTAGTACAATGTTTTGGACAAGCAAAGATGAGTGCATCATGCTTTTATTTGTTTTTCAATTCTACCCGCTGCTCCCGTAGAAATTGTCAATGGTAGGGGTGAAAACGGGACGGGAAAATATCCGTCCGTCCTAGATCCGAAGACCGAAAAAGTAAATATTGCCAAATATGGGATGCATCAATAGGCATCCGACGTAATCCGTATCTGAATCCGGGTCCGTGAAAAGCAAGCGGGATAGGATATGGGATGAGTATTATCCGTTCGAAATCCGAATTATTATAATTTATTTAGATATACATGATTATAAATGAAAAATATGATCACAACTATCTATATTTAATGTAAATAGTCAATGAAATTATTTTATTCCCTATATATTAGTGATTAATATATCTAATTTCACTTTAACTACACTTCTACATTGTAATTTTTATCCTTATGGATCTTATAATAATAGTCGTCTCCGAATCCGACTCCGAAACAAGAATATGGGACAGGGTATGGGATCGACAAATAGTTATCCGGCCTTATCCGCTCCGACTCCGGATCCGAGAGAAAAAATACAGGACATGATATAGGATGAGCTATATCCGCCCGTATCCGATCCGTTTTCATCCCTAGTCAATGGTCTGTCCATGTACTTAGGCATTGCTAGCACAAATTTCAGAATTGTACTCCTTCCGTTCTTAAATTGTTGACGTTGTTGACTTTTTTCATTATGTTTCACCGGTCTTATTCAAAAAAGTTTAAAATTATCAAATATTTTATTATGATTTGTTTTATCACTAAATGAAGTTGAATCACGACTTATAGTTTTACATATTTGAAAAAATATTTTGAATAAGACGAACGGTCAAATGTAACAAAAAAAAGTCAATGGTGTCGATAATTTAAAAATGGAGGGAATACATGTTTTCTTGCTATCATTTTAGAAAAATCAAATTGTTCATCCAAACATATTTATTGTTTCATAGAAGCAAAATGTATAAATTGATAGGCACAATGTAACGTCCAGCCACTCCGGCTGGACCTCGCTTACACCGACAGCTTAATAGGCCCTCAAGACTTACCTCATAGACCAACACTAGTCTTTTCTCGCACGCTTTATCCTCACTCATGCATACCCGGAAAACACAGACCAACACTAGTCTTTTTTGTGCACTTTGTACTCACTCATGCATACTCGGAAACACTTATCGGTCGGTCACCCATCCCTAAATTGCTCTAGCCCAAGCACGCTTAATCTGAGTTTTTTAGAGATAAACTTCCAGAAAAGAAGTTGCAACTTGTTGTCATGAGTATTCTATCAATCCTATGATGTTACACACAATTATTGATATTTCAGGTTTGCTTGTACATCTATTGATTCAATTTAATTTAGAACATTAAGGATTTCATATAAGCCCAAAAGTTCAAACAATTAATCACAACTTTTTGAGTTTGATCCCTGGTTTTATTTGATAACTGGGCAAGAACAATTCAATTAGGTTATAGTTATCAACTTATATTTATTAGGACTACATTCATCCTCCTTTGCTGACGATAAGGCGGCTTAATCTCTCTTGGTTTTGTTTTTATACTATTGCAGATCACTATACTCGTGCGAGGTATCATTCCTCTAATGCTAGTTAGTTTTGTGTGAACCCAACATTTGTATTATCACGAAGTTTACTATTGATGTTCCCAATTATAATGCAACATTTACTATATGCACACAAATGGCATCATTGCAGTGGTGTTTACATTTTGTTTCAGTTAGACTAGTACAACGCTGTGGGATGCAACTGTGAAACTGGCTACTTGTTATTGCTACCTGCTAGTTCTATATAAGAAGTTCCAATGTTTATATTTATTTGAAATAGTTTTTTTTTTCAGAATACATGGTTCTAAAGATTTATAAGCAACCATAATCATTGGATATTTTACATTAAATCATATGTATATGAAGTGAACTGGGCTATAATCCTGTACTATATCATGCTGCTTAAGTATATAGAATCAGACACCTATTGCTGCTCGGTAAGGCTAAAATGGTTATTCTCCTGGCTTTGATTAGGAGTGGTTAACTATTTTGGACTGTACCAGTGTATGCCTACTAGGGTATCATAATGTTAACCTTTCACTAATCATTTGTTCGATCAATATTCTGTTACACAGTAAAATTTGTTAAAAAGGGACACTATTGTTTACTTGTTTACATTAGATGCTGATGTGATCGATCATATAATAAATGGCAAGCATACATGTAATTTGTAATAAATAAATTTAATGATAAGTACAAACACTACAAAAAAATGGGCTCTAGACATCTTTATGTTGCTACTTTTGGTAAGTATGTCTACATCAATAGCTAGAGACAGTTTTTGACACGATTTTGAGAATGTGTCAACATGACATAGTTTTAGAGACGCTTTAACAAAATAGTACGATAAACACGTTTTCCGACATGCTTCGTAAAACATCACAAAGTGTTACGATTTAGACACGCTTTGAACCATCAGTATCCAATGTAAAGATGTTTGTTGACATGTTTTTTAGGGCCTCCGACAATGATATGGTATTGAAAGATGCTTTAATGGTAAAGACGTTTTCTAACACATTATTGAAACCATATAAAGAGTGAGATGATATTTGTAACAGCCCTTGTACTACAAACTATGTAATTCGAATTTGGATAAAACTTAACAAGTTCGATTCAATTTCATTCGAGTTGGCGGGAAATAAATCGTGAAGTTTTTGTTTAAATTTTCTACGTTGTGGGCCGATTCTCTCTCTCCAACGCAGTCAACACCCCAATCCCGGCCCAAGCCCACATGAACAGTAGGTTCTTCCACCTTTTTCTCCCCTGCGCTGCGCGCCCGTGACCCGAGCTCCACTCTTTCCACGTGTCACGTTCACCCGCCGCCGCCAAGCAAGCCGGGACCAGCCTCAACCACTCCCTCCACTCTTTTTCACCCTCAAAACCCCATCCGTAACCGCCGCCCCCTCTCCACCCTCTCGCGCCGCCCCTAGGGCGCAAACCCTAGCCGCCGCCCTGCCATCGTCGCCGTGCAGACCTCCGAGTTTGTGAGTTCCATTCGCGTCAAGGTGTGCTCCCTTCGTCGCCGAGTCGTGGCGCGGTAACCCCTTGGCTTTTCGTGCGGTGTAGCGCGCATGCGAGCCAATCCAAGTTTTCCTCCGCCAACAAGATCGCCATCGATCGTCGTCTCCGGTGAGTCTCCGTCCAGCTCATGCTCGTGTTTCGAGTTTTCCTTCGCTCACCCTTGGTCTTCGTCCCGACCCGGTGGGTTTTGCTCCCTCTTAGCCTTGGAACGCAACCGTCATGGTCACCGCCTAGCTCGTCCGTCGCGCGTCCGTAGTCCGCCGCCGCCTCTTCCCCATCACTCGCCGCCGTTGAGGTCTCTCCTCCACCGCTAAGGCTTTCTCGAGCTTCCCGGTGAGTTGTTGAGCCCATCCCCGACTTTTCCCCTTAGTCTAGACTCGAATTTCCCTTCCGCGTCAATTTCCGCTGCCGCGTCGCCATGGACGCCGGTGAGCTAGCTATGGGGAGCTTGTTCATGCTCCTTTTCTTGGCAAAATAGCTTCGTAGAGCCCCTCTAGAGCTTGTGCGCGTGTCAATTTGGAAAAAGGAGGAGATTTGCGAGGGGTTCGCGGGACTCCGTTGGTCCACCACCGCGGAACTCGCCGCCGCCGATGCTCCCGTTGTCCTTTCGGGCCGGGGACGGTTCCGTTAGGTTCGCAGGAACATAAGCTACGTTTTGGTGTGCAAAGTTTGGAGTTTGGTGCATCCTTAGGGTTGCCCCCTTACGCCGCCGCCGCCGTAGGAGCTCCGATGACCTCGTGCCGGCGCTCCGTCGCGAGCCGATCCTCGTGGACCGGCACCGACGGGTGCGCGAGGTTGAGGGGAGTGGCTTGGTGCTCTTGGCTCCACCGCCGGTGAGCCATAGCGCCGGAAGCTTGAATTCCGGCAAGGGTCGTGGCGGTGCTTGGATGGTGCCGCCCATCTCCGGTGTCCGCCGATGTCACCCCGGCGTCATTTGCGGGACCCGCCCACCTTGGTTGGTCCATGGGGTGGACTTTGAATTGCCGCATGGACTCAGTCCATGTGGACCGCAGAGAGAGGAAGAGAGAGAAGGGCCCCATGGGCCCGGTCCACGGAACAATGTGGACCGATAGAATATTTCCTGGATTTTCTTTTTCCTGAATTTCCAGAATTTCCAATAATCCATTTTTCTTGGGAAATTCATATTTTTTTCCTGGAGTGTCGAAAAATAAGCGGTCAGTTGTGTTGGACTCATAGCGACGTACTCTATGCGTTAGTGTAGTTGTTGGCCATGTTTTCTAGTAGCTTAATTTCCGTCATTCGTTTCATCCTCTACCTATTGCCTCAATTTGCGTGCCTAACCCTTTTGACGGATCCGTATGTCGGAGGGTGCCGAGGAGTTTCCGTCGGAGCAGCAGCTTGAGGAGTTCCCACCGGAGCAGCCGTACGAGTACCCCGACCGTGCCCGGGACCAGCGTTTCCAAGACAAGCCGCAATCCTTGACCACTCTTGTACCTATTTAGCAACTTGCATTAATTAACTCATGCATATGAACTCGTTACTTGCACTTCTAGTATTGCTATGCCATACCATGCTTTTCTTGCTACCGATTGCCATAGGTTGTTCTACTCGTTACTACTCGCATGCTTAGTGATTGCTTAGTTGCTTAATTGAAACCCACATGATGATTATACATGTTTTTGTGTTAAATAAATTGTAGGTGCTTCTTAGGTGTCGAGTTTCTATACTAGATACCCTTTTGGTGATTTCGGGGCGAGTGTAGCTGATTAAGTGCTGGGGCCTTTTGGGGAGTTCCTACTTAGAGAGTGCCTGTTGCGGGCACAATTGTGAAGGAACATTGGGTTATGGAGTTCCTGTTGTGGTGGTACTTGTTGTTGTTGAGACTGCGGTTTGAGGAGAGGGATTGGTGACTCGCCCCGGCAGCTTGAGGACCGGTCGTTGTGTTTGCTTGCTCTTTAGTTTACTAGCATACCACGTGACCCGTATGGGCGAGCTGGATCAGGATACCTAGCAGAGGACTAGATGGCCCGCCGTGGTGCGAGTTAGTGTTAGTGGGTTTTTGGAGCGTTTGTCTTGACCTATGAATAGAGGACATCCCACCTGGTCCGTGGTACGCCTTTCACACCTTCAAGACTTGAGGAATAATTGCTTTAGGTGCTAGCCCTTGTCTATCCTTGAATTTTCCGAGCATGCATACATTGTTGCTAGGTAGTTGCGGCTTGTTGAGTACTTTATGTACTCACAACTTTCTCACTTTGTTTTTCGGACGTTGGTACGGAGGGGCTAGTTGAGCCGACGGACGGTGCCGCCGGAGAGGAGTGACGGTCTCGCCTACACTCAAGTTGCCTGTTGGACTTGGAGTTCCATCACCGCTTCTTCATGTGAGACGCTTCCTCTAGTTTCCTTTTCATGTTATCTCGTTGGCCTGCGTGCCACGATCTTTTATCCCGATGATGAAATTTGAGATTGAGACTATGTTATTGGATGATCTTTATTATCTCACCTTGTTTTAATTCTTTCTTATGGTTTGATGATGCTAAATTGTGATGGATGTACGTGCCACACTCCCGGGAGTGGCAAAGAGGTACAAAGGGTTCGGATTTCACTTTGGTGAAATTCGGGTCCTCACAATATTGGACACGTTTTTATCATATCTATCCTCATTCGGAGACATTTTTGATACGCTATTGAAAATCCTAGAGACGTTAATGCACTAAGAGAACATAAATATAAAAGAATATATGTCAAAGAAAATCAACTTTGTTTCCTAGGTGAGATGGTTAGATGAGCTTGTAGAAAACGAATAGGTCACAGGTTCAATTCCTACTATGAATAAGTCAATCGTTTAGAACTAGTTTTACAATAATATTTTTGAAGCATTATACACAATGTGTATATATTGGTAGAAACGCAATCCAAACGTATTAATAAAATCGTGTCTAAGGTTATTAACATGTCACAAAACGTGGCTACTCTAATACATACAACACATTCGTGCAAGCGTATCTATAAACATACCTATGCTTTACAAACATCTCTATAAAACGTCTTATACTTCAATATACATGTTTTCAAAAATCGTATTTACCAAGCTTTGACATGGTACGTTCCGAGATGCCTCGGACACAATTTATGAAAACGTCTATATATTTTGATTGAGACGAAATAAGCGTATCTAGACCCTAAATAAAGCGTATCTACAGAGGGTGTTTTCTAGTAGTGAAAAAAGACTTGTCATATTTATGGACTATTCGTGTTAATGTATATGTAAAAGTTAATTCTAACAAATTAGTTGCTGTAAAATATGTCAAAGTTGGTATATTGAATACGGTACTCTTCCAAGAGCAGTATGTAAGCCATATATATTTGAATATTCGACATACACTCCAGACAAAATTTTATCTCCGTGGTGCGGACTAGTAGTACAAGTAATCTTGATACCTTTGCTAGGTATACCATAGATATTGCATATTACAACTACATAAAACATTTATTTGGCCTTTTTTGTTTACTTATGTTCAGATCCAAAGAGAAAGCTATTTGAGGGAATACTTATATTGCCGAGGTCCTTCTTGGTTACAAGCAACTTTAAACATCTTGTACTGGAGTGGAGAGTGTAGCCGTTGAATAGAGTTTTAACATGTTCATATTATTACTCTTAAAAAACTAAAAATATATAAATGATTATATAGTATAATAATAGTAAACAAGGATACTATTTTATAATTTGTTGTTGCTTTCATTAAACAATTTTACTATTTGTTGTTGCTTGATGTATTGGTAGCCTTGGATGATACCCCTCCATATCATCCAAGGATGTCGTTTTAGCCTTACAAGCTGTTGATAGCAAAAGATGTCATTTGAGCATTCTATTTTTTCGGTGCTGCAAGATCGTACTCCCGCGCCGCGCTGCATAACTCCCGAAGGGGTTCTACCTGCAATGAACATCAGCGTAAAAAAGAGCAAACAAAACACTACCTCGGGGAATCGAACTCACTACCAACTGGTTAGGGGGTCCTCCTTGATGACATCTTGGTATTCTAAATGTTGTCTAAAACGACTTTCATTTCTGATATGGAAGGAATACATATTTAACTTAGATTAGCATTGAGGTGCATTAGCCCAATGAAACATCTGTTAAAGTTTTTTTTTAATCTACAATACCTAGAAACACCTTCTTCTATTAGAATATTTGTTAATAAGTGGATTACTGTATTCAATCGACTAAACAATACTTACACAGGGGATATTGTTTATGTACCCTGGATTGAATCTACCGCTCTTCCTTTTAAAATTAAGTAAAATGTTACGCCTGCTCCATTATGGCATGAACGAAATAGATAACCAGAAACCAGACTAATAAAAAGAACAAAAAACTGCTCTCGGGAGTCCTCACATTGTGGTGGTATGATTGGAATGAGAGGAACAGAAGGATCTTCCAAGACAAATATTTGCCACCCACAAAGTTGGCCGAAAGCATTGCAGAAGAATTCAACTCGTTCAACAATCTCTAGTTCTATGGCTTTTTGTAACTTCCCTACTGTCATGCTTGGCTCTTTCTTTTCTTTTTCTTTTTTTACGCTTGTTAGCTAGTGTTTTGTACTGTTACTTCCCCTGTTATTTATTTGATTAATGTCGAATGGTAGCGTTCCTGCCAATTTTTTAGTTGAAAAAAGAGTTCTTTTGAGTTATCGCAAGCGGGAGAGAGATTAAATATAGTGAAAATGATCCGCGTGATTTATTACATCGTACGGTTTAGTACAAAAGGTCACCACTTCCAGTCTATTACATCATGATGTCGATAGAAATACAATGTTGAAGGGTTTATAAAACAAAAATACAAACTTATAGCATATTATTATACAGCTTCTATTGAAGTCTGATAGCCATGGCCAAAACCGAGAAGTTATTGAACAAATTACTATTCTTGACGTGCCATTCATGCGTAGAATGAACATAAATGCCTCTTCTAAACACGGAGCTCTGGAACATACAGCATTTTCTGGTGCATTTCGTATCCATGCCAATGGGATCTAAAGTCCTGATGCAAATCCAGCAGCCATAGCTTCTTCAGGGAGCGTAAGAATTCGATCCCTTGGGGGATTTTATCGAGTTTTGCCAGAGCGATAACATATAATCCTTCAATTTGAGGAAGGGCGCCATACCTTATATCCAATTGGTTGACATCATGCATGCGCTTCAACACAAGTGTCTTTAATTTCGGGAAGCAGCCTGCAGAAAGAACCAAGGAGCTTGAACAACTTACCCTGTTAAGCCTAAGGTAGGTGAGGTTGGGTACATGTGGCGCAAGCAGCTGCAATGGATCTCCATGAAGCCTACACCAGCTTATGGCTAGATACTTGAGATTTTTGCCATGATTACGGAATATCGGGCAGTTTAGTGTGTTGTCTGCCCAAGAACCACGGATTATCAACCTGTGGAGGTTTTCAGACTGTGGCTTGAGACCTTCAAGGCAAAGTGCCTCGCTATCATCAATTGCAGCAAGAAGTAAGCTAGACAGAATTGGCATTTGGGACAGTGCAGACAGAAGATTTGCACAATTAACAGCACTTATGTTGTCAATCCACACGCTGTGTAATTTCTTAAGTTTCACCAGCTGCCCAGCCAAGTCACTGCTGGCTTCCACAGTCTCAAGAGTCTGCAGCTCTTCGAGGTTGGAGAGCTCTTTTGGTGCTCGCACTCCAATGAAATACCGAAACTCTGACTGATTCTCATCTGCATATCTGTCAGCGAAGAGGTGCCGCAGCTTCTTGATTTTAGCAATTCCTCGTGGTAGCTTCTCTATTTTTGTTTGCTTGATATCCAGTGTTTGGAGATTGGAGAGCCTCCCAATAGATTCTGGGAGCGACTTGACCCTTGTGCGCCGTAGTCCAACGTACCGCAGATTAAATAGATTTCCTATCGACACTGGAACCTCTGTTATTTCAGAATCTTGTAGCTCGAGAACAGTAAGGTACATGGATTCAGACAAAATTGGGGATAGCAACTGAGAAGATGATGCAATTATTCCAATCGCCACCAGGGTTCGAAGACGTGGGAGTTTAACTTTTGCTGCAGTATTGTCTTTCCATCCATTTGATGACAAGCGACGAACGTCCTTGTCCAGGTGAACCATGCTTGTAAAATTATTTGCAGAGCCAAACTTCTCCTCTGTTGCAATAGAAACTGCCAGGTCTCTCACGAGGTCATGCATCTTGCAGGTGCTGACCCTCCCTAGCTCATCAGTCTCCACAGCTTCCAGCATATTCCTTTGAATCAGATCCCTAAGATATCTATCAGCCACCTCCTCCGCTGTCCTTTGTCTTTGTGAAACCGCAAAACCTTCTGCAACCCATAGCTGCACAAGGCTTTCCCGTCTTAACTGGTGATCCTCAGGGAATAGGCTACAATACAAGAAGCAGTTCCTATGCTCTCCAGGTAAGTCATGGTAGCTCAGATTTAGAATTGCACTAACGTGGTTATCATTTACTAGCTCTTCCCGAAGTTGCTTGTACATCTCATTCCAAACATAATCTGTTCGCGGCAGTGAAGACAACATGCCACCAACGGCTACAATAGCAAGTGGCAGGCCTTGACACTTAGCCACTATATTGATAGCCAGTTTCTCTAGTTCCTGAGGACACTTGTAGTCTTCACGGTTATAGAAGGCCTTTCTGCAGAAGAGGCCAAATGCATGACTCCATTCCAGTGGCTTCAATTTGAGTTGACGTGTTGGTTCAGCAATAGCTGCTATATGTTCATGTCTCGTTGTAATAATAACACGACTTTCTTGAAGGTTCTGTAATGTATGCCTTATCCCAGTGTATGCTTCTTGGTTCCAGACATCATCCAATACAAGCAAACACTTACCATCTGTTAGTTTTTCGTTTATTTGGGTTTTCAAGTCTTCAGCGTCCAAATCTGCTATATGTGACTGCTCTGGGTTGATCTTCCTGAGAACTTTCCTTAGCAACTCAACAACATTATAGGTCTGTGACACGACAATCCAAGCATGATACGTGAAATTGAGCTTCTCCTTCTCATACACATTTCTGACAAGGGTGGTTTTACCAAGTCCACCCATACCACATACCGTTATGACTGTATTGCACTGCTCATCAGAGTGCAGCCATTCTGTTAACTGTCTCTTGTTGTCCTCGATCCCCACAACAGTATCTTGAACAATGTCCTGGAAGCCATCTTGCGGCTGCTTTCGTTCAACATCAGCAAGCACATTAGGAATGACCTGGGACCCCTGCAACCACCGTTCTCTCCTCTTATCAGCATTCTTGATTTTAGTCTCTATATGGATAATCTCGTTAGCAATTTCACTGAAAACCATAACATAATGTGCCTTGGTGAAGAACCTCCCCACAGTACTTTCTTCCTCCAATTTATGAGCATGATATGAGTATCTGTCCATTACATCCTCAACATGGTGTGCAATTCCCCACACCTCAGCAATCCAATCTTTAACAAGTTCGTTTGTAAGATTTGGTGTGCTAATATTTTTTATTACATGATTCATCTGCTTCAGATCTTTCCCTATTTCATCAGCTTTCCACGGTAGTTCTTTCAGATTCTTAACCTTCTCAGATATCTTATTTATAACGCCCTTTGTGGCTTCCTCTGTTAATATGGAACCAATCTTTGAAACAGTGTGGAGTAAAGCCTCCGCCATATCTGTGGAAAACCACAAACATAGATGAAGTTACATAATGTCGTGAAAGACCACAAACATAGATATATGGAGTAAAGCAGAATGACGCAGATGTGTGATCTTAGGGGCCATTGCAGTAATCAGTAAGAAAGCTAAAGCAATATGAAACAAAAGGATTTCAATACACGTTACTCAATTAAAGTCTGAGTTCTAAGGCCCCTCCAACAGCATGATAACCATGTGGCCTAGTAGATCAAAGGATCATTACGAGGTCCCCGAGTCGTTGCAGGTATCTGACCATGTCTCGGATATCACTTGTTAGAGTGTGGCCCAGCTTGTCCCACACACAAGCCCCCGCTGCCGTCCCAGGTCACATTGGACCAAACAAACTACAGGCCAACCTAGAGCCCCAACTAAGATCGTAGACCACCTCAACACAAAAGACTAGCCTGAAAGGTGAGGTCCCTCCACCTTATTAGTTAGACTCCCCCATCATCATTACCCTATGTGGTACTGAACCACACAATTATGTTCAATTGCAAACCTATCTTTATCGAAATCTGAGTTCTAGGTTCAGATGTCAAAACCCATCAAGTACTACACGGTCATTGTGGCAACCACTACTAATTAGTGGGCAACTTTCAGTAAAACCTGCCAGTAGTTTTTAAAAACTATTAGCCAATAGTGTGATCTAATGGTAGTTCAAATATCAAAACATACAAGGTTTGTCAAATATTTTATTAGTTTGACGATAATATCATTAGAGTTATGGATTTATAATAATTATTTTTTATTTTCAACATAATATAAACATAACTTAGTAGCCCAATTAATTTCTAATGTTAACTAATTTCTTAATTTTTATTATTGTTACATTAGGGTTATGATTTATCTTGGACAGTTGTATTTCACAGAGAAAATGTGAATTTCTTAATGGGTTAATTGCACATAAACCACTCCATATGTGATTTGAAATTTGAGATTCTCATCCATAAGTCTTTTTGTTGCAAATCACGACCCCCTAGTGTATTTTGTTGGAAAAAACCACCCCACTTTTTACATGTTTAATTGTTCCAACTTGTTTTCAATGACTTCGATTGTGTACTTATCAAATTTATAGAATTTTGAGAGTATAATGTCATATTTTTCAGATAATTGTAATAAAAAAATAACAATTTGAATTTAATTTCAATGATATTTCAAATAGTTTGAGGTTACTTGGAATTTAAATTTTACTAAAACTAAGAAGAATTAGATTCATTTATTAATAATGTTAAATTTACTTCATGTTATTGAATTTTTACGGTTGAAAACAAGTTGGAATAATAAAATATGCTGGAGTGATTTTTGCAACAAAATACACTTAGGGGGGGGGGATTTGCAAAAAAAAGACTTATGGGTGGGAATCTAAAACTCCAAGTCACTTACGGGGTAGTTTTTGCAATTAACCCTTTCTTAATTAGTGTATTCTAGTAGTGCAGGGTGATCAACCAGTACTATGGAACAAACCTCACTTATAGTTCATCGCTAGATATGAGCAACCAACTCCTAACAGTGTCACCACTGAAAAGGGCACACATACCAATTGCAGTGGCGCAGCTGTTACTATCCCCGCCACTAATTTTTGCCATGTGTAGTGACTATCAGTATAGCACCCATGTCTTATAACTGGCGTATTTTTTGTTTTTTGAACTTGGATACTTCCATTACCCGTTGCATGGCAAATCACCAATAACCAAAACTTGGACCACGTCCGAAACCTCTTCTATAGTGGGGTCGTACCCTAGGTTCAGAGTTTTCCAAACGCTGCTAGAGCGTGGGCTACCCTGTTACAAGATCTAGGACAATATAAAACAGAACAAGAATGAAACTCAAACATAACCAGGGCCTTAAGTTCCTGGATGAGACCACCTGGCTCATCACCGCTTGCTTCACCATTAGTCTGTTTCCAAGATAACTTGTGACATCCTCATTTCCCATGCAATGCTCAAGCCTCGAAGCGCGGCAATTACCTCCGCATGGAACGCGTCAAGTGCCACCGGAATACATCCCGCCCCAGCCATGAGTATTTTGCCTTGACTGTTCCGAGCACAGCATCCCCATCCTCTTGTTTTATTTCCTTCATCAAAGGCAACATCTGTGTTATAACAGGCCTATTGACATCATTGCTCCCGCAACTAGTCTGACCCCCTATCAAGTGGGTGTTGTCTTCTCTTTGGGGCTTTGAACTGTTTTGGAAAGAGTGTCCATACGGCAACCAAGAAATAAGAATAAAGTTTTTTGTTTCATTTTTCTAAAAGATTTAGCTCGAATATCCATTGACTTTTTGGTGTTGAGACTTAATTTGTGGTTGAATATTACCTAAGGTTTGCATCTTTTTAGGAAATAATACCATTATTTGCAGGGTTTATATCTGTTATAGTGTGTATAGTTCTGTATATATATATATAGTGTGTGTGTGTGTACCATGTTTTTTTCTCTGTTATTGCATGGGAAGATAGGCAGAGGGAAAAATTTATGGATCTACTTTTAGATGTACACTCTTGATTTTTTATAGTATGATTTTGTTTTTTTAATTAAAACAGAATTTATTCTTCATTTCTTTTAAAAATAAATTTTCATTACTTTATATAAAATTTAAACACAATCTTGGTACTTCATAATATGATTTTTATTTGAGTTACTGAAGTATAATATTATTTTTTAATTACTAATAAATCTTTACCTTTTATTCTTTTTACAAATGTTATGGAGGGTAAAGACTAGGGCCGTCAGATTCACCGAATAAGCACGGACGGAATAAAGGCTTAGAGAAACGAAGGCCTGCCTACGATAGAAGGCCCGAAACAGAAGCAAGGCCCACCGACCCACTAAGGGGATGCAATCTTGCGGCGTGCCCGACCCTAAAGTCGGGAGCCCCGATCCAAATCTCTGCCTCGACCGACCCCAAGGAGCTCCCAGCCCCGGTTGGACTGGGACGAAAGGATAAGATTCCTAGCAGCCTTCTCATGGGCAACTTATTATGACATTGCTCCTATCATTTAGCCCAGAAGAGGGCACACCTTTTGATGGCAAGGCGTGGATCCAGTTATTCATGACACGAGCAGCGAGGTCGCACGACGTGATAGGACCCAACTCCCAAAGCATGACGAAGGTAGGCGCACGGGCACCGCTCCATGCATGATCCTCCGACATATTTGACGGGAAGGAAGGGGCCCACAAGAGACATGAGCCACGACGACTCGGACATGCCCGACCCCTCCGAAAGGGGTCACATGAGTCATAACCATCACCCTCCCTGTCCGTCTTTAGGTCGGGAGAACCGACGACCTGTACGGTAATGAATGTGGCTTCTCCCACATGCTAGCACGTAGCGATCCATGCCGAGAATCCTGGTGATAGGTGTTCTTTAGTCAGAACTACGAAAGACAAGGCATGACGTAGTAGGTATACAGACGACACTGTTCCCACACCATGGATGCCATCTACAGTGACAAAAGGACCCACCACTACGACTACCGGCTCACGGTCTTCCACCGCAGGTTTCCTTTTTACTCTTGGCCCATTCCTGTAGAACACTCTCATCATGGAAGTATAAAGGGGGAGTGTTGCACTACTATGGGAAAACCATCACATACACAAGGCAATAATCTACACGCTCACATACGCATGAGAGACTTGAGCACTAGCTCTCTCTCTCTCTCGCCCCTGTTGTAGCCCGCCTCTACGACTCACGCAAGTAACATAAGAAGCTCGCAACTCGACGTAGGGGCATTAGGCTCGAACCAGTATAAATCTTGCGTTCTCTTGCAAACTATCCACATCCTAAACACATGATACAAGCGTGATACATAATTATTTACTAGGCGGTTATTTCGGACACCGTCAAATGTATTATCTTTTTTTTGTATCAGTAGGCATGCCAAAACAGATCTAATAATAGAGCATGATAGAAGGCATTCTCTATGAACAAGATCAATGGATTAACTATAGGATTTAGTGAGTGATATGCATCATTGTAAGATACGGTGAACTTAAGAGGCAAAATACAGAAAAGATTGCCCTCGACAACGATCAAAGATGCAGTCCCAACTGCATGAGAGCCTTCTTCTCATGTACTGGAGAACAATTTAATTGCTTGGATGGAAAAAGAATATCCACCACCAATGCAATGACTGAGGGAAACAATATATATTGAGCCCATCCCAAGTGAAAGAAAAATGCTGGTCCGTGCGGCCATATGCGGGTGCACTTGATCAAGGCACGTCAGATGAGCACCCACATTTTGCTTGAGTCAGATTTTCAAAACAATGCAAATATACTGCTGGAGCAATGAAAGTGTACCATTGGAATAATGAAGTTGTAGTGCTGGAATAATTGATTCTTAGCTAGAACATTTTGTTTATTTTTTTCAGAGAACACAAGGGTGAATGAAAATTTTGAATTCTTGGATTAGGATCTATGGGTGAAAATTTTAATAAGCTATGCAAATTTCTACTCAGATGGAAACTAGACAAACCCACATAAATTTAACCCAACTTGTCCACCGGTGTCCAATCAATATGGAAACATGGCAGTATATGGTTTCAAAAGTGGTGATATCTTTGATGGATATGGGGTAAATCAGTTGTACCTATACAATTTCCTAGTAATGGGGCCTGCTGGTGATAACATGAAAAGGCACTTGACCGAGTTCTCAGGTCCACACCACCCTTCCAAGTGGAGTAATACGTCCACTCGCAGAGGTCCCACTTGGGAAAGAAAGATAATGGAACTTTCACAAATCTTGATCTTCCACGAATATGAACCACCAAGAAATAAGTACACTTGTGGAATGATGAATAGAAATATTTGCATTCATCTCAAAACGATTGCAGTTACCGATGCAATCGCATATTTTCATGGCAGTGGCTAATCGAGTAATCTCATTACGTTTTGCTAAATTATATAAACCGCCTAATGTTATCAGATTTTTCAACTACATTCCTATGTTTGGAAAACTCACGCAATAACACACACATGCTTAACCGATTATACATGTTTTTGGTCACACATGAGAATTGTAATGCCAAAAGTTTTTATGGGAATTACCCTGCCAAAAGATTGGGAATAAATGCTAAAGTAAGCAGCGGCCACCTAACTTTATTTCTGTGCCACATGCCGGACCTTGTGTTCATTCTATAAGGTAGACCAAGTCTACTCATAGTGACGGTGTGTGATAATTATTGATTAAATACATCCAATGATCACTACAAGAAACTTGGGTTGTACACACGGTATGTTTGTTACGCTTCTTAAAGCGTATCTAACTAGGCAACCTGAAGTGCATAGAGACGTTTTTTAACACATTGTACAAAAGCGTGTTAATGATCAACCGTGTGCCCACCAAACTCCTTCTCTTATATTTTTTATTATACTTTTATTTTCGAAAATAGTAAACCTAATCCCAATCTTTTAACTTCCACGACCCCATCAGGCCTCCGCAGCCGCACCCATCTCACCGCCGGTCCTCCCACCCGATGTGCCGCCGGTTGTTCATTCTATGTCGAGAGATTCTCAACCTGCGCCTCCACTGCAAGGATTCCCCTGTTTAGTCCGCACCAGGTGAAACTCTCACCATCTTGCTGTGTTCTAAAGGCCTCAGATCTGCTAATAACGGTTGCTAAGTTCATCCTAATCTCTTGGCAGTTCGTCTCCATCGATGTCGCCGGTTAAAAATCCAGCATTCGTCGCCCAATTTGAGCAGCGTAGGTAAGGGCTGTGTTTCCCTGCATATCAACGGTGGTGATTTGTCTGGTGCTAATGTCCACATGCCATCGCCAGGCACCGATCTAGCGAAAAGCAGTTTCCTCGATTCTATTTTTTACAGATAATTTGTTCTTATGTTTCCCTTATACAAATCTGATGTTTGGTGGTTTTCCGCCCATTTATTCATCCACTATACACACTGATTTTGATATGATTATACAGACTACGTTGCACCTCAGATATGATTGGTCTTATAAGATATGTTAATCTGGAAGTCTATTAGAAAATTGAACTAGTATTTGTGTCTGTTCATTATTTTTTTTTGTTTTTGCTTCTCGCAGGTGAATGATCACATGGATATGTATCTGCATGTAGCGTCTATAGAATTTTTTATTGGTCATCGGCTGGCCAAGACGGACAGGAGTATCCATTGATGAGATAGCTAGTGTTGTATCCGTGGCAAGACAGATGCGATCATCAGTACCTTTCAGTTTACTTAGTTAAGCCAGTATCATATTCTCATTAGTAGCTTGTGGCAGTTACAGAAATGTAATTTCTTTTTCTTTCTTTGTAAATTTAATGAATGGTCCAAAGAAATTAGTTATTAATTGAGCGTGAATTTTACATATAATAATATTGTATTTCAGCCTGTATATGTCCCTATATCTTGTACCAAACGTATACGTATTCTAGATATGTAGAAAAAGATGGTATATGCAAGAAAGCGTCTCTATGCTGTATCAACAGCGTCTCTACGCTATATTGATACGCATCTACTGTGTCTATAAAACATCTCATGTCTTGTAGACACGCTCTATTAAAGCATATCTATACATCATGACACGGTCCATGTGGAGACGCTCCAGACACGCTTTAGTAAAATGTGTCTACACTTATGTAGATACGAAACAAATTGTGTCTAGCCTAGAAATAAAGCGTGCCTATAGGGTGTTTTTCTTGTAGTGGATGTAGAAGCCGGGACTATAGTTCATTTGCATAATGAAATTTTCTTTTTATATAAAAAAGAGTGAGCACCTTATGGGAACTGGGAGCTTATTGGCGTCCTTTAAACTGGTGACGGAATGCAAATGTCCGGGAGTTCAAATCAATTGCTCCATTCACGCGAATAGCCTCAATTGTTTGATGTAGAGCCTGTAGCAAAGAAAATTATAGATTGCTATAAAGTAGCAGTAGCTAATCAAATGTGCATATTGAAGATAATTTAAGTGATATACTCGGAGAATATGATTTGGTAAAAGGCGAGAAAAATGCATGCAGCAAACCTACAATTTGGGGACAGAACAATCCCCAATTCTCAACCGTCCAAAGACCATCCAATGGTAAACGCAGGTCAGGCTAGCTTATCCATCTTTCCTTCTGCTAATCAAAATTCCAGAACCGACACAGGATATGAATCACATCATGTTCGTGTTAGGCGCCGGAATTCTGAAGCCCCGTCAGATCTTAAGGATGCGATGAACACGACTGAACAAAGAGACTAAAATCGGTGTTGGGCCAAAATGCTGCAGCCTTCTCTGTTTTGCTTTTCTTAAGAAACACAATGTAGATGCAGGCATTCATATAAAACGCATGACATACATGTTAATGGATTGGTTCTATCACGACAAGGCATCTAACGAATTGAGTTAGCTCAGTTTGCACTTTTCTTGTGCACATCAACCGAAACATAACAGAGTTAGGCCATTCAATATTCGTGTTGTGGTAAGTTAAATCACGGGATGATATGGCCATGACACAAACACCTCGAGTCTCTGGCCACTTCCCCTGCCCCGTGGGGTGTGCCGCAGGACAAAGGAAGGAATTTTTGTGCGCCCACGGAGAAGGTAATGGAGAAGTATGTAGAAACAATGGCTTCGCGCATATAAAAAAACAATGGCTTGGCGGGGGTCACATGTGGGCAAACGCAGCTCGATGATTTTCAGGGAAGGAATGATCCTTCTTGACGTTGTGGCACCACCTTCGTTGCCATGGGACACACGCCGTAAAGTGTTTAGCTTGACATGCCTCGGTCCTTGGATGGTCTATGGACAGTTGAGAGATCCTGATCCACACTATTTCGTGTTATAACGGAAATAGAGATTTGCCAGTGTTGTGAATTGTTCTGGTATGACCGTCCGAGTTCAAATCTGAACTAAATCAAGGAAAAACGATACCTCTTGCAAGTACGAGGAGAAATTCCTTAGCCAGGAAAATCTTTGAAGTATCACATGAAATACTATGATGAACTTTTGAGATAATAATGTTATGATGTAGAACAGTGTGAAAATAATAGTAATCTTACCTCCAACGGCACCCTGAGGTCGGGGTCTCCGGGAGGTAGCTGCCTTGTTTGAACTGGTCCAATGGTGAGTAGCAGCAGCGGTGGGATGCTAAATAAGCTTCTTGTGCATGCAGATGAGGCATGTGCGATGAGGCCGCGCTGGTAAGAGAAGACATGGGACCAAGTTTTCAGCCTGTCTTTAGAGAAGCAACGCGACAGAGCCTTGCAACAACTTGGAACCTCAATACAAGTATACTAGTACGTCCAGCGACTTGCCAAGGTCCACGCGACCACGCCTGTCGGCAGAAGGATCCACTGGCTGGTGGGCAAGTTGCCAAGTTGTATCAAGGTGGTCCCACATACGGAACCAAAGGCCAAATATACTGCTATATCTTTATAACTTCCGCTTAATCTCGAATGGAAAGATAAGACATGCCTTTGAGTCTTTTGACGCTCTTGTTTTTTTTTTCCGACTGAATGGGATTCTATTAATAAGGAAGTGTTTGGTTTAGTGTTGGTAACGCAATGGGAATCGTAGTGAGATGAGGGTGTATTCGTAATCATTGTATCCCATTACGGTCTTTGCTTGGTTCGCTTCCGTAATGAGTTCCATTTCCAATACAATGTTTGGTTGGAGCAAAAGTAATGTATTCAACATCATTCACTAGCTAGTTTGGAGAGGCTACACGTACTGGAAATCATGCAAGAATATAAATGCAGGAATAATTTTTCCTGTCATATTCAAGAATGAACAACCAGATAATATTTCTTCCAGATTAAATTAAATATAAATGCTGAATATTCAATAGAAAAAATAGATGTGCAAGTAACAATAGCACTGGTACAAATACATAATTAGCTATGGCCATCTTTCCAGTGCTCAATTCAACCAAAAAAAAACAAACAAACTGATAGCATCACTCTTTCTTATAAGTGACAGGCATTTCATGAGCTTCATTACCATTGAGGTGCAAAGAGATTAATTAAGAGGCAGCAAGGACCAATGCAAGCACCACGAGAGAATACACATCAGTCTGTAGGATAATAGGACCTTCCCTAGAAAACTAACAGCCACACCACACTCTTAGCAGTCAGCACCACACTCTTAGCAGCCAGCACAAACTCATCTTGGCTCCTTAACTTATGTAGAACACATCTCACCACCATCAACTATGTGATTCCCCTGCAAACAATACCGAATGGCTGAACTTCATCCCCTGTATATTCTTGTATATGACTGGACTAGAGAACTGATTAGTGAACAAGAAAAAAACTTCTTGACTGGACACCATAGTTCACAGGTCTGTGGATGGCAAAGTAAAGTCAAAGATAAGCTAATAGAAACTAGTCATTAAACATATGTCAGAGCAATTCTTTGGCAAGAACAGAAAGTCCTAGGAGCATTTGCACTAAACATTGTTTACTTAAACTGGAACAGGTCGATCCTCCACATGTGGGATAAAGAACAGGAAGCACTAGGGAAGATGTTACTAGTCATTACAAAGGAGGAGCATAACAAGTGCTCCATTGACCAGAAGTGGACCTAGTGCGAACCTGAGATTGACATGATGTCCTATCTTCATCTACCACCTTGCCTCTCTCTCTATCTCTTTCCTCTGCGCTTCATCTACAACAAGCAAAATACTTAAGGAATGAAAAGTTCCATACTGACTAGTTCATATGTCAACGGTAATGAACAAATAAAGGCAACTTTTAATTACCTTGTAGCATGTTCACAATATATTCTCTCCTTAGTGGTTCTGGAAGTGCAAACAGCATGCCCATTTGATCCGGCATCTTTGTAAACACAAGAGCTGCTTGGATAACTTCACCACCAGTAAACTCAAGTCTGTGAACCTCATTCACAACCTTCTCTCTCAGCTAGATGATGTGGAATCAACAGATCGTCTAGGTGCATTATCACCGGCAGCATCGGTGATGTCTTTACCATAGCGATTTCTAGCAGCTAACTCTTGCTCTATATTGCTGATAGCATCACTGATATCTTCTGCTCCTTCTCCAGTAGCTCTATCCTTGGCATATATTGCAGAAAGTACACCATAGTATGGAAAGGGAACTCCATACAAGCCTTTAGCATCATCTTTAGCTAGAAGCCACTTTCTTTTGTTTTTCCCCTTCCACGAACACTGGTTGAGCTACTAGGAGAGCCCATATCTGCATACAAAGGGTACCATATATGAGAATTATATTATGAAACTTAAGACTATTGAATCGAACAAACACATCCATCACAAGTGCTATGAAAACAAAAAAATCACACCTCAATGAGCAGCCCTATAAGCATTATACATCCCTTGAGCAAGAGTATCTTAAAAATTAGTCCACTCATTTGATGCCGAAACACCCATGATAAACTCTGGTTCACCAACTTCTCCCTCATTGATTTCCACTAGCTTCCGGTTGCTGCTCATCTTCCATAGGATCTCTAGTTGATGAGGACATCACTCCTTTGGATACACACAACACTCCACCACTGGACATACAAGGTCCAATCACAAGAGCTCGAGCACGAAAATTGAATTTAGAGGTGAGCTCATTCCTAAGCACTTTCTTATATGCCTTCGAGGATAGATTTCTACCTAATGATTAAGAACCATGGAGAGGACCAAGAGATGTTTAGAGAAGATCTTGGAGATGGAGAGGGCCAGCAAGGGTGTTCCAGCCACGTTGGAGGCCCAATCCACGTCGACTTCAAGTCCGATTCGGAGTCCAGGAATAGTCCGACTTAAAATGGACGCACGGATCGCATACGATGTTAGATTTGAACGTTCTATATATGGATGGATAGATAAATTCATAAAATTTCCAGTGGATCCAGTCTCATGTCAAAATTCGTCCGGAGTCGTTGGGAATCATCGAAAGACTGGGTCATCTAGAATCTGTTTTGGTGCTGCGTCACCGTTTTTGCCTTTGGGCCGTGTATCTCGTTTGAGCTTATTAGGGGTGCGTCGAGAGGGTCTTGCACGTCCCCAAGTCTTTATTAGCAGTAGCCTCCACCCAAGTTAGGGTTGGGTTTCGCTTAGATTATTCTGCTTAGACAGTTTCGTTGTACTTCGGTTTGTGAGACCCCAACTCGTGAGATTAATCATACATCTGCAAATTTGGTTGCGTTCTTTCTTGTTCTTGCTTGTGTTCTTGATTTGCAGGCAGGGATTAGCCTTCTTGGCGAGGCCAACCGTGCAACACCGGTTGATAACCATAGAAGACGTGGTGCTGCGATTGCGGAGTTCGAACAGTGTTGTTCAGGAGCCGGATCGACGTGTGTCACATCTTCGCCAAATTAAGAGTTATCCGAACCTTTCGGAAGATTGGGAGCCTAGTCCACATCAAGTGGTAATCGGAGCTTCAGGTGCACCGTTAGGTTTGCCCTACATTTAGTTTAATTTGTTTCTTTATCATCCTATCATCCACGAAAAAGCCAAAAACAAAATTTAGTTCTAGGGTTCATCCTGTCCAAGCCGTGTTTAGCCTTTGCATATTTTTTATTTCAGAGTCCGTAGTGTTGAGTTTGTGTCCTAGTGATTGTTTTGTTGCTGGTTTAGTTCGTGTTCTTGTCGTCGGCTTTGTGCCCCCTTGAAACCCTAGCCGATTTCTCTTAGTTTGCTTTTGGTTCGGGAGTTTTTGTCACCTCCGCTGCATCTACTATAGTCCCTCCCTACTCCCACCCTTTTCATCCAGAACTCAACACCCCATGACCACGACCTCCTGCTGTTTCCGCCGCATACATTAATCGTCACAAAAAATCCTACCCGATTGCAATTCCGTTCACCGAAAGCCTAAAGCCTAATTCGGAGTCCCTTCCTTAAAACAGCCGTAACTTTCGCATACGGACTCGAAATCAGGCAATTTTTTTTTTGAAATTGGGCAAAACAATAGTTAAGCCCACCGATCCGAGGAAAAAAGTTTGGAACCCATCTCCACTCGCATCTTACTGAAAATCTGTAGGTCACATTCCTTCCGTGTTTGACCTGAAACTTTGCGTGGTTCCTATTTTGTTGCCTCCGAGTGGAAGAAAAATATAAAAAATAATATCAAAAAAGAAAAATTTGTGATTTCTATCTGGTGCTAAAAGACAAAACAGGGTTTTGGCCTGTTTTTGTGTCTAGTTGTTGTTTCTTCCTTGCTAGTTACCTTTTGCATTGTTTCCTTTGTGCCTGTCATCCTTGCTTTTCCTGCACTACTGTTCTAGGACACGTGTAGACCAGCAACTAAGGACAAGTAGCTTTGGACATTTATTCAGCCTTACTATCTGTTTTTGAATTGTGTTCCACTCACATATTTGGCCCTCCTAGCTCCACATACTACTTCGGACAGCACAGGTTTTTAACCCTTGCAATCATGGTACACGCCTTCTAGGTATCCTTTGCCTTGTTTGGTAAGACCCTTGTAAGAACTTGGTAAGACGTTCCATTTGCTTTTGTGAGAGTCACCATTGTCCACCATAGTAGTAGTAGTAGTAGTGCTTCTTAGGGACAACCTTCACTTTTTGTTCCTGTTTTGGTGTTTGCTATGGCAGGAGTTGATGCGGACGTTGGCACCCCCAAATATTTCCATGTGTGTGTTAGTCAAGGGCACTTCGATCTGTTCTTGACGAGGCAGGTGAGGAGATGATAGAAATTGTTAACAGTGGTCGTTACCGACGGCATCAACAAACTCAATCTCGGCAACCAGATTGAGAGGATCGATAAGCGGATGTCCAAGATGACGGACACGGTCAACACTCTAGAAGAAGTGGTGACAACGTTGACCAGGCAAGACGACCGAGGTGGAGAACCGTGTGAACATCCAAGAAGATGAGGCCGGTAGCAACGCCGGTGGAAACAGACAAGATGACACGGTGTATGATGCCAATGTAGACGTTGATGATGCAGTTACACGAGCACAAAGGCGTCACCAGCGTCTACAACATAACACCTAAGGTATAAGAGGCCACCATCAACAACAAGGTAACAACAATCGAGCCCCCGATGATCCTTATGCTAAGATTAAGTTTACCATACCACCTTTTTTGGGGCAATATGATGCCGAGGGTTACCTTGATTGGGAGATGATAGTAGAGCAAAAATTTAGTGGGCACCTTTTTCAAACGTGAGATATGAATTTGTAAAAGTAATAAAGTTCGGGTAATTTACAAAAATGCCACCTGGCTGAGTTAGAACCGGGGCTCGCGCGGGCTCCCACGAGCGGTGGCCGGCGCCGGTGAGCTTGGCCCGGGGACCGAACGGCGGTGCGCTTAGGCTAGGTTTTGGGGAAACGAAGCGCACGGGATTGGGATTCGCACGGTGGGGTCCACGGGGCCGGTGCCTCGCCGGAGGGGCTCGCGGCGAGTGGTGGGCTGGAGTGGGGGTTTGGCGACATGGCATGAGCAGCGGGGGGCACGGGAGAGGGGGCGGTTGGGTCGGGGAGCATCACCCGGGTGAGGAGGCCGGTGGCGTGGGGTTGGGCGGTGCGGAGGACGGTCGGGAGGTGGTTCGCACCGTGGAGGCGGGACGACGAGCGACGACGGTGCTATCTTCCTCTCCCAAATTTTGGCGAACCTAGATACCACATGGCCGGAGCTCATAGGGGAAGATTCCTTGGTTACTTGCGCACACCCAAGGGCCAAAAGGGGGCCCGGGAGCTTACCTAGGCGAAGCGGGAAGGGGTGGCGGCCATGGCGACCGAAACGGGTGGCGGCTACGATTGTTCTTCGTGCGCGAGCTGTGGAGGAGCAAAGGGGATGGGGGCAGTGCCGTGGGCTGGAGAAGGATGGGTAGGTGCGGTTTGCGGGGAGAGGCGTGTTGGAGGGGGCAGCACTAACCGGGGCTCGATTTTCTTTTACCGGCGCCGGGGGAGGTCGGGTAGCGGGGGCGTCGTCTTCAATTCCCGACCGTTCCTGTTGGGGCGTGTGGCGATGGGACGGGCCAGGCGCACGCGGGGAGGTCGCCGAGCTGGCCGGACCAAAATTTGATGCTTCTGAAATTCGATCCAAAACCCGATTTCCAAACTCGTAAAATCGAACCAAAATTCATGAGCGCTCAGCACGATGTGATCTACAATTTACCATTTGGGACAAGGTTCTAATTATGCCTGTAAATTTTGATAAAAATTCAAGAAACAGTGTTGTTTGAAATTTGAATTTGAATTTTCGAGTGTTTCAAACCTTGGCTAAAAATTTGGAAAAATGCTCTAAATTTGTCTTTTTTGCATGAGCAACGACTTGGTGCAAAAATATGGGCATGCTACTGTTGTGAAAGTTTTGGATTTTAAGAGCTAGGATTTTACCCCGTTAAATGGGTATTTTCCTATTTTTCCCTTTTCTGAAATTTTGTTGGGTAATAAATTACTTCATGCATAATTGAGTGATTAGAGGGTTAAGCTTCTTACTTGGCACTAAACGTGACATGGGATGTCACAGCCCTCCCCTTAAAGAAATTCTCGTCCCGAGAATCACAAATAACTAATGCGCGAATTTTGTCAACTTATCCACAATAACTCAAATTGAATCGTGCTTCTTTGATGTGAGAGGTAATCGAGCGGAGGACTTGGTGTTGAGGCCTCTGCCGCTAGCACTTGGGTGCTCGGGTGCTGCGAGGCTACTCGAATCATGCCGCGAGCACTCTGATTGACCTTGTTGTCAATCAGTATATGACCTAGTGGCGGTGAGCATAGTCATGGGCTGCGGCCGGGGCCGGGAGGCGGACTCCATCGCCGCCGCTGGGAGTCGTCGAGATTTTTGCTATTTTGCCCAGCTATCCAGTGGGCTTCGATAAAATGCCCACGTCCCGTAGGGCTTCGATAAAATACCCATGAAACCATGTGTGCGCCGCTAAAATGTCTATATACATTTTTCTAGATCAGATTGCCCCTTGCTTTCTTCTTCCTCCTGTCACCTCTATAGCTGACCAGCTCCAAACTTGCTTGCTCGTCGGCCATGGTGGCCGCCCTCCATTCTTGAGTGCCTCTCCGGAGGTAGAGCACCGCCGGCCAGCCACCCGTGCTCGTCGCGACCCAGGTCGAGCTTCGCTGCTTATCGGGCGCTCATTGGGTCAAAGGAGAGGTCGCCGCCGCGCCGGTCCCGCACCCAAATCCGCGTGCGCTCACCATGGGTGGACCGGGCAAGTCCCGCGACCGACCGGTTGCCACGCCACCGCCATGTCGTGAGCTCACGGCCTCCGCGCCCGGATCCACATGTGGGAGCTCGCAGCGGGTGAGCCGGGGCTCACGGCTAGCGCAGCGCGGGCGGCATGTCCGATGCCCGTCCGGACGCTTGAGCTCATGGCCAACGGTGGCCGGTGGCCGACGACGACGATGGGATGGCGACCGGTGATGGCGGGCCGACGGTGGCGAGCTCGCGCACCGGCCAGGAGGGAGAGAGATGGAGTGGATGACGAGAGGTTGGAGAAGAAGCAAGGGGCTATCTTGTAAAAAAACACAGATATATGGACATTTTACCGGTGCACTCGTGGTTTTATTGGTATTTTACCGAAGCCTCACGGGACGTGGACATTTTACCAAGCCCACGGGCAAAATAGAAAAATCTCTCGGATCGCCGGACCAATCTGAATTTCTTGAGTGGTTCTGGACTTGATTAGGCTCCGGTGTTTTGAGCCGAGCGGAGGCGAGGCTACGCCAAAACTGACGAGCCGAGCCATGTTGATGCATCTGGGACCCGCGATGTGCTTCCCCGTTCGATCTCGCATTGCTGACGGTGCGTGCCAAAAAATTTCCGAACCACGGAACCGCGCCATGCCTCAAGCCAACGCTCGTCTAGGGTGCAGCCGCCAAGCGCCCAGCCGTCCCTGTCGTTTCCGGTGGCGGCCGCAGCTTGAGCCACTTCCACGCTGCGGCCAGCCGCGCGGGTACCGTCCGACGCCGACTGTCGCTCCATGGATATGGTTGGTGACTGCACTGATTTCCTACGATTTCGTTGTTTTCAGGTATTTCAATCGGACCTGTGTTACTGATTTTATATGGATTATAGGGATTCAGTATCAGTTGCTAGCATGCAATTTATAACTTTGAGCTTTCCACATGGTGTTAGGGAGTACCCAACCCCTCTGTTGCTGAGTGCCTGAGTCATTAGGCTACGCTCTGTCAGCCACTCAAATCAAGTTTTTCTTTTGTTCCCTTTTTTTCATTAGGCTCAGGTAGATCTACAGTCAGCGAAGAAAGTTGTAGAATGTTTGATTATGCAAAGGTGAAGTAACATCGTGCTGCATTTTGTCAAAATGATTGCAAAATTGAATTATCGGAGGTATGAAAAATATTAAATAGAGTGAAAAGGATACAGTATTTGTTACATTATTACACAGTTTAATAGACAAGGGTCCTGTTCTTATACTGGAATAACAAAGTAAATCAAAACATCATTACAACTTCTTATTGGTGACATCCAGATGTCGAAAGTGGGAAAATATTTAAGGGTTTACTGAATATATTAAAATATGGAATTTTTTGTAGATGTATACTATTGGAATTTTGGAAGCAGTGCCAAAATCTGATGATTTATGGAACACATTACTAATCAAGATGTGCTATGCATTGATGCTAATGGAAACAGAACAGAAGTTCCACTTCTAAATGCGGAGCTCTGGAACATACTGCATTGTCTCATGCATTCCACACCCATTCCACTGAGATCTGAAGTCCTGGTGCAAATTCAGCAGCCACAGCTTCTTCAGAGAGCGTAGGGATTCGATACCTTGGGGAATCTTGTTGAGATTTGGAAGTGCCACAACATATAAACCTTCAATCTGAGGAAGGGCACTATCACTGATCTCCAGCTGGTTGACATCATTCATGTTCTTCAACACAAGTGTCTTCAGCTGTGGGAAGCACCGTGAAGAAAGAACCAAGGTACTTGCACCACTCACTCGGTTGAGGCCAAGATAGGTGAGGTTCGGCACATGTGGGGCAAGCAGCTGCAATGGATCTCCACAAAGGTTACATGAGCTTAAAGCTAAATATTTGAGATTTTTGCCATGGTCATGGAAGATTGGGTAGTTTAGTGTGTTATCAGCCCAGCAACCTCGAATGATCAACCGGTGGAGCTTTTCTGACTCTGGCTTGAGAGCTTCTAAGCAAAGTGCTTCATTCTGATCACTTGCTGAGAGAAGTAAGCTAGATAGAAATTGCATCTTGGATAGTGCGTCGAAAAGATTTCCACAGTCAGCACGTCTTATGTTGTCAATCCAGACACTTCGTAATTGCATAAGTTCTCTTAGTTGCTCGGCTAACTCATTACTAGCTTGCACAGTCTCGAGAGTCTGTAGTTCATTCAAGTTGGCTAGGTCTTTTGGTGCTTCCATGCCAATGAAGTACCGGAACTCTGACTGTTTCTCATCTGCATATCTGTCAGCTAGAAGGTGGCGCAGCTTTTTGATCTTAGCAATGCCTCGTGGTAGCTTCTCTATTTTTGTTTGCTTTATGTCCAGGGTGTAGAGATTGGAGAGCTTCCCAATGGACTCTGGGAGTGATTTTATATTTGTGCGCCGCAGGCCAATATACCGGAGATTAAACAAATTTCCTATAGATGCTGGCACTTCAGTTATTTGAGAATCTTGCAGCTCTATAGCAGTAAGGTACATGGATTCAGACAACACTGAAGATAACAAATGAGGGGATGCATTTATTCCAACTGCAACAAGGGTACGAAGACGTGGGAGTTGAATTTTAACCTTGGGTGAAGTTTTATCTTTCCATCCACATGATGACAATCGACGAATACTCTTGTCCATCTTCACCATGGTCCCAAAATCAGTTGCAAAACCAAACTTCTCTTCTTTAGCAACAGAAAGTGCCAGCTCACGGATGATGTCATGGATCTTACAGGTTTTTACCCTGCCTAACTCATCTTTGTCAACAACTTCGATCATATTCCTCTGGATCAGTTCCCTGAGATATTTGTCAGCCACATCCTCTGGAGTGCTTAGTTCTTTTTGCACCGCGAAACCTTCTGCGACCCACAGCCTCACTAAGCTCTCACGAGAGAATTGGTGGTCCTCAGGGAACAAACTACAGTAGAAGAAGCAGTTTCTAAGATCTCCAGGTAGATCATGGTAACTCAGATTTAGAATTGCACGAACATGGTCATTGTTTGTCAACTCATTCCTAAGTTGCTTGTATGTCTCATTCCAAAAATGCTTAATTGGTGGCAGTGCAGACAACAGGCCACCAATGGATACGACTGCAAGTGGAAGGCCTTGACACCTAACTACCATATTATTGGCCAGATCCTTAAGCTCGTCAGGGCACTTGCAATCAATACTATTATAGAAAGCCTTCCTGCAGAATAGAGCAAATGCGTCGTTGTGTTCCAATGGTTTGAGTTTGAGTTGACGCGTTGGATCAGCAAGGGCTGCCACATCCTCTTGTCGTGTTGTGATGATAACACAACATCCATGGAGGTTCCTGAATGCGTAACTTATCTGGGTGTATGCTTCATGGTTCCAGACATCATCCAAGACAATCAGACATGTCTTATCTTTCAGCCTTTGCTTTATTTTTTCTTTCAGGTCATGGGCATCCATATCTGCTATCTGTTCTAGCTCCCCAATTTTCCTAAGCAGTTTCCTTAACAATTCAACGACATTATAGGTTTGAGACACGACAATCCAAGCATCAGCAGTAAAATTGTTTTTTTCACGCTCATACACATTTCCTACGAGGGTGGATTTTCCCAAACCACCCATACCGGATACTGTTATTACTTTGCCATTTTGCTCGTTGGAGTACAACCATCGAGTCAGTAGTATCCTATTTTCTTCAATCCCCACAAGATCATCAGGAATAACATCCAGTAGGCAGTCTTGAGACTTCTTTCTTTCAATATCGGCAAGCGGATTGGCACTAAGCTGGGATGGGTGCAACCATCGCTCTTTTCTTTTTGCAACTTTCTCTATTTTCTTCTCTATCTCGATAATCTCCTCAGCAATTTCAGTGAACACTGTCACATAATAAGGTTTTGAGAAGATCTTCTTCACAGCATTTTCTTCCTCCAATTTAAGTGAGTGATATGAATATTTGTCGATGACATCCTCGACACGGTGGGCCAGGATCCGCACCTCTTCAATCCAACCCTTGACAACCTCATTGGTGGAACTTGGTGTACTTATCTGCTTTACAGTATAGTTCATCATCAACAGTTCATTTCTGATATCACCAATCTTTCCTGGCAATTCTTTCAGATTTGTAACTTTCTCTGATAGCTTGCTAATGGCAGCTTTTGTAGCTTCCTCCGCTAATGTTTCCCCAATCTTTTTGACAACAACTAGTAAAGCCTCCGCCATTTTTCTGTGAAGCATAGATGTGGATCATGTTATATAATTTATAGAGGAAGAGAACTAGCAGGAACCTGGCATAGTCTCTTGAATCTTGATCATAATCATAAGAAGAGTAAAACAAGATGGAATGAAATGAATGATCATAAGAGAACAAAAAGAACTAGATTATAGTAAAAACAAAATTGTTTCAGAATATTGAATGGTACATAATTTTCTTAAATTTATCTGTAAAAATAAGAAAAGGATGAATAAAAAATATATCACAGCTCGCAAATTTTGTATTCATTATGGTTCTATTCTGATTTTTAGCATTCCCTTTGAATGTAATACCTAAAATGAAGTTAAGAAACCAATTTGATGGAAGTGAAATGAAACTGAATAACAAAGTATCAAATAAATTCACAGTATATACAAAAAAACTCGGCCGGATGGGGATTGACCACCCCAGCGGATTTACTTCGTGAGAGAACTCTCGGCGCCGTGCCGAGAAAAGCCCCGAAGCCCGGCCTCACCCGAGTACTGCCACGTAAACTTTTCCGGCAACCACTACCTCAACCCCCGAGGGTTGTGCCGTACTGTTACCAGAGCCCAGCTCCGTCTCTCGAAGGGAGGCACAGCGAGGGGACTTTTTGGTGAGAACTGGGAGTCGAACTCCCGACCTGTAGGTCGCCAAGCTGGAGTCCTACCAGCGAGCAAAGGCTCATTCTCAATTCACAGTATAAATAAAGCGAGCCTATTAGAAATGAGTTATTTCTTCTAAAAGCATCAGCCATGCGCTTTTCCCGATTTATCAGTGAAACTGATGAAGGTAAGCCACAGTTTATGTATTGAACGTTTTAGATATATGATTGGTTGTTAGTTGAAACTACTGCTAAGGGTCTTCAAACTTCTAGACTTTCTTTGCTAATTGCTGGAATCCTTTACAGATTCAAGCCATCACCGTCACTACAGGTTTTTTAGCACATTTGTACTCCCACCGTTTCATAATACTTGTGATTCTAGCCTTACAATTTTTTGTCAAAATACTTGAGTCTCACATTTCAAAGCATCATTCTCACTTCCCTATGCATCTCTATCTCTATCTCTCTCCTCATAGTTTTCTGTGCATTGCAGATTTATTAGTTCTCCTTTTTGTGCCCAGAGTAAGAATCATACGTATTGTGAAACGGATGGAGTAAAGTTTACTCAATTCTTTCACCCATTTTCATCCTCCTCTGAATGATTTGTCTTTTTTTTTCCGAAATAAGGGAAACCCATGAAACTTGTGCTGTGGTAGGTAATATTATTAAAGGTACGTACGGAACAGAAAGGGGAAATCACACCCAAGATAAGAAAACAAAGAATCCTCAAAACTGGTGACCTGTACAGAGCCCAGCTATCTGAATGAATTGATTGCTCCCAAGAGGTTAGTAGTGATATACAATATATACCTGAGGCGAGGCTATCTACAAACAAAAGCCAATTAGGAATCTGCAATGGTAAAGGCAACGGACACTACTACAAAAACGATTTTTAATGGTGTTCCTCACTTGAGGGATAGTGGCAGACTTTGCAAACACTTAACAGCTGCCATTGTAAGGATGTAAATGCCCCTAGACTAGTTGCTTTGGCCGTTCATCATACACAGGATGTTTACCAAGAGATTTTCTTAAAATTTGGCTAGAATTTTGAGCATTTTCAAGATATTTTATTTTATCCCCAACAAATCTCACAAATAAACAATATGTATTGTTAGTCTCACAAACAACAGCATAATACAAGTCTAACACATAAATAGAGATGACCAGGGCAAGTTTAGTATTTTCTCTCCTTAAGATCAGATTTCTGCTTGGATTAGAACCAATGGTGATGGTACTTTTCTGCTAACTTATTTTGCAGGTCCGGATTTTGCAATATTGTTTTTTTTTTTAAATTCGACCGGTGGAGATAAGACCGCCCCCATGGCTTTCTTTGAGAGAAGCATAACCTTCTTCGGCCAACAAAATCCACGAACCCTGGTCCCACCTTCAAGGAGCCGCCCCCTAATTGTGGCCTTAACTCATGCTTTGAGCCCAGCCCATACATGTGCGAACGCCCACCATAGGTCGGTTTTAACCGAGTAAATGGGATGCAGTGAGTGGATTTTTTTATTTTCCACAAATTATGCAGCAACCAGGGATTGAACCTTGGGTGGGAGCTCCCTAGCCAGTGGTCTTTATCACTGCACTGTGAGCCCCTTTGCGATATTATTATTCAACTCTTGTCACTCTGGGATGGTAGTTTCCTCAATTTATATTTAAGAAAAATCCTTTGTACTTGATGAATTTCATGGGGGTTATGTGGAAAGAGAATAAATTTCTGCACACTATGGGGGCTCTAAATCATTGTCTTTTGCTAAATTTCATGAGAGTTTTTGAACATGTATGTGTTCTTATCAGTTAATGTAGCTTCTAATTGTACAAGGATATGGACAGAGGGCCAATAGCACCCTGCCAGGTGTTCAGGTTGATTGGTGAAATGAAATATTATCTTGAACATGCTGTATATTTATACTAATTATCACTAAGTGCTACGAACATGTGCCAATGTTGAAGAATAAATAAGCAGTGAGCACCTTATTAGGGACTTGAGCTAGCTTACGTCCTAGAAATTGGCAACTGACTGCAGATGTCCAAGACGAGTATTTTCTCTCTTTTTTCAAACGAACACCCCAGTCTTTTTCTGTGAACCCTGCGAAAAAAGATAAAAACGACTATTACAACCTCATATTTAAACTTATAACGTTTAGGACAACTAAACTGAGTCCGTCACATCATAAATATGGCAATAGCACTGTAGTAGCTAATATAAACTGCAAATTCAAAAAATTATGTTGTAGCTAAAATGCTTAGACAAGCATCTCATGATAAAAGAAAAATAAAGGACAGGGAAGAGCTTCTCCTTTGGAAGTGAGAATCACATAGAAAAATGTTTACTCAAAGCATTCATCAATTTTTATCTTTCTCGCAGGATCACTGTATTGTTCCCAGAAAGTTAGCACTAGTATATAATTTGTTAGGTAAGGCTATCTGGAAACAGCCAAACAGGATGTGAGGTTTGTTGCGCACGGTGATGTGGTTACATTTCTGCATAAAAGCTATAGAGAATGAGAATATTCTGCTTCCTAAATTTCGTGGCAAATTGTTTGATCATGCAGATCTAGTTAGGTGGACTTCTTTGGACTATGTTTGATCTTGAGGCAATCTGTCGGGTGGACTGACAAATGCAAATCTTATTTAGGAGTAATACATGTGGTATAATATGCAATGGATCTTCTTCTCATCCCTTTATTGTTTTTCACAGGATTACGATGCAGTATGATGTGCTCTGTGAAATTAGGGTCACAGATTTGGAGGCAGGCTGGTAGGGAAATTGTCAGACCAAATTTTACAAACCTCAGATAGTGTTGGCATTTTTTTTACTTTTATGAAATAGTTAAATTATTATGATCCTTCCATACTATAGGTACTGCCTCAATGGAAACACCGAAACAGGGTGTTCTTGTTAAAATGGTTGTGTTATGTACCTTTGGAGTCGGCTGTTGAATTTTCCTTGAACTGTTGGAGGTTAGCTGATGCAAAAGACAGAACATTGGGAGAACACTGATGGTTTGTTAAGGAAAGTCAAATCAGTGTGGCTTGCTCTATGCCTATGTTTACGAATCTGGTTTAGTCAGTGTAAATTAGTTTCCCATTCGCCAGACCCTGTCTACTAGTATTTCATTGGTCCTCTGTTATTCATAAAATTATTTTTTGTTCGTAACAACCGACGAGCAGAATAGCTTGTAAACTGTTATATCACCTGTAGTATATATGTGGGTGAATTTCTGACGAGAATCTTACGAGAATGTACAAACTTTTGAGAGGACTCTTAGACAAGGATCACCTGATTTTGATGCGCTATCAAGCTTGTAGCTCGTTGCAGATGTCAAAGACTTCAAATACAGTGGCGTCAGTGAACCTGATCCAGTGAAGATAAAAACAATATAATTTTATAGCTACTAATAAGTAATATGTACTGCCAATGAAAATCTTTGAGAATGTTATTCTGCTAGAACGAAATAGACTTGCACCAAAAAACATGCAGGTTTAGTAAACTAGGCATTTATTCCGTGACATTAAATAATCATATTTGCTCCTGATTTTTCACTTATGCGGGACTATGAAAATATACTACTGAAACAAAAACGATCTAGTTCTCGAACAATGAAAATGTACTGCAAGAACAATAGCTGTAAAGTGACATTTTCATTTTTGTTTTCAGAGAATAGTTTACTTTGCACAAGTGAATAGAAGAAGATCTAGGTGATTGGATTCAGATCCAATGGCTAGAAATGGTTACTTAGAGATGAGCAAAATCAAAGTCACCTCGTTAAGAAATGAACTCTTAAATAATACGACGGACAGTAAACCGAGACAGCGATTCGCTGGTGATGTGGGTTTATAAGATCTTCCCGTTCAAATCAAAATTAAATCAAGGAAAAAGACGCCTGTTGGGCGCAGTAAGTGCGCAAGATAGCATAGTCTCTGACCTCGCTCGGGCAGCCCCGGACTGGGCCAGGGGCGATAGCAGCACCTCCTGTGATGCTCAAGCTGCTTGTTCTTGGAACTGAGCCATCTGCAATGGGCGCTTTGGTGAGAGTCTGCGGGTAGAAGAGTTTGGACTGAGTTCTCAGCTTGAGTCTTTAGAGAAGCAACATACTACTTGCAATTTCTCGGATATTGAATAGTACTAGCGTCCAAAGACTTGACGAGTCAAGTCCACGCATGTCGGCAGGAGGGCCAACTGGTCCGATTTGCAAGTTGCATCCAAAGGTGGTCCCCACACGGGAACGACCGGAACGAGTCCGGCGCGATGCGCAGCAATAATATGAGCACGAAAGATATTACGTTTAGAAATGTTGCAAGATAGTAGTACTACCTTTGATGCTTGGGATGCTCTTGTTAGGAAGAGTGCTGGTTCTGATTTTCATTGTCCGGCTGCAAGTCCCACCAAGCATTGCATTGGGCCGAGCAACTTGAGTTCCATGGCCATCCCGCAACTTGAGTTCCATCATTACTAAAGTTTTAAAAAAGATAACCAATAACGGAATATTTTAGAAAAGATAGGCAAGAACCCAATGTATCCGCGCATTGTCATATGAAACTATGGCATTTCGGCACTTGCTGAAGGCTGTTGCCCACACATTATCAAACTAAACCTTATAAGTTATTGAAAAAATCTATTTCGGGGAAAGAATGTCAAGGAAAAAAATTAGAAATATATGAACACAAACAAGCCATAATGCGTTTGATAAACAATGTTGGTAGTTTAGCGTCTGAACGTGGCTGTGAGAGCTGGTGGTTGGTTAACAAAGTTTAAAGTCTTTCTAGTCAATTGCTTACCGCGTGTGAAGAGAAATAAAGGACGAAATTGCCAGGAGGCATCTTCCTTTTGCTTGGCCAATCAAGCAACCGGAGACCGGCAGACGGAGGGTCGCGGGAGAGGAGCCACTGCCGGAGATACGCCATGGCCGGCGCCGATCCTCCAGGTACTTTCTGCAACCTTAAACATTATTACCTCTTGTCCTGTAGATCACTTCTTGTCCACGCCGGATCTACTAGATTCCCTGTGACGAACTCGATTGGAATCCCAACTCGATAACACACTTTTCAACACAGGCTACTTCGTCGGCCGCCCGCTGGCCTTCCAAGACCAAGAACCGCCACCACCACCACCGGCGGCGGCGCCACCGCAGCAGCCGTCGCCGCCGCCTCGCGAGAATCGCAGCTCTGCGGCCGCCGAAGTCCCAGGTGCGTCCTCCCCGTTCTGCTCGCCTCAGAATCCAAGCTCGGTGCTGAATTCGTCTAAGAATTTCGTCTTTCGTTCCTGATTGAGCATTTCGCCCTGTTCCCTTCCGGCACGCGCAGGATACTACTCTGCTCCGGTGATCAGGCCTGCGTCCCCTGCCCCCGCGCAAACCTCCGCTACCGGTGGTGCTTCTTCCTCGGCCTCTGAAGCTTCTACAGAGACGAATAACAAACGGCGGTTCAGGAAATGGTAAGCACTGGTGTTATCAAATTTCGATTGATCTGGGCATGCCTTGCACCTCAGATCCGCTCAACTTAACTGCGATTTTGTTGTCAGGTTCGGAGGTTGCTTCGGCGGTGGAAGCGGCAGCAGCTAGACGTACGGCACGCCTGGCTCGGAGTTCCACGGACGAATGCTTGGCGGTGATTGGTTGGATCGATGGAGGCTTTCTTGTTTTGATGACGGATTAGTTTTTTTTCTTTTGATACTCGCATTGTCGACATGTACAAACCTTTGCCGAGTCAATGAGATTATTCAAGATGTTCAAAACCTTTCGCCATTTTTACTGTTCAATGCCAAGGATTTTTTTTCTTCACATGGTTTTATGTGAGACCTTCTTTCACCGCGCATTTAGTTTGGCAAGAAAAATGCATAATCGAACAACCTCCAGGGAGAGCTGCTGTTGTTTAGCAGCGCATCTGTAACTAATAATTGTTTTTTGCGCGGTTGAGACAGGACAGCGTGGTGGTACCTCTTTTTTTAATTGATTATTGGGATTGTGGCATGGTACCAGCTCAGTGATAGCAGCTGGTTTGGCAACTTGTCTGCTGCAAACCAATGGGGGAGACTCGACGGAAACGAAGTCGTCTGCTCCCCTAGTCTTTCTCCATTCCACCCTGTCCATCTTGGTGGTCGTCTAGCTTCAGACGGAAAAGGCAGCTACCGAGGCCAGAGAAATCGCCATGGCTGCTGCCGAGGACAACCCCGCTGGTACGTTGCACAGTCTCCTCTTTTTCCATGTCAAGTGTGTTCCTTTGTCTATCTTCACTGCATCTATGTACTAATAATCTCTTCTCTCGCGTTATGTCGATGGCAGGCTACTACGTTGGCCGTCCAACGAACTTGGATGAGCAAAAGGGGCCTGCGCCGCCGGCGAAGAAGGCCGTTGACGAGCACGTCAACGCGCCGGTTCAGGGTGTCCCTGGTGCGTGCACATACCGATCCAAGTGTTTCTTTTCCCGATTCCCCGTTTCTTCTCCCTGGAAAGAGTTTGAATCATAGGCTTGAGGCCATTCTTGAATTGACATGAAAACAGGATACTATGCTGGCCCTCCGGGACAGGGGAAAACTTCTGCCAGCGAACAGAGTTCTGCTTCTCAACCAGGCTTCCTTGCCAGATGGTAATATAATATACTATGCTTTTGCGTCCTATTATTAACTGAATTCGTTTTACTCGGTCCCAGGATTACTACCTACTGCATTCACTTTTGTTTTAATTTCTTAGGACAATGAACTTTCATTAATTATTCTATCCTATAACTTAATAATCACATACCAACTTGCTGCTCTGCTCACTCAAAATTCCTGGTTTATACACCACTGAATAACTAACCTTTCTCCGTTTTTTCATCTTAAGCTTTGTTTGCTTCTCTGGCGGCGGAAATGCGAGATAAGTTGAGATTCACAACACTTACACTCAAGATTTCGCAGAAGATGAGGTCACACACAACAGTGTTTGCATCTTCGTTTCTTTGAAGGAACCATTTTATTTTAGCACCCAAATTCATTGTCAATTTGTACATTCTATCATCTATGCATATGCAGAAGCAATGAAACAACTCCATTCCACCCAGAATTTGTACCATTCTAAATCATTGATGATCTCTCGTGCTGTTTAATAAGGAAAAAGTGAACTTTGTGAGAACCATGTATTCTTTGTGATATAGTACAAATTGGGTAACCTCGGACGAGGCGGACCTCCATGGATTCATTGGCTTCAATTGAATGTCCAAAATTTTGACCAAGCCTTGAGGTATATGTATATTTATATAATACATGCACTTGTACACAATCAAGTAGGACAAAAATCATATGCTGTGAGTGTAGTAACATACAAAATAAGATAAAAAAATAAAATGAATCATCTTCTTTTTTCAAAAAATTTCTCAACAATATGAATCATCAAAAAAAAATTCTTGCTCCTAAATATCTGAATGCCCAGATAATACATTCTGGGTCCGCTGCAACTTTTCAGTTCTGTTGCCTTTGGTCAGCCTCATGGAACTTCTTTTAGTGCGTTGTTTGTTGTGAACTTTGGTGATTCACAAGTAAGAATGGAGAAAAAAATAGTTGCGAAAATACAGTACAAAACTAAGGGAAGATAAATTTCTGTAGGATTTAGCCTGGCTAGAACCAATTTAGCATGGGCTAAAAAGTACTTTCCTTCTATTCAAACATGGCTAGAACCAAGTTCATAGGTTTTTTGGTGTTTACTTCCTTCGTTTCTTTCTAGCTTGTACACAAACTTCGATCTTTTATTAAAATCCTTTCTGTATGGGTTCTCCACTAATATTCGGTCAAAAAAAGACTGAATCAAAGAGAGTGACAACAGTTGTTTGTTTGATCAGAAAAATGAGACAGTAGTTGGTATTTGTAACGAGGACTCGGGTCAATACAAATATCTCAGCTCGGCCAAACAACGCTCCGCGGCTGGGCACGGGTGCGGCGTTGACCATTCTCCTCTACGTGTAGCAGAGTGAGACAGAGGATGAGAGGAGGGGAGAGATGTGAAGATAGTCAGATGGGAGTAGTAGAGGAGTGGGTCAAAGTTGACATATTGTGTGATACAAATATAATACTACTAAACATGATGAGTTTTTCTAGCTTTTTTCTTTTCGTGAACGCATCTGGATGGGTATTTCATTAAGAGGAAGATAGGAACAAGGACTTCATCGCTGCCGATCATGGCGGAGGCGCATTCTCTATTTCAAGTTGCAAGAATTAAGAGCGACCACATGTGGTTTCAAAACTAAGCTTATTAGCCGAGGTCATTAGCGTCATGTATACAGCCTGAATCCATCACGTGCCCTCCTCTGCGATCTCATGAACTAGTTGCGATGGATGCATGGGCTTGTTTTGGAAGACCCGTCGATTCCTTTACTTCCATAGTTCCCAGCATAGCAGCACGACAAGTGTGTCGAAACCAGGCCTGGTCGCCAAGACAGCTCGGCTCGGGCGAGCTCGTAAAAACGTGAAAAGACTGAGCTAGCTCGGCTCGACTCGAATTTTGAACGAGCTCAAAGGGTGGCTCGGCTCGGCTTGATATGAGCTCGAGCCAGCTCGTTTAAACTCGCGAGCTTAGGTAGCAATTAACACCGTACAAGAAGATAGCGTTACTGTTTATAAAAGGATTAAAAATATAACATGTTTAACGTCACAAGATACATCTAAATTGACACTATAAAGTATAGTACACTCAAACTTATTAATGGACCACAAAAGGTCATTAACGACATCTTAACACTAATTTGGAAAAAAATAGATAAAACATGAGCTCGTTTGGCTCGTGAGCAGCTCGCAAGCCAGCTCGAGCTGGCTCATTAATTTACCGAGCTAAAACATGAGCTCGACTCGGCTTGAAAATCCACCGAGTCGAGCCGAGCGAGCTTGTGAGCTTCAAGCTAAACGTCCGGGCCTAGTCGAAACCCCGTGGCCTGACTTCGGAATGCACTTGCGGCGTTGCAGCCACCAGCCACCAGCCACCAGCCACCGAGGTTGTTGAGGCCATCACTACCACAAAATCGGCATATAGTGGTGCAGGCCAAAATCCAATAGCGGCGCAGACCAAATTCCCCGCCTCTATAGTATATGACACATTTTAACGGTGGCGCACCCCACTACCCGCCGCTATATGACCCATTAGCCGTGGAGCAGCCCATCAGCCCACCATCCTTTCCACACGATATAAAATGAAGGCCAAACCCTAGTCTCTCATCCCTTAGCCACCTCCCCGCCCCCGCCGGTCACGCCTCCTCTTCGTCGCCTTCCCTCCGCCGTCCTGAATGGAAGCCGCTGCCCCCTCCTCCCCCGTCGGCCCGAACGCCATGCCTCCGCCCCCTCCTGCCGGTGGGCTCCGGATCCAGCGAGGTGGCAGCCCCTCGACGCGTGGCGTATGGAGACTCTCAAGCGGATCCACCGCCTCCTCCTCCTTGGCCAGCGCCTCCCCACTTCTGGTCGTCGCCCCCTCCTCCCTCCCCCACAACTAGCGAGAAACGGCAGTCGGCTAGATCCGGCCGAGGGCAACATTGTGGGCGATCGGTTCCGGCCGGGATCCTAGAGGCGGGGGTCGCGAGCGGCGGATTGGGATGGCATGGAGCGAGCCCACGTGGGTCCACTTTTTTTATTTTCAATTTAGCTATAGCGGCAGGCGGGTTCAGTTCTTTCAAACCTATCACTACAGCTGTCCCATTTTTAGCTGCGAAGGGGTAGTAGCGGGCCACTATACCCGCCACTAAAGTGTATTTTGGCCCACCGCTCTAGCGCCTTTTTCTAGTAGTGCATGGGCATTAGCCATCGTAGACCAACGCCGAAGTCTTTTGCACTAGTTCTTTGGCGCCTGCTATACTATGTTGCCCCATGAATATGATTATGCAAGTTGAACCAGAGGAGTAATGGTCGAATGCCGTCCATAACTGGAGGAAGTTATCATCGGTGCCCGGGGTGATTGACACGAGCTAAAGGCAGTCTCAAAGCCCGAGCTGAGAAACTCAATGAGCGGGAGGGTGGGAGCTCCAACATTTTTTTTGAATGAACTGGACGGACCAAAAGCCCCTACAATATTTTATTAACCATTAAAAGAGAGTACAAAAACAAGCCAAAAAAGAAAACAGAAAAAAGGAAAACTACATCCATTGTGCTATCCATAGCTTAAGTTGATCTACGTGTTTGGACTTGGCTCGGTGATGGGCAGCCAACCGTAGCTCTCTAAGGAAATTAGCTTTGCAATTCTCAACTGTTGGATCAATATTGCTGAAAATCCAGTTATTTCTTGCCACCCAAATACTCCAGCTAATTATGATTATTATGTCCATATAAAATGGTACAACCAGCCTTCTTTTCAGCCTTTCTAACAAATGGGTGTATCTGCAGAGTATTAGGCATGTTGAACCCAAGAGATTGCCAACATCTCTGAGCAAAGCTGCATTTCATAAAAAGATGCCTCATGGTTTCAGTCTTTTGCAGAATGCATAGATCACAAGTATAGGATTCTAAATGCATATTTTTCCTCTCCAATTGTCCTCTTGTATTCAGTCTGTTATGCAAGAGCAACAAAAAAAAAAACACTTTGTGTTTCGGCTGACAAGAGGATGTCCATAGCCATATGAAAGTCGGTTGAGTAGGCTCATGCCCTGAAAGAAGCTTGTAAACTACTGAGCATGAGTATTTTCCTATTTGACCCATGTGTTTACATATGTCACTTTCTGTTTGGATATTCAACTGCTGCAGGGTGTTTTCCAATCCTTTGATATTGTTCATAAGCTTGCACTGACATTGGTAAATGGAACTGAGCGTGTAGTGGATTAACCAATACTTCTGCCATAGTAACTGTAATACATTTTTTGAAAGAGGCCAAATGTGGATATTGCAGTTGCAGTGGTTGTGAACCCCAAGCATCCTCCCAGAATGAAATGGTTGTGCCATTACTTACTGTTACTGCTGTAATACCTTTATATAAATCTTGAAGCTTCAAGATGTCTCTCCACCAAAATGATCCTTTTCTCTGTTTTCCAGGTAACTTTCTATTTTGATAATATTTGTTCCAAAGCAATTCAACCCAAGGCAAGTCTTCCTTATTATAAAATTTATGCAGATTTTTCATTAGTAGATCTTGGTTCTGAATCCTTAAATTTTTAACCCATAGGCCACCTTCTGCCTTAGGCCGAGTTACCAAATGCCAAGCTGCAAGTGGTGCTTTCTTTGCATTTATATCTGACCCTCTCCATAATAGGTGTCTTCTATATTTGTCCACTTGGTTAATCACAGTAATAGGCACATTGAGAACACACATGAAAAAAGTAGGGAGGGAGGATAAAACAGAATTGAATATTTCAAGTTGAGATAGAAGGAAAAGTGCACAACCAACAAGTCTTCTTTCCACTCTTTGTACCACTGGCAAAAAATTTGAGATAGAAGGTCTAGTAATTCCCAAAGGAAAGCCTAAATATGTGAAAGGCACTCCCCCAAGCTGACAGTTGAGTGTTCTTGAAAGAATTTCCATTTTTTCTGGACTTACATTGATAGGAACCATTATTGATTTAGCATAATTTACTCTCAAACCTGTTGAATCAGCAAAAGTACTTAGCAAAGCCTTAAGTACCATCAACTGCCTCGGGCATGCTTGCATTATTAAGAGAGTGTCATCAGCATATCGAACAATTGGGAAATCTAGACCAGCCCTTGTTGTGTTGGTAAAGCAAATAGGCCTCTATTTTTTGCTTCATTTATAATTGATTGTAGAAGATCGGCTGCATAACAAAAAGTAAAGGGGACAGTGGATCTCCCTGCCTTACTCCCCTGTTACAATGAAAGATCTTTCCTGGTACACCATTTAAAAGAATGGCCAAAGTTCCAGTATTCATAATCATTTCCATCCAACATTTTCGTATCCTTTTATTTTATCAATTAAACCTACCTAGTCCATCAACCCGTGCACATGCACGGACAAGCAATATTAAAGAGATTGAAACCTTTGAGGTATGTATGAATTTTCAGCATCAACTGAATGTTTCGTGCAACTGATTGATGGTAGTAACTATTTGAAATCAAGATCCTCAACTTGAGACAAATATAGTTGTACAAATATAATTTTATTTGTTGTGAGTGTTTAGATACTTTCAACATTGATACCCTACACCACAATCTATGTCAGGGTAGATTTATTTCTTGGCCATAGCATATGTTTTTCTACCATCTTTTCCTGTTCCCATTCATATTCTTGTAGCCCTTTTTTCGAATTTTTTAAGGCAAGTACTCTTAATTTATTACTAGGACCAGAGTAGCTAGAGTACAGAGTTTATGGAGACTCTCCCGAGATTATAAGTCCATAGCTTATGAATTACATTAGGACCATGATCTACCACCTGTAACCCTATAGTGGAATCAAAACAGGATAATTGACATAGTAATCTAAATCGTAGAATACACGAAGTGGCAGATGTCCTCGTCGGGGACCCACGGTGTTATCGGCGTTGGATTCCGATGTGTGACTGTAACGATGACATCTTCTGGTGGCCCTCTTTTTGCACTCCGTTTGACCTGTCGGCGGTCCCCTCCAACTGCCTCCACGGCCTTGACACTTGAGGTTGTGGAGGTTGAAGCCGTAGATCTCGTATATGCTTCACCGAGGCTTAAGCAAAAATGGACACATTCTCCATTGTTTAATCTAAGGAACTCGGACGATGAGCTCCGGGGCCAAGGGAGCTCAACCCGAACAACGGATATTATATGGCCACTCCTGCGATTAGAGATGATCCACAATACTATGCTCATTACCTTGTTTTGACACCTTGTCGAGCATAAAGTGGGATTTCGGTGTGCTTGCCGTTGGTGGGATGTGTACTCACCTCTCCAAATCCCGCACATAGAAAGATCGATCCAGAAACCTTGCAAGAGCCGGAGAAGTAGGTCCTCCCTCTTTGACGCCATGGGGGGGGGGGGGCTCGGGGAGTCTACCGCAGCGTCGTCGGACGTGCCGGCTCCGAGAATGGTGGCACAACAGGGTGACCCACGACCTCCAAGGTAGTGGATTGGCAAGGAAGCCATGACGGCGGGGAGAAATCGAGGCCCTCCCATATCGATTCCAGCCTAGGGAGCATCTCCGATCAGGGTGGATGGCAGGTACTGTTGGAGTTGTGGTGGGGGGTCGGCTGAGGCCGTAGGTGAGGGAGGTGAGCAAGAGCATCAGCTCTTGGCCGAAACTCACCGGATTTGGCTTGGAGGCGCTCGAATCTTTCGAGGGATAGGCTGGTGGCTGCTCTTGCAAGGGAGGCGATGGGGGAGATGAGGAGTGATGGTGGGGGAAAGGAACCTACAACCACATTATTTGGGTTCTTCTCCATAGAGGGGCGCACCAACCAGACCGCTGGCAACAAGAAGCAAGAGCTCACGACCGAGAGCCATGGCGGCTCGATAGAGAGTAGATGAAGGAGGCATGAACCCAACCTCCCGGATGGCAATAGATGCAAAAACGAAAACGAAAAGGGGAGGACAAGCTACTTACTCGGAGGGCTACCCTCTCCTTTCACCGCTGGCGAGCATGCCGGGGGAAGAGGAGGGGCCCGAGAGGGCCGGTGGTGCTGGGGGCGCTAGGGTTTGGGGGTGCTTCGGGAGAGGCCATGGAGGGAAAGGGCCCCCCTTTTTTGTTGATATATATTCCAAGTAGATGTGTTTGAATCCGCACCTATGCTTCATGTATCAGAGTTGTGGTAATCTATTTTTTTGTGGTACTATATAATGGTGGGATAGGCAACTACCAACCATTTGCGCCGGTGTCATAGTAAAATTATTATTAATTATCTCGAATACTTAGTCTCACATATATAATGATTTCAAATGTATTTATATGTAATTAAGTTGTTTAGCATGTCCACAGCTTCCCCTGGATGCATGATGCTGTGAATGTCAGATACAAGTAACGATATATAAATTTCTGCGCACCATTGTTTTTACATGCGTGCATTATTTCTTCTGCAGATGATGCTTACCCTGTATATCCTGCAAAGCTAATGGAAGCAGTATCCTTGCCCGGGTCATGCAATTTTGGTGGCCTCCGAGTCGTTGGCCTTGCAAGTCGAACATCCGCAGCCTACAGCTCTTCGACCCTTGTCAAATGTCAATGTTCTTGCACTTGCATGTAGCCACAGACATCACTGCAACCTATCGTCCTTGGAGCTAGCCTTGGAGGAACATGTGGTGTACGTGGTTTATAAGTATATACTATTGTATTACTAAAAGGAATAAGGTATTATTCTCTTCAGAATACAATTTGCTAATTATTTTTGAAAAACGTGTATCCATTGGACTTTCAAAGTTGGACTCTCACGTTTTCCATCCGCATAGCATCGGTAGGTTCCTATTTGGTGGACTACTCACATTTTTTTTTCAAAACGTTCGGTATTTGTTTTCCAAAAATGTTTCTATGGCAGTGGTGGGTAATTTGTAGGATTTTTATCTATCAATGAATTAGATCCGTTGATTTTCAACTAGATGGTCGGATGTTTTTCTTTCTTTTAGAATTTATAGCATTTTTCTCGGATTATTGCGGAGGCCGCACTGCATCTGTAGGTTCCTATTTGGTGGACTACTCACTTTTTTGTTTTCAAAACGTTTGGTATTTGTTTTTCAAAATGTTTCATAATTGCAGTGGTAGGTAATTTGTAGGATTTTTATCTATCAATGAATTAGATCGGTCGATTTTTAAATAGATGGCCGGATGTTTTGCTTTTTTTAGAATTTATAGCATTTTCCTCCGATTAATGTGGAGGCTTCGAAAGGAGCCTCCAATTGGTATATATAAGATAAGATAAGATTAGATAAGATGTTCCACCACTAAATCGGTTAACAAAATCTTAATTTACAAGCACCTCCAACATTTTATATCTGTTGTCTATAGCAATGTATTAATTCTCCTAGATAACCATAACCGCCTTTCATAGGCGATGCATTGTAAGAATTAAAATTTGTGATGTCTAGAACAAGTCTTTCAGACAGTTGATTGTCTTAAAAAGTTAAAAGTATGCTAAGGTTTAGGGCATGTACAACGCTAATTAATGAACGAGCTCTTAAGCTGATGTGACGAGTGTATTTTTACAGTTAGCCCCTCTATCCCTTGAAGAGACGGCTGGGTGGGCTCTTGACGAAGAGACGGTCTCTATCACGTGTTCCGATGTAAGAGACAACTCTTAGCATCGTTGTACATGTGATGAGCCGACTTATGTCATACAATCATTAATATCATTTATTAAAAGACAACATGTAGAGTCTCTCCTTTGTATGACTAGAATTGTTTCATGTCTCTTTGCTTGGATACATGTGGCCAAGAGACCACAATAGGCTCTCCTTTGTATATGCCCTTAAAAAGTTTAAAGACAGGCTCATTCTCATTAAGGACATATACTGATTCTCATTAAGTTTAAAGACAGGCTCATTCTCATCCTTGGCGCATACTACCATGGTAAAGTTCGTTCCTTGGAATAAAGCAAGAAGAGAACCAGGCAGTTAACAACATGTGCGCCCAACGCGTCGCACCTTGCACGGACCGGGGTTTTGGACCCGAAAAGTACCGGTAAGGCATGCCAGAAGAAATCGGCCTTGCCGTCGTAGTCGTGCAAACAATTCAAATCACGACGGGCCGGGATCGTGGCAGGCGAATCACGAACTGCGCCGCCAAATATGTGTGGCACACGTATAGCCGCACGCACGCCGCGCGTGCTATACACACATATATACCAGTATATATACAAAAAAAAACCATATATACACGGACTCCGCCGTCGTTCACGATGGGCTTCCCCAATCCCTTCCCTCACGTTATCCTCGCCCTCACCCGCGGCGCCACCACCGCGGCAATGTGGTTCCTGCCGTGGTTCCGCCACAACGCCCACGCCTCCTCGCGCGCCCTGAAGGAGAAGGACACCAACCGCGGGGCGAACAATGCGCCGCCGGCCGCGGCGGCGGCGGAGGACCACTGGGACGCGCACGGGCTCGCCGCCGGCAAGCCGGTGCCGCCCGCCAAGCTCGACGCGAGGAAGCGGTACAAGGTCTCCGCGGTTGGCTTCCGCGACCGCCGGAGGCGCACCGGCGCCGACAACGACGACGACCCGCTGGTCACCAGGCTGCGCGCCGGCGGCGTGTACACGCAGTCGCAGCTGCTGGGCGAGCTCCGGGCCTTGGCCGACACGGGCAGCTTCGACGACGTCGACGTCACCGCCAGCCCCTTGCCCGACGGCACGCTCGGCGTGACCGTCTCCTACGCCGAGCGCGTCTTCGGCGACGCCGACCGGTTCCGGTGCGTCAACGTGGGCGACCGTCTCGCTTTCGCCCACCATAATGACGTGGCGGAGGAGAAGCGGTGCATCTTGCCGCCGGCCGTGTACGAGGAGCTGCAGGCGATGGTGAGGGAACAAGGGCAGGTGACGCCCCGGCTGCTGAGGAGGATCAATGACCGCGTGCACAAGTGGTACCACGACGAGGGGTTCGTGTGCGCGCAGGTGGTGAATTTCAGGAAGCCGGAATCCGGCGAGGTCGCGTGCGAGGTGGTGGAGGGGGACATCACCAAGGTGGAGTACCGGTTCCTCGACAAGCTCGGCAATATCGTGCGTGGGAAGACGAACTTGGCCATCATCGAAAGGGAATTGCCCCCACAGGTATCATCTGTGCAACTCTCCAGTGTTTTTGTGTAGTGGAGGACAGCATGTAAACATTGTTACTGTTGCGTGCAAGTGAAATAATAAGCTAGTACTGTCTTATATTGCGATGGTGGACACATACGGCAGCTTTGTATGGAACATGCATGGGCAATTTTCGTAATGAGCATTGCTTTGTTTTCAGATAGCATGCATGTGGCCTTTCAAACTGAAGTAACACGTCTATATGGGTATTAAAATGCCTTTTAGTCCATGGTATTCAGCGATGCTCAACTGCCCAGCAGCCCAGCATCACACTTGGATTGATAGACATCTTTTTGCCTCTTAGTTCTTTGTATTATTTGTAACAATTTGGTAAAAAGGTTGTTACAACCATTATTTATGAAAATGGACGATTGCGAATAATAGTGTCTCTCTTTAGTTAAACACACAAAGAGGCAGTTCTTACAGTGTTGTGGTTATGTCTTCATGTGATCCTATAGAGTTTCTTTGCTCTGCCAGCTGTTCATGAACAGAAGCTAGCAGTCAGGAACTCAGAGGATGCGTTTTACATTATGCAAATAAATTAATGTACTCTATTTCAGGTCACTGCAATTTGCTGAACAATTTTGTAATATAAGCTGGTTGGATTTATGAATTCATTCAAGACGATTTTTCATTGAACATCCGTTTTTCCTAATAATGTCCATGAGTGTCATGGCTGCAATACCCAACAAGGTTTGACTTGTGGAAATCCGTCTTAATATGTTACAGCTTCTACCTGGTCAAATCTACAATTTAGGGGTGGGTAACCAAGCACGGAAGTATATCAATTCGCTCGGGTTATTCTCCAATGTTGAGTTGAATCCTCGCCCCGATGAGACAAAGGAAGGGGGTGTAGTGGTTGAAGTAAAGCTCGAGGAGCTAGAACCGAAGTCGGCTGAACTGAACACAGATTGGAGCATCGTGCCATGGAGCCAAGGGCCACCAACTCTTGTAAAGTATCACTGATTTTATCCGTTTGTTATTCTTGCAGAATCTGCATTTAAGTTGCATTGCTAGACAGCTTTTGGGGGACAATTTAGTTCTTGGCACATGAATGTCTAGCAACTAACCATTTTCTTATGTGTACATTAAAACTTAACTATATTTTTTATATGAAAAGGAGGGGACAAGCCCCTCATCAACTCATATTTAGCGTCATCTTTCTTTCAGGCATCCTTAAAACCGGGAGGAATCATGTCCTTCGCACACCGCAACATCAGTGGGCTAAACAGATCTCTTGTTGGGTCTCTTACATCCAGCAACCTGCTCCACCCCCAGGTGAATAAGTTGAACAGGCTTGGGCACGTGTTGCTTGTTAGCATTGTGCTCTATAATATTAGCTATCTTATGGCTTCAATGAAACTATTGCACAAAATGTACTTTTATGATTTATATACCATTGATAAATTCTTTGCTAGGAGGATTGTATAGGTAAGGACAAATCGCAGTACCTCTTTTCGAGTCAAATCTGAAGTTATTTGACACCCTTTTGGCTAGCTCCAGCACTTGTGTTTTGTTATTTTCTATATGCTTATGCACTTACTGGTTTGTTTCCCTTTTCACGGGGAATTAGGATGATCTCGCATTTAAGTTTGACTATGTTCATCCTTATCTGGATGGTGTGGAGAACCGTAGCAGAAACCGCACCTTTAAAGCCAGCTGCTTCAATAGCAGGAAACTAAGTCCAGTCTTCGTTTCTGGTCCCACTATGGATGAAGCTCCACCTATCTGGATTGACAGAAGAGGATTTAAAGCGAATATAACAGAGGTGTGCACAAATTGATGTTACCTTTTACAACATCTGATTTTTTAGAATAGTTTGAAGATACAATTTGTAACATGACGATTTGCATTTATGTTTTTTGGAATATTTTTTCAGAGCTTCACAAGGCAGAGCACGTTCACATATGGCCTGGTGGTGGAGGAGATTACAGCACTAGATGAAAAGAACAAGATATGTACACATGGTTCTCGAGTATTGCCTACTGGTGTGTTGAGCATGGATGGACCCCCACAACCTTGAGTGGGACTGGCGTAGATCAAATGGCATTTCTACAAGGCAATATAACCCGGGACACTACAGAATTTATAAATGGTACACCTATAGGTGACAGGATGATATTTCAGGTAAGATGTTTACAAGGCATTGTTCCCAAAACATAACAAACCATGTCAGATGGCATCTAACGAACTCAAACTCGGTGTTTCAGCAGAATATTGTCATAACAAACTTTAGATTTAAATACGTATGTACTGCGTACATGTATATATTTTTGCTCGTTAATTTATTAGCCATTTTTTATTTCATAGCATACTATTCTCTAAACTAATGTAAAATCCTCGTAACTAATTTTTGTATCTGATGCTTTGCAGTGTGACCAAGGTCTTGGTATTGGCACCAATAACCCAATGTTCAACCGTCATCAGTTGTCACTGACGAAGTTTATAAATCTAAATAAGCAAGAACAAGGTGCTGGCAAACCACCACCAGCTGTTTTAGCCCTTCATGGCCGTTACGCAGGTTGTATTGGAGATCTGCCAGCCTATGATGCATTTGCACTTGGTGGACCACATTCTGTTAGGGGCTACAACATGGGCGAACTGGGTGTTGCCAGGAACGTGGTTGAGGTGTGTAAAATCAATTACAGGATTTGGAGTTTCTTCTAGATTGTTCTGCAATATTTTCATCTTATCACGTTCTAAGTGCAGCTTTGTAAACTTTTCTTTTGATCTATTTTGATCGTCTGTGCAGGGTGCTGTTGAGCTGAGCGTACCCGTCACTGTGAACAACACACACGCACAGTTGTACGCATTTGCCGAGCATGGCAATGACCTTGGGAGCTCCAAGGATGTGAAAGGGAACCCTACAGCATTCTTCCAACGTGCTGGCCAGGGCACCTCTTTTGGCGTTGGGGTCAAGATTGGCCCGGTAAGAGCGGAGTTCACATTGGACTTCAATGCTTTTAAGGGATCCTTCAACCTTAGATTTGGTGAGAGATTTTGAATGCCCCGTTTCATCCAGCTGAGATTAACAAAAAATCAAAACATTTTTTAGGACATAGCGGCATTGAAACTTGCAGCAGAAGTACCTGCCAAAAGATTATTAATGTTTTAGATTTGTCTTTGATTTGGTTGGACCATATTATAGTTTTGGGTGTATCTAGTTTTCATCTGAGTGGAAATTTGAATAGCTTCCTGATCCAACCGTTCATAATTTTCATTCACTCGTGGGGAAAAAATTATTATCCAAAAGAACGAAAATGTTCCACTTAAGAACCAATAGTTCCAACTGTGACAGACCCGCCTCACGAAGAGGCGTTTCCGTCTCCAGGATCATCATGGGTGACATCACGCGCTGTGATACCCGATATTACAACATACAAACATAAGCATAATGCAATGAATATAAGTACAAGTCTTACATCCATCCCAGTATAAATGTGCATCGTAGTCTCGAAGCATCGAAGATAATAAGTTTGGAAAACAACTAAACAGCGGAAGCATAAAGATACAATCGCTCTCTCGGCGATACATCACGGGCATCCGGCAGAGACAGATGTTCCTGCCCTAGAACATCTTACCGGCACTTCAACTTCTCTATTCATCCGGGCCGCACCACTCCCAAGTGTAGTGGCCGTCACCCGGGTCTCCTCCTCGCGGACGTCGTCGCCGATGTCGAAGTCCTGTCCCATGGGGTCCTCTCGAAAACCATAGAGAGCAAAGCCCCGAGCAACTAGAGCTCAGCAAGACCGACCCGTCAAAGTGGCCATCTACAGCCGACTCCTAGACATGCAAAGGCCGGGGGATAGGATACATTTAAGCACTAAGCTGGCCTACAAGTGTATCCTTACTTTCAACTTTTAGCAGTTTAATTGAGTTGCTCGAAAGAATAAATTTAATTTGCACTAAGCTACTGCATTACAAGTTTCCAAACAAGTAATTAAGCAATACAGCAAATTAACCATAATCATCATCATCAATATTTCTCTTCTTACTACGTTCGAGCGCAGGAACAAGTGGTACTCGTTCATCGTGAGGGGCAGCGATTCGAATCGATTTACATCCTGCAGGAGAAACCTGATCGCACGTCACATACGCGCTTCCCGTAAGCCGCATGAGACAACCTTTCCCAGCCGGTACTGTAGTGTTAGTCGGGCCTAGCTCCCCGAGAAGGGTCCCCACGCGATGCCGTCCCGGACGTCATCCGTGAGTAGAGTGCTCCCTTCTCTCCTCCCAAATACCTGCCAAGTAACCAAGGGAGTAGGGTATCTCTCTAACATACAGCCACCATCGGTACGTCGGTTTATCGGGCCCATTAACTCCAGCATGCAAGCAGTACGTTCAAACTTAATCCACATGGGCCGGACACGACGCGGTCCTTGTGTGCACCGACGGGGCTACAACCTTGAAGACTCTCTCGGTCCTTCACTTTCCACCTAGTTGCCCGTCCGGCCTCCAATTTCCATTCTCTTCTCAATACTTAGCATCGTGTCCAAAGTGTGATTGTCCTATCTACGAGTGGTCTCCGTACCACTCGACGGATCATCGCTCTATTTAAGCAAGCATCTAGCGTAGGGTGATCGAATCAGGATAAACAGGATCCTATCGCATGCTAGGGTTTCATCACGACTCCTGTAGACCTAATGCACAAGCATGGACCTACAAACACAGTGATGAAAATAAAAATACTTAATTAAATAGGTTGTGCACCGGGCTTGCCTTGAGCTTGACCCCGAGTAGCTGGGTCAACGACAGCAGCGGCTTCGGCGCCTCCTCGCCGGTTACCACGTTCACCACCGCAGCTACATGATGCAAAGGTGATGTGTAAATTTTTAATGAAAACATGATACTGAATATTTTACGGAATACGTGCGGATTTCATCAAATACATTTAATTCATGAGTATAAATTAACGTGGTGTCCAGCAGGGTGAAAATGATTTAAGGTGATTATCTATTTTATCTCCTTCATCAACTCCCATGAAGCATTTAAATCATTATCACATGTGCAAGAAATTAATCCATTAATCCTAGCAAAACTAGGTAAAATAGCAATTAAATTGCTCCTGGTCCTTAGGCACATGATATAGATAATAATCAACTTAAGCTTCATAATTTGGGCAATTCATTAATTAACTAAGCATGTAATTAAAATCCCTTAAAAGAAATTTGACCTAAATAATTTGCTCCTGAAAATGCCAATTGAATGCACCATAAAATAGTACATGTTCCCAGGAGTCCAACAAAATTTAGTTTGCAATTTTTGGAGGTCTAGAACTCTAGATATGAATTTTCTAAGTTTAATTGAATTTCGGAACTATTTACGAAAATGCCATTCGGGATTTGAATTTAAATCTCTGCGCTCTGTGCCACACCGAGGACCACAGGGTTCTGGATCCGCGTGTGGCTGTGGCCACACGGGATCCGGGCCGTGTGGCCCGCCTCGTGGCCTCGCCGGCGAGCGGCCGGGAGGCGGCGGCGCGGTGGCCGGAGTGGCTGCCGTGGCCCGCGCGCAGCCCCGCAAGGGCCCAACGTGTACCGCACGACACGACGGACTCGTCGGAAAGATCCACGCGGCCGGAGGCTCACCGGAGGGCCGGCGCGACGGCGGGTGGCGGAGGGAGGTAGTCCGGCGGTGGCGCTCGTCGCGAAGAAGGCACGGGAGAAGGGCGGACTTGGCCGTGAAGCTTCACGGAAGCATGGGCTTCACCGGCATGCTCTCCGTTGAGGATGAGCTCGACCGTGGGTGGCCGTCGACGGGAGGTTGGCGGCGGCCGAGCTTCGCGGTGGGGAGAAGACGGAATTCCGGTGACCTAGGGAGGCAAAGGAGGGGTGTTAGGGTTTGAGGATGAGCTCCACCACCGTGCGCACGTACCGGCGCAAGAACGGGGAAGAAAAGCTCACCGGAGGCGAGAAATTTTGGTTGCGACGGCAATGGCGGCCGGGGAGAGCTCGTCGCGGACTTCTTCGAAATCGATTTGATTTAGCTCGCCATTTTTGGGGATTTTTGGTCGTGGAGTAGTGTAGGGGTGTGGCGGCTCCCGTGGCGTGCTCGGCTCGGGCCGCGGCGGCCGGAGACGGCGGGGCGGCGAGCTTCCGAGGAGGGCGCGGCAATGGCCGGGGGGGGAGAGAGCTCGGGAGAGAGAGAGAGATGGGAGAGAGGGGGTGTTCCGACCGGGAAGGAGCCTCCCCTTTGTCCCCGGCCAGGTGGGGTCGGGCCGGAGCGCGACGGCCACGCGGCGCTGGCGTACGGCGCCGGTCGGGCGCGGGGCGCGGCCCCGGCTCGCTGATCGGCGGGCCCCACGGCATATTCCCCTCAAGCATCTTTTCTTTTTCCCGAATTTCCAACTGTGGTCTGATCCGGTTTTGAAAAATCAAAAGCATGGCCTTCCCGAGCTCAAAAATTAAAGGGTAGAATTTTGTGGAAAAGTATAACTCTAGAAAGTGACATGCGCGAAGAGTATACTCAAAAATCTTTTCTGGAATGATTCTAAGAATTCAGAGAAAAGGCTTAAATGCTAAGCTTGTCTGATTTATTTGTGGTATCAAACCTTGATGAAATCCAGTGGGGTTTTGTCCTAGATTTTTCATTCGACATGCCCTACAACATATATTTTTGGTTGACCATACTTGTATGGTAGAAATTTGAGTTGTAGTTCAAACCAAAGTGTTTCTGAATTAATGCGGTGCCCAAAACACTTTGCATGTCAATGATACTTCTTGGGTAGGTTAATCCAGCCTTGAGATTAGTTTTAAAAATGCTAACTCGAAAAATTAGGACACGGAGTGTCACAGCCCTCCCCTTAAAGAAATCTCGTCCCGAGATTACAACTAATCATGGAGGAGGTGAGTTGCGTACCTCTAGGCTGAAGCGGGAACTTCGGGTAGTGGGTGCGAAGAAAATCTTCAGACTCCCACGTAGCCTCCCTTGCGGAGTGGTGACTCCACCGAACCTTGAAAAACTTCCGAGTGCCATGCCGGGTAACTCTTTCCTTCGTATCGACAATCTTGATTGGCCGCTCGGAATAGGTCAAATCGGGCTGCAAGGGTACCACTTCGTCCAGCACTCGGTCAACGGGTGCTTTGAGACACGTCTTCAGCTGCGAGACATGGAAGACGTCGTGCACACCGGCGAGAGTGTCGGGCAGCTCAAGCTTGTAAGCAACCGCACCACATCTAGCCACAATGGGGTAGGAGCCTATGTAGCGGGGTGAGAGCTTGCCTCTCACGCCAAACCTTTGTACACCCTTAGTCGGCGAGACTCGAAGGTATACAAGGTCACCCACTTTGAACTCAAGCGTTCGGCGTCTTTTATCCGCATAGCTCTTTTGTCTTGATTTCGCTGCCCCGAGGTTTGCTTGTAATTCCAGCACTCGCTCCTCGCCTTGTTGCACAAGTTCTGGCCCAAAGATGGTTCTCTCACCGGACTCGGACCAGCTGAGTGGAGTACGGCATCGGCGACCATAGAGAGCCTCAAACGGTGCCATCTTGATGCTCTCTTGGTAGCTATTGTTGTAAGCAAACTCTGCCAAAGGTAAGCATTCATCCCATTTCTTGTCGTGATCCGGAACATAAGCTCTCAACATGTCTTCTAATATCTGATTTACTCTCTCCGTTTGCCCATCGATCCGTGGGTGATAAGCTGAGCTTCGAATCAATTTCGTTCCTAGGGAATCATGAAGTTGCTCCCGAAACGTCCCACAAACCGTGATCCTCGATCGAAATAATTGTTCTGGGCACACCATGCAAACACAGGATCCGCTCGATGTATAACCGAGCATACTTCCGAGTCGTGAACCGGGTGCTCACGGGCATGAAATGTGCCACTTTGGTCAAGCGATCCACGATCACCCAAATAGAGTTGAACTTCCGAACTGTGGAGGGCAATCTAACAATGAAATCCATGCTAATGTCATCCCACTTCCATGCTGGAACACCGAGTGGCCGCAATGGTCCGGCGGGTCTCAAATGGTCGGCCTTGACCCGTCGGCAAGTGTCACACTCGGCGACGTAGCGAGTGATTTCCCTCCTCATCCTTGTCCACCAAGTACCTCGTCCTAAGATCATGGTACATCTTATTGCTGCCGGGATGCATAGCATACTTGGCTAGGTGAGCCTCATCCAATATCTTCTTACGTAGCTCGGAAACTTTCGGCACTACAATGCGGTCTTTGAACCAAACGACTCCCGCGTCGTCCTCGCGAAAGCATGCCACTTGCCTATCTTCCTCTTTTATCCTCCTCTTGAGATGGGCAATGCAAGTATCCGCTTTCGCGCTTCTAACACTTCATCACGCAAGGTGGGTATTAAGGCCAAGTTGTAGAGCGACCCGTGGGGTACAACTTGGATGTAATGCCCATCCGCAACCGACCGAGTGGCTCGAAGGAGGTTGCAATGTGCTTTCCTGCTAAGCGCATCGGCAACGACATTAGCCTTCCCGGGGTGGTAGTGCACTTCCAACTCATAGTCCTTAATCAGTTCCAACCAACGGCGCTGCCTCATATTCAGATCATCCCGAGTGAAAATGTACTTCAAGCTCTTGTGATCGGTGTAGATACGAACGAGATTACCCAACAGATAATGTCTCCACACCTTCGGAGCGAGTACAACTGCCGCTAACTCGAGATCATGAGTAGGATAATTCTGCTCGTGCTTCCGGAGTTGCCGAGAGGTATAAGCAACAACTCGACCTTCTTGCATGAGAACTCCGCCTAAACCTCTCGCCCGATGCGTCACGAGAAAACATCAAAAGGCTTCTCAAGGTCCGGTTGCGCTAGCACCGGGCGGATGTCAACAATTTCTTCAAAGTCTCAAAGGCTTCCCGACAAGCCCGACTCCACTCAAACTTCTTTTCCTTCTTCAAAAGCTCGGTCATAGGTTTGGCAATCTTGGAGAAGTTCGGGATGAATCTCCGATAATAGCCTGCCAAGCCTAGGAAACTGCGAATCTGTGGTACTCGATTTTGGATCTTTCCAATTAAGCACGTCCTGCACTTTGCTTGGATCCACGGAGATGCCCTCCTCCGAAATGATGTGACCCAAGAATGGAACTTCCTTAAGCCAAAATTCGCACTTGCTGAATTTAGCATACAACCGGTGATCTCGCAATCTTTGGAGAACAATGCGAAGATGCTCGGCATGCTCTTCCTCGGACTTGGAATACACCAGGATGTCATCAATAAAGACTACCACAAACTTGTCGAGCTCGGGCATGAATACCGAATTCATAAGATACATGAAGTGTGCCGGTGCATTGGTCAACCCAAAAGACATCACCAAATACTCATACAGAGCCGTACCGTGTAGAGAAGGCTGTCTTAGGCACATCTTCAGCTCCGATCTTGATCTCGGTGATAACCTCGAGCGCAAATCAATCTTAGAAGATACCTTAGCTCCCATCAACCGATCAAACAAAATATCAATGCGAGGCAATGGATACTTGTTCTTGATCGTGACTGCATTGAGGGGCCGGTAATCCACACATAAGCGCAAAGTCTTGTCCTTCTTCTTGACAAATAGAGCCGGACATCCCCAAGGTGAGGAACTAGGTCTAATGTAACCTTTGTCTAACAGCTTCTTTTAATTGCTCTTTTAATTCGGCCAATTCCTTGGGTGCCATTTTGTATGGTCTCTTTGAGATCGGAGCCGTACCTGGCTGCAACTCGATCTTGAACTCAATATCCCCGTCCGGCGGCATTCCCGAGAGGTCCTCAGTGGAACACATCCGGAAACTCCCGGACAACCGGGATATCGGTCGACCCTCGACAATAGCTTGGTGTACTGCTGGAGTACAATCCTTAGGATAGGTCAGCCGGAGAACGTCCCGACCATGCAATGGGGAATCCAAGCTGACCGTGAAAGCATCTATGTCCAACACGGCTTTGTGGTATTTCATCCGGATCATGCCCAAAATCACATCTATGTTACTCGCTCGGGAGGATGATGCAATCTGTGGGGTATACTTTAGTCCACAAGGTAATCGGTGCCCATCTAACCTCATCTCTAGCCGTGATCCGACCACTAGCTGATTTTATCAAGTATGACGATCTCATCGCACTACGGCATAACCCAAATTTCTCCACGAACGTGCTACCGATGAAGTTATGCGATGCTCCGTAATCAAATAATATAAGTGCGGGATGGTCTCGAACAGAAAACATACCAGCCATCACAGGAGCGTCGTCCGGGATCTCCTCGCTGGACGTATAGTTCACTCGCCCTGTCTTCGCCGGGGCTCGGTTGATACCACGCTGTTGATTAGGAGTATTGCCCCGCTGCTGATAGGGGCAATACCTAATGAAGTGTCTCGGACGGCCACACCCAAAGCAAGGGGCTCCAGGTGGTGGTGGTCGGTTCCCTGCAGCATTCCGAGCGGGACGGGGTGATGGAGCACGCTGTCCCATGGGCTGCCGCTGCGGGGGCCTCTCGCTGCGATGGGGGCCTCCGTGGGGGTGCCGATTGACGCGGCGCCACCATAGGCCGAGAGCGGTAGCGCTGTCCGGAGGGGTCGGTGTAGATCATGCGGTACTTGGCCGGGGGTGGGTTGGATGGCCCCGTAGCACTCGCGGATCTTTTTTCTCCGCCTCGGACCCTGCGGTAGCCCTCCTCGCCGAGGATGGCATTGTTCACGAACTCCGAGAAGCTACCCGCCATATTGAGGGTAAGGCGGTCCTGCAACTCGGCGCCGAGTCCCTCCATGAAGCGGTCCTTGCGCTTCGATCCGTGTCCACCAGCTCGTGGGCGTAAAGCGCCGCCCGGTTGAACCGCCGGGTGTACTCGTGGACGCTGCGGCCTCCCCGGGTGAGAGCCATGAACTCTCTCGCCTTCCGGCGCATCACACCTGCCGGTATGAAGTGAGCGCGGAAAACCCTCTTGAAGTCCTCCCAAGTGGTCTCGCGTGCCGGCGGCCGTAGTGGCCGGGTGGGTAGCCCACCAAGCACTAGCAGCGCCCTCCAGCTGCTGCGCCGCGAAGAGCATCTTCCGTACTTCCGTGCGGTGGAGCAGTCCGAACTTGGACTCGGTGAGGCGGATGAAGTCCTCCGCCCTCATCGGCTCGCCGGAGCCGTCGTACCTCGGGGGCTGGGTGCCCAGGAACTCCCGGTAGGAGGCCTCCCGCGGCGCCGCGTCGCGGTTCTCGGCGCCCGCGGTTGCCGTCCCCTGCAGGTACCTGCCGACGTAGTTCCCGCAGGAACTCGTTCTGCTGCTGCTGGTTGTCTCGCATGGCCGCGAGAAACCGGGCCATCATGTCCATAGGGTTAGGGACAGGTGGCGGCGGTGGTGCTTCGTCTCCCGCACCTTGGGCCGAGCTCTCGTGCCTCTTGCCATGGAGATCGTTGGTGTTGCGCGTTCTCACCATTCTGCCAAGCAAAATCGCGAAATCCGTTAATCCAATTGATTCGCAAGAAAACACATTTGACATAGGGGTAACCAAATGCGCAATTAATTAAATAAACCAATAGCAGTAGCAAAACCAATGTAGTAATGCGAAATTTTACAGAATGAGAAACATCATCATCCAACACATTACACCGCATTAACAAGTTCCAAGGTTACACCATAGTTCAATACATAATCGTTATCACCATAGTACGATCACGTTTTCCACTAAATAAGTTCCGATTACAACAAAAGGGAAAACAAGATACAAGTAGGGAGATCGGCTGCTATTCCCTACAATGCGCACTAATGTGCCGCTCAGTCCTCCTCCGCGTCGTCGGGGTCCTCAAGCTGCTCTCCCCGACGGAGGAATAAGGTCACTCGAGGTCCTGGTCCACGTGGACCGTACGCGGTGAGGAAACGTAAGTAGCGGGCGTCGGCTGCGTCTCGCGACGCTGCTGCCTCGTCTCGAGCCCGAGCTGTAGCCTGCACCTCCTGCTGCAGGTTGCCACGAGGGTCCGCTGCTGCTGGAGCTGCTCACGGAGTGCCGCGTTCTCCGCGGTGGGTGAGGTGACCTGCTGGTCCCTCCGGACAACTCTAGCCTCATTCCCTCGCATGGCTCCTATGAGGATGTTCACCTCTCTGCTCCGAAAATCGTGCTGACGAGTATAGCTCGTCGGCATAGCACGCGGTGTTCGCCAATATGGGGCTGTAGTGGGGTGTGGTGGGGTCACACAACACCGCCAAGCGACGTCTCCAGCGGCGATCGTAGGGGTCGCTGACTGGTAGGTACAAGTACGGCGTCCCTACAAGGTCGGCGGCGTGAAGCTCACAAAACTTGGTGAAAGCCTCCAACGCTGCTGCGTCCCATGCGCTGTAAATCGCGAGGCTTGTCGTGGTCACCGTCCACGACTCCCGGCGTGGGGGTATCGCCTTGCCCGGCACAGCCACGTGCATGGTACAAGTGATCATCCCTCGCTCCCCAAACTCCTTCCCTACGTAGGCAGGGGGCTCGATGTAGCCTAGCGATTGCATCGCCTGCCACAGCATCACGGGTAAACCCCCGCGATACAAGCAATCGGTCCACATCCATCCGTTGTCCAAAACCTCAACTTCGTCACCCATCCGTAACGAGATAAAATTTCCAACATCAATAACGACATGCGGTCATGGGATAAAAACGTGAGGAATGCTTTAATACGGAAATTAAGTGCAACGAAAAAAATCACAATCTAGCACAATCATGCCACAATTTCCATAACATCCATAGTTCCTACATCCATTGCCAACTAGTCATACAATTACACTCACACCTCCAAATATCCCTCACTAGATGGTACTACTCGATTTAGTCCAGCTATCGAGCATCAAAATAATTTGCTACCAGCTGCCAGTCAATCTACTCCTAACACCCTCCTGCCGAAGGAGGTCACTCCTACGGGTCGTCGACGTCGGACGCGTCGTCGTGTGGTGGAGGTGGTGCTAGGGCAGCCTGCAGTTGCTGCTGCAACTGTGCGACCTGCTGCTCCAAGGTCTGAATGTCATGCTGCTGCTCCTGCTCCAACTGCTGGGCAACCATCAAGTTGGTCCGGAGGTGGTGGATATAGTGCTCCTGCTGAGCCACTCACGCGTTGCGGCCCACCAACTGCTGGCGTGCCTCATCGCGCTCCCGGGTACGGTCGTCCCTCTCCTGCCGAAGCTCGTCTCGCTCCTCCAGCAAGAGGTTACGCTGCACCAACAGGGCATCCCTCTCGCGGGCGAGGTCGTCACGCTCGTCCGCGACTCTCGCGACCTCCCGGGTCTTGCTCTGCAGACCCTGGATCGCGTCGGAGCGCTCCTGCGCAAGGGTGTCCAAGCGCTCCCTCCGCTCGCGACAGCACCAGGGACAACTCGGTCACCCGGTCTCGGAGACGTGTAGCCAGCACGTCCGCATCCCGGTGTATCCGGAACGCCTCGCAAGCGTAGCGAGCAACGCCGTGGTAACCCAACTCCGTGCGGGCAATCCTCCCGAGACGGCGTTCGACTACCTCGTCGTAGTAGTCAAGTGTTGGGATCAGCTCGAAGGGGGTGCCCGACAAGGAGTCTTTGTGGGAGGTCACAAACTCCGACAGAATGAGCTGAGCTATCTTAGCTCGGCCCCGGTAGGTGTCCTTGGAGAACACATGGTACTCCGTGAACCCTTCCTGCTCGTCGGGGTGGTGAGCAACCTCCGCCTTCACCTTGTGAAAGACGACCCCAGAAACTCGGTTGCGCTGTGTGAAATACAGTGGGGGCTGAGTGTGTCCAAGAGTCTCCAACAGCGCCCACAGCAAAGCGGGGAAGTCTCCGTCAAAGCCTCCTCCCCGGCGGACCACGTGCTGTCGGCGTGACCGTGGTCGGGCTCACTGTCGGACGGCATCTGCGAAGGGTAAGAAACAAATTTTACCACGTAAGCATGACGCACTGAAAGAGAGGATGCTAAGCCAAGAGCATCATGTGAGCAAACAAATGAGAACGATTAACAAAGGATGAATTATTCTCCATTAGTCAAATCCTGTCCCGGCGATCCAACGCCGTACAGTCAACAAAACTGTGCATTTTATCCAGAAAAATGATGGAATTGATCCATCCTCATACTAGCAATAATTTAGCTTATCGACTCAGCTTTCCATCGAGTATTTGATCACCCCATTCCGCCAATCGAGCGAAAAGTTATGAACATTACTCGACAGACTGTCCATTCTGAACGGAGAGCTGTCAAGTAAGAACTGAACAAAACGACCAGATTGGTTTGGAACTGATCCTCCAAATGAATACAAAAGTTGTGACTCATGTTTCAACCTTTCCAACGAGTACAAGATCACTAGTACCCAAGTCATGAGCACAAAGATATGGTCAAAACGGTACCGACATACGACTCTGAAAACAGATCCGAGGCAGTTTCAGTTCAGAGGGAGGAATCTGAGATTCTCGACCCTGCAACCTCAACACCAGCCTTTCCTCAGACTACCAAAGTTGTAGCTCGTGACTCAAGCTTTCCAGAAAGTGCTCATTTGCCTTATTTCGACAATCGAGCAGGAAGTTATGGGGAAAACCATCCAGGCTGTCGTTCTGAAGAACAGAAACTGCACCTCTGAACAAGGCAGAGCATAACTCCCTCTCTCTGGATCCAAACATCACCAAACCACGTCCAAACATTAGTTGGCTTCCTAAGGTTTCCAGAACATCTGGAATTGCTCGAATCAGAGGTTCGAGCAAAAAGTTACGGATTTTCTTATCTTAGCGAGTTTCTGAAATTTCTGAGGTTGTAAAACTTCAACTTTTAGGTTGGACCATTTTTAGTATGAATGCACCTTATTCAACCTATACGTCCTTACCACGAGAGAAACAAATAAATATACCGTCTCAACGGTGTACGAATTTCGGGGTGGCAACCCGCACTCAATCACGTAAGTTAGTCTATATTATCGACTCACACCTACTAGCGTTGTTATGTACCTGCAGAAGATTCATTCCAGAAACAAGTACATCAAATTCAAAAGAAACTACGAAAATAAGCACAGTTCTACAAGTAACGACCCATAGAAAAGATCGCTCCGTGGTATGCCACGAGCCAACATTGTGCCGTATTCTCCGTCCGCGGGCACGGACCGCTAATTTAAATGCAGACATACCCGAGCCACAGCCGTAGATGCAAGTAATTAAACAATCATAACCCAGGGTTAGCATTGCCACCGTTACGACTAATATAGTCCTTACGGGCACGTCCTCACACGGTAACGTCCTAGTTTTCGCAAATAGGCTGCTTAAGGTGTTGTAATATCCCATGACGGCTCGATACCACGCTGTGACAGCACCCGCCTCACGAAGAGGCGTTTCCGTCTCTAGGATCATCATGGGTGGCATCACGCGCCGTGATACCCGATATTACAACATACAAACATAAGCATAATGCAATGAATATAAGTACAAGTCTTACATCCATCCCAAGTACAAATGTGCATCGTAGTCTCGAAGCATCGGAAGCTAATAAGTTTGGAAAACAACTAAACAAGCGGAAGCATAAAGATACAATCGCTCTCTCGGCGATACATCACGGGCATCCGGCAGAGACAGATGTTCCTGCCCTAGAACATCTTACCGGCACTTCAACTTCTCTATTCATCCGGGCCGCACCACTCCCAAGTGTAGTGGCCGTCACCCGGCGTCTCCTCCTCGCCGTACGTCGTCGCCGACGTCGAAGTCCTGTCCCATGGAGTCCTCTCGAAAACCACATAGAGCAAAGCCCCGAGCAACTAGAGCTCAGCAAGACTCGACCCGTCAAAGTGGCCATCTACAGCCGACTCCTAGACATGCAAAGGCCAGGGGGATAGGATACATTTAAGCACTAAGCTGGCCTACAAGTGTATCCTTACTTTCAACTTTTAGCAGCTTTAATTGAGTTGCTCGAAAGAATAAATTTAATTTGCACTAAGCTACTGCATTACATGTTTCCAAACAAGTAATTAAGCAATACAGCAAATTAACCATAATCATCATCATCAATATTTCTCTTCTTACTACGTTCCGGCGCAGGGACAAGTGGTACTCGTTCATCGTGAGGGGCAGCGATTCGAATCGATTTACATCCTGCAGGAGAAACCTGATCGCACGTCACATACGCGCTTCCCGTAAGCCGCATGAGACAACCTTTGCCAGCCGGTACTCGTAGTGTTAGTCGGGCCTAGCTCCCCGAGAAGGGTCCCCACGCGATGCCGTCCCGTACGTCATCCGTGAGTAGAGTGCTCCCTTCTCTCCTCCCAAATACCTGCCAAGTAACCAAGGGAGTAGGGTATCTCTCTAACATACAGCCACCATCGGTACGTCGGTTTATCGGGCCCATTAACTCCAGCATGCAAGCAGTACGTTCAAACTTAATCCACATGGGCCGGACACGACGCGGTCCTTGTGTGCACGGACGGGGCTACAACCTTGAAGACTCTTTCAGTCCTTCACTTTCCACCTAGTTGCCCGTCCGGCCTCCAATTTCCATTCCCTTCTCAATACTTAGCATCGTGTCCAAAGTGTGATTGTCCTATCTACGAGTGGTCTCCGTACCACTCGACGGATCATCGCCCTATTTAAGCAAGCATCTAGCGTAGGGTGATCGAATCAGGATAAACAGGATCCTACCGCATGCTAGGGTTTCATCACGACTCCCGTAGACCTAATGCACGATACATGCACCTACAAACACAAGTGATGAAAATAAAAATACTTAATTAAATAGGTTGTGCACCGGGCTTGCCTTGAGCTTGACCCCGAGTAGCTGGGTCAACGACAGCAGCGGCTTCCGGCGCCTCCTCGCCGGTTACCACGTTCACCACCGCAGCTACATGATGCAAAGGTGATGTGTAAATTTTTAATGAAAACATGATACTGAATATTTTACGGAATACGTGCGGATTTTATCAAATACATTTAATTCATGAGTATAAATTAACGTGGTGTCCAGCAGGGTGAAAATGATTTAAGGTGATTATCTATTTTATCTCCTTCATCAACTCCCATGAAGCATTTAAATCATTATCACATGTACAAGAAATTAATCCATTAATCCTAGCAAAACTAGGTAAAATAGCAATTAAATTGCTCCTGGTCCTTAGGCACATGATATAGATAATAATCAACTTAAGCTTCATAATTTGGGGCAATTCATTAATTAACTAAGCATGTAATTAAAATCCCTTAAAAGAAATTTGACCTAAATAATTTGCTCCTGAAAATGCCAATTTAATGCACCATAAAATAGTACATGTTCCCAGGAGTCCAACAAAATTTAGTTTACAATTTTTGGAGGTCTAGAACTCTAGATATGAATTTTCTAAGTTTAATTGAATTTCGGAACTATTTATGAAAATGCCATTCGAGATTTGAATTTAAATCTCCACGCTCCGTGCCACACCGAGGACCACAGGGTTCTGGATCTGCGTGTGGCTGTGGCCACACGGGATCCGGGCCGTGTGGCTCGCCCTCGTGGCCTCGCCGGCGGCGGTCGGGAGGCGGCGGCGCGGTGGCCGGAGTGGCTGCCGTGGCCCGCGCGCAGCCCTGCAAGGGCCCAACGTGTACCGCACGACACGACGGACTCGTCGGAAAGATCCACGCGGCCGGAGGCTCACCGGAGGGGTGGCGCGACGGCGGGTGGCGGAGGGAGGTAGTCCGGCGGTGGCGCTCGTCGCGAAGAAGGCACGGGAGAAGGGCGGACTTGGCCGTGAAGCTTCACGGAAGCATGGGCTTCACCGGCACGCTCTCCGTTGAGGATGAGCTCGACCGTGGGTGGCCGTCGACGTGAGGTTGGCGGCGGCCGGAGCTTCGCGGTGGGGAGAAGACGGAATTCGGGTGACCTAGGGAGGCAAAGGAGGGGTGTTAGGGTTTGAGGATGAGCTCCACCACCGTGCGCACGTACCGGCGCAAGAACGGGGAAGAAAAGCTCACCGGAGGGGAGAAATTTTGGTTGCGACGGCAATGGCGGCCGGGGAGAGCTCGTCGCGGACTTCTTCGAAATCGATTTGATTTAGCTCGCCATTTTTGGGGATTTTTGGTCGTGGAGTAGTGTAGGGGTGTGGCGGCTCCCGTGGCGTGCTCGGCCCGGCCGCGGCGGCCGGAGACGGCGGGGCGGCGAGCTTCCAGGGAGGGCGCGGCAATGGCGGGGGGGGGAGAGCTCGGGAGAGAGAGAGAGAGATGGGAGAGAGGGGTGTTCCCACCGGAGGGAGCCTCCCTTTGTCCCCCGGCCAGGTGGGGTCGGGCCAGAGCGCGACGGCCACGCGGCGCCGGCGTACGGCGCCGGTCGGGCGCGGGGCGCGGCACTCGGCTCGCTGACAGGCGGGCCCCACGGCATATTCCCTCAGCATCTTTTCTTTTTCCCGAATTTCCAACTGTGGTCTGATCCGGTTTTGAAAAATCAAAAGCATGGCCTTCCCGAGCTCAAAAATTAAAGGGTAGAATTTTGTGGAAAAGTATAACTCTAGAAAGTGACATGCGCGAAGAGTATACTCAAAAATCTTTTCTGGAATGATTCTAAGAATTCAGAGAAAAGGCTTAAATGCTAAGCTTGTCTGATTTATTTGGGGTATCAAACCTTGATGAAATCCAGTGGGGTTTTGTCCTAGATTTTTCATTCGACATGCCCTACAACATATATTTTTGGTTGACCATACTTGTATGGTAGAAATTTGAGTTGTAGTTCAAACCAAAGTGTTTTTGAATTAATTCGGTGCCCAAAACACTTTGCATGTCAATGATACTTCTTGGGTAGGTTAACCCAGCCTTGAGATTAGTTTTAAAAATGCTAACTCGAAAAATTAGGACACGGAGTGTCACACCAACAGTACTATTTGATTGTTCCAACGATACACTCTCCTTGTTGTAGCAGTATAATTTCATTGTTCCAAAAATGTGACCGAAGCAAATGCAAAATTCCACAACTGGGAACTAGCAAATCTTATACTAGTTTTACTTCTCAGTGTTGCCCGGATGAACAAGAAAAAATAAACGGCTTCAGGGGTCAAGTTTTTTCATTGTACGTATTCAGAAACGGAATAAAGCTTTGTTGATATTGGTATTTCTTTTCCCTGAACAAAAATACCATCGCCTACCTTTCACCTACTAAGGTGATGGGGTTGTGATTCAGATCTATGCAGTCTCACCTAGCCCTAACTAAGTTTCTGTTACCTAATCACGTTAAAAGTTTCAGTTACCTAGAGCAAACAGTGATCAGGAGTTGGGGAACGAAAAAATCATTGTGCAAAACTTATTACCAGAGTCGGTTCTTATTGATCAATCGATCCATGTAAGGGAATCCCATCTGTTGCAGCTACACCAATACTTTCATGTTAGGCCTCGTTTGGGTAGTGGGGAAAGTCACCCATGCGTGCATGTGTTGGGTGGTTCCATGCGCTGCACCCGATCCACCACAAGTTTCGAGCACGACAGGGCAAATCACCGTGGGCGCTTGGCCAGGGGGGGGAGGAGGAGGAGGAAGAGGGAGAGAAGAGCCTGCCCCACCGTCACCCGGAGATGCGTCGTCACCGTCGTTCCCACGAAGTAGTGCGCCGTCGTGGTGGTTCGCTCGGAGGAGTGCACCTTCGCTGCGGGCGACCGCGAGAGAGAGAATCCTGGCTGGCAGTGGCGTTGATGGTTTTCCACGCTGATTGGTGTGTATTGGGGATGGGCCGGGTTGATACACGCCGGAGCCAAATGCACATTTTTTTTCATGACAGGACGGTGTTCCAGACCGGTGTGGGGTTCCATGCCAAGACGTGAATTGTGACAGGCATCCACGTCGACCCGGCCTTTCCAAACGAGGCCTTAGCATATCTTGGAGGACACGTACATCGATCAACCTCTTCCAACCTCGTCCAGTACAGATCCTATTTCCGGCGCGTCCACCAAAATACTTTCCTCGCGTTGCTGCCATGCGGGGGTACGTACAAATACAGAGTATTGCTGCGATTTACGACTGAATCCGCCTCCCTCCCTCTCACCTTATCCTGTCGCCCCACGGCGCCACAGCTATGTGGTTCCTGCCATGGATCTTCCCCGGCGGCGGCGATGCGACGGCGCGCGCGGACGAAGCGAAGAAGAAGAAGCCACCGGCGGATTGGGACTCGCACGGCCTCTCGGCAACACGAACGCCCGTGCCTCTGTCCCGGCTGGACGGCAAGAAGCGGTACAAGGTCTCCGAGCTCGCCTTCGTCGACAGCCGCGCCCCCGCGCCGGCGACACTGCCGCCACCAGCAACGCCGGCGACCCCCTCTTCGACATGTCCACGCTGCGCCCCGGCGGCGTGTACACGCGCTCGCAGCTCGTCGAGGAGGCCAAGGCGCTGACGTCGTCGGGCATGTTCGAGGAGGTGAGCCTGCGCACGAGGCCCAAGCCCGACGGCACGCTGGGCCTCACCGTGTCGTACGCCGAGAACCTCTGGGCCGGGGCCGACCGGCTCCGGTGCATCAACGTCGGGTTCATGCCGGCGCCGCCGCCGGACTCTCGCGGCGGGCCCCACGACAGGGACATGACGGCGAGGGAGACGCTGGAGTACCAGCGCCGGCACGCGGAGGAGTTCCAGCGGCGCGTGCGCGGCGCGAGGCGGTGCGTGCTGCCGGAGCCGGTGCGGGAGGAGCTGGTGGGCATGGTGAGGGGGCAGCGGCGGGTCAGCGCCAGGCTGCTGCAGAGGATCCGGGACCGGATCACCCGGTGGTACCACGACGAGGGGTTTGTTTGCGCGCAGGTGATCAATCTTCGGTAACCTCGACACGAACGAGGTGGTGTGCGAGGTGGTGGAGGGGGCATTACCGGGCTGGAGTACCGGTTCGTGGACAAGCTCGGGAACATCGTCCAAGGGAACACTAAAATCCCTGTCATCGACCGCGAGGTGCCCCAGCAGGTATGTCCTTTTGTGTAATTTTTTTAAGCGCCTTTATACGTGCAAAGCTGGAGCTAAGTAACACTTCAATTAATTGTAATGAGTGAGATGTATGATATTTCATAATATGAAATGAGTATTAGTTGTTTTGACATGATGTTACTGCATTCCAATTAAAAAAACGGAAATTTGATTTGTTCATTTGTTTACTAATGCAGCTTCGACCTGGTCACATCTTTAACATTGGCGCCGGGAAACAAGCGCTGAACCGTCTCAACTCGCTTGGTTTGTTCTCCAACATAGAAGTGACGCCTCGCCCTGACGAGACGAAACAGGGGGCCATAATTGTTGAGATCAAGATGACGGAGATGGAACCCAAGTCAGCAGACGTCGCCACGGAGTGGAGTATTGTGCCTGCGAGTCATGGGCGACCAACTCTTGTAATGTGCCACCGATCTCCTACTTTTTGTTATCGCCGGATATGTTGTGCTACTGATTCCAGATAACGTGCCAGCACATAAACACCGAATCAGTTCGCTAAACACTGCAACTTTTGTTCAGGCTTCCGTTTATCCCGGAGGGACCGTGTCGTTCGAGCACCGTAACATTGCTGGGTTAAAACGATCTCTTCTTGGGTCTGTTACATCCAGTAATTTATTCGACCCTCAGGTAAGTTTCTATAGGTCTTCTCTGTCAAATTCTTTTTTTTTCATATTCAGCTAACATTTAGTTACCCGTCAAATTTACGGAACTTGGTTGAAGATATTTGTAGTCAAAATTAAAATATCCGTTGTAATTGTGATCTAATAGAAGTAAAAAACAAAAATAGAACTATCCACCGAATGCATCTACACTTATCCATGTTTTCTTTGACCTGCTAGGATGATCTCTCGTTCAAGCTTGAGTATACCCATCCCTACCTGGATGGTGTCAACGACAGCAGTAGAAATCGAACTTTCAAAACTAGCTGCTTCAACACAAGGAAGTTAAGTCCTGTCTTCGTTGCTGGTCCCACCATGGAAGAAGCCCCGCCAGTCTGGATTGATAGAGTTGGACTGAAAGCCAGCATAACAGAGGTTTTGGATAGTATATTCAAGAACTTTTAGAATTTTTACTAATTTATAGATCAGCTAACTGAACATACTTTATGGCATGTGACAACGTTTTGTTTTTTAGAGCTTCACAAGACAGAGCAAATTCACGTATGGCCTCGTAGTGGAAGAAATTACAGCACGCGACGAAGAAAACAATATACGTACACATGGTTCTCGTACGTTACCCAGTGGTATCATGAGTTTGAATGGACCTCCTACAACCTTCAGTGGTACCGGTGTCGATCGGATGGCATTTCTACAAGCTAATATAACCCGAGACAATACAGAGTTTGTGAATGGTGCTACCATTGGGGACAGATGTATATTCCAGGTATGCTAATTATACCGTGTTTCCTTGGAAATAAATACCTATGCCGTGAATTTTCAGCTTAGTGGAATTTTCTTCTGGGGGTTGTAGGTTGACCAAGGTCTCGGCATTGGAAGCAAAAACCCATTCTTCAACCGTCATCAGCTTTCAGTGACAAAGTTTATTAATCTGAATAAACGAAAACACGGTGCTGGTAAGCCTCCACCCGCAGTTTTGACCGTTCATGGTCGATACGCAGGCTGTGTTGGAGATCTGCCAAGCTGTGATGCGTTTACACTTGGAGGACCACATTCTGTTAGGGGCTACAGTATGGGAGAACTTGGTGCCTCCAGGAATCTTCTTGAGGTGAGTATTAATCCAGTAAGGCAATGGACAATTCAGTTTAATTCCTGATGATTTTTATCACAGATCTTGTTGTAAACATTGTTTTTTGTTGGCTTCTCGTATTTGCAGGTTGCTACTGAGGTGAGCATTCCTATCAGTGTGAAGAACAGACACACGCAGTTGTATGCATTTGCAGAGCATGGCACTGATCTTGGCAGCTCCAAGGATGTGAAAGGGAATCCTACAGAGTTTTTCCAACGAGCTGGCCACGGTTCTTCCTATGGAATTGGTGTCAAGCTAGGTGCCGTAAGGGCCGAGTACGCTGTAGATCACAATGCTGGTACGGGAGCCTTCTTCTTGAGATTTGGTGAAAGATTCTGAGATTCAGCAAGTCCAGAAAACATGCCATTGACTTTGAAACTGGCACTGGCCACAGTGTGTTGTGGATGTAGCTGGGTACATCTGAAGATCTGTCTATGAAATAACTCTCGCTTATCACTTTCCCACTTAGAGGCAAAATACAACGGACGTTTATTTGTATGCGGTCACTTTACTAGATAGTAAACATGGAATCCAGTAACTTTTTTAAGTTTCACAAGTGTTTTTGCTGATATGACAATGTTTCTCCGAACCCAAACTTGGACGATGGGTACCGATGACACCATAAATTCCTTCCTAGTCAGAACGGACTGTAAGTATGAGTTCAATCGAATATTATACTAGTATACTTTTTCGTACATAAACAGTTGACCTCAGAACTACAACTTCCATGTATGGACTGGATACGGCATACAGTTTACATTCTAAGCCAAATCAAGTCAAAGAAACCGTCATAATTAAAATCTGCTGAGTTTGGGAATTCAACCGGCTCGAAGAATCTCTAGGTCTTCTTACACAAACGAACTTTCGTTGCAAAGTTGCTGCATCAATTTTGACAGTGTTTTTTCTACAAGTTCTTTTGTATGCTTAAAATATCACTTTAAAATAGAATTGTTATAATGCATATGTGCTTTATTTTGGTCCAGTTCCTTAATTTTGGCCCAATCAGTCTGCATACTGACTAGTTTGTAATAATAAAAAAATACAGGCTGTATGCTTTACATGCCTGAAACTAGTTTTCCCATTGTCTAAAAACATATACTTTATTAGTATTCTACAATTTTATGTACTTCTAAAAGTTTTTGTAGGGTCAAAATGGTTTCAGTAATTAACTAGGCAGTGGCAAGGAATAAGACCGGTTTGATGGAGATGTGTGCCTCAAAATATTTTGTTATACAGCTTGAAATAGTCGATGGCCTATGACATTGACATGGAAGACTTCGATGGTCAATCATATCGTGCCAGTACAAATGAAATTCCTTCCTCAGTGCGTAATATTTATACGCAGCCACTCTACAGAGAGATCTTTTTTTTTAATCAAAATTACAGAGAGATCTACACAAAAGCAGAAATGAACAAACTTGGCAAGTCAGCAAAAGCAAAAGCAGAGCTAAATCAGTAACCTGCATATAGGTAGCGGAAACAGGGGAAATAAAAGGCAATAATAATTAATAAACGTGGACGAGTCAAGTCAACCCATGTTTGTTTTCATATTTGCAAGTGCCGACGAGCTGCTTGCACCTTCCATGTGACGGCGATGGCCAATTATTGTTTACTGACAAGTAGGCCGGTGATGCTTGCAATGCTCATCAATCAGGGAAGATAATCGCTAGCTACACATTGGCCGGTCCTCGGTCTTCGGCTCGTCGTTGGTTATTGTAATCTTGGCGCGAACTGCTGCCAGGCTGTGGAGGAAGCATCGTTTCTTGTAGTCATCCGTTGTGCAAGGAGCGTTTCATCCTACTGGTTGACGAAGCCGGAGGACCTGCTAATAAAACGTGGTCTTGGCAGCCTTCTGTCTCCCCCTCTTGGTCGTCGCTCCCCCTTGCCTTGGCTCGTCTTACCGGCGAGTATAGGTGGCTGCTGCCCGGCCGGAGATCCATCCGTCAGCCATGGGTGACGTTCCCGGAGGTACGTGTCACTGGTTCTCTCTCTCTCTCTCTCTGTTTTTCTTTCTGAAAGTTTTTGTCAAAAATTGACACATGTAGAAGACTGCCCGATTTGAGTGCTCCGTGTTATCAAGGTGTATCTTGGCCTTCTATTCTTACTGTAAAGATCCTCTGATTTTCGCTGTACACAGGATACTTTGTTGGCCGTCCGCAGCAACCGCCGGCAGCAGCGCCTGTCGCTCAGGAACCGAAGCCTGCGAACACCCAGACTCCTGGCGGTAGGTCACATGAACTCCACTATTCCGCGGTACTGCTATAAGCTTATCAAATGCCTCTTTGTTCCTATATACTGATTTTCCATTTCATCGCCCCTGAATTTAAGACTATTTCATGGGAACCCCGGAGAACCTTCGGCAGCCACAGCAGCAGCCACCACCACAAAAACCGAGTCGCTCAGGATCCAAATGGTACTTCTGTTGATTTGCCAGTTCATGTTCAACTCGGACGGCGATTACTTAATTTGCCCCAACTTCACAGATAATCTTTTTTTTCCGCAGGTGCTGTTTCGGCGGCAGTGAAGTTCATAATTAGATGAAACACAAGAACATCAGTGGTCGCTATATATCCTGACAAATGTAAGGTGGGGCGGGGCACACAAGTGTCAACAAATATCTGAGTCATAATTTGTGTACTCTAGAACATATTCTGTTTTTGAACAGGACATCGGCAACTGCAAGTTTCATGAAATTATCCTAATCAGTAATTTTTCGTTCTTATTGTATAGAGTATCCTTTAATCTGTTTTTGTACTCCCTGTGCATGCGTGTTCATTTATCTAAGGATGAAATAACGTGTGGATTTTAATTTATAATTTTGTTCTCTATATCTTATATCATGACATGTTGATTTGACATCTCAAACTTTTCCCTGTAGCGAATCCGTTTATGTAAACATCAAAGTTAATGCTTCCTGAACAGTATGTCTCCGGTTTGCAATCAAATGTGGCAGATATAGCATCTTTCATGTGTGGGAATTAAATAATTGAAAATAGATGCTGTTGCAACATGTATGGGCAAACATTAACAGGGAAGTGTCTACATCAATGACACTAGTATCAAGCATCCATTTATTTGTGAACTAAAAGTATTGTTATGTCAAAGGAGCATATTTGCCATAATAATACTCTTATGTTAAAAAATGTGATTGCATTTTAAAAACTTCCGTTTCAAATCTGTAATTATATATATGTAGAGTTGTCCATTAGCTGTTAACGATTAATTCGTTCTCTTTACATACCAATAATCTACTTATATATAAAAGATAGGACCCACTAGCACGTCTTCAAGGCTATTTCTCTCAATCTACGTTGCGCCATGTCATCATAATTAATTTCAATCATGAGGTAAAAAATGGATGTTAGCGATTAACATAATTAGTTTAAAATTATAATTTTAAAGTTAATATCTTTTAGTCCCGCTGCAACGCGTATATAAAAGTACAACCCACTAACACATCTTAATGGCTATTTCTTTCAATCCACGTTGCGCCATGTCATCATAATAATTTCAATCATTAGATAAAGAATGGATTAGAGAAAAGATTATAATTTTAAAGTTAATATCTTTTAGTCCGGCTGCAACGTGGAGGGTTATCAACTAGTACCATTATAAAGTGACGTGCACCCCTGATTTGACTTAATTACGTGTGATATTTTTCTCCCTATAAAAGCCCATTATTTTTTTAGATAAGAGAATATATATTAATATCCCGGCTGTTGTAGCAACTGACACATGTCGCTGCTCATTATTACAAAGTGTCGTACACAACAAGAACCTATATAATTGCAAAGATAAAAGACTCTTCCATCAAAACACAACTTAGAGACAATATAGTTTAAAGCAAAGTCTATGACGAAAGATGATTTGTAAAGTGTCACCCATTATTCGCAAAGACTTCCATGGTTACTGTCTCAAGCAAACAACATGTGTTTTCATTAAAGGACGGTCCTCCTCCTTCGGTCTCAAAGACCACTGAGTAAGTCCCTTTGAAGATGACCTGCATAAAAGATGTTACTGCTGCTGTCATAAACTATAGAATATATCTTCGGTGCGCATATGGGCGCGTGCCCACCCTGCCAAATCGTAGCACCTGTCCTCCAAAAAGTGTACTGATCCGAGTCGTTACATTAGGCATGGTAATAAAGCAAAGACCGTTATAGGTTACGGAAACAAGGCGCATTGGAACGTGAACACTAGGTGCCATAAAGATGAACAGAGGACCACAATCATCGTTGTGCAGCAACAGCCATAAAGACTCTGAGTTGAATTATTGGTCCGCTTGTAGTTATTGAAACCCCGTAGCCCATAGAGTGGACCAAAAGTTGCAAAATAAGTACATTGGTACAGTCCAGCACAAGGCGAGCCGCCGGTGGAGCTTTAAGCAAGCGTGGGTGAAGTCTTGTACCTCGTCCTGTGGCCTAGATCTGACTCACTGTCCCCCGATTTGGGTGTTGGCTGTACTCCGGTGAGCTCGGCCACTGCCGCTCCGAGGTACTCCGACGGCTAACCTCAACGAGCGGCGGCGCTTGGCAGGAAGTGGTGACTGATGGTGGTTCCAATGGATCACGGATGGCACCGTGCGCAGGTGGACTTCGTCTCCTCTGCCTGCTCCCGTATGTATAGCTCACATCCCTCCATCGATTTCGTTTTTTTCTTTTCTTTTTTTCTTCTTCATCTTCAACTGAGTTGACCTGAAGTGTTGGATCTTGACTAATTGTAGGATGGCCTGGAGAAGCTGCAAAATATGTTCTGAGGAGATGCCATTGTTGGTGCTCGCTTGCCCAAATTTGTGGCGGTGCAGGAGCAGGATCTGGATCTCCTCACATGTGGAGTTCAGTCGGTGTACGCCATGGCAAGCTTTTGATTGCATCCAATGGCACCTGCATCTCATGTTCTCCCTCTCTTAACATCTTTTAACTAATATTTTTTTTGCTATGATGCTCTAGTCTTGTTCACTTCCAGCACTTTTTTATCTATGAAAAAAACTGCAAATCAGTTCATGTTACGGTTTTCAGTTCTCTTTTGCCGGCATGTTCAGTGTTCTTGCTTTGTATGTTTCTTTTGAACATCTGCAGTTCATCTTTGGAATATTTTTTATTTCTTGTATCACTGGAAACCATGTACTGTAGCTCTGTCAGTTATTGTTCTTTGTATTTTTTGGTCGATCTTTTAGTGAACTTCATGTATTGATTATCCTATTCCACTTTGGAAATAGTGAAAATTGACATAAACAGCAGTAACGCACTATGGTGCCGAATGTAAATGGTGTTTAGATGTTCTCAATTGGATATATGTGTCCCTCTGTTTCATTCTTATGTTGAATGCACATTTTCCTAACATTCAATTTGGTCTTGCTTCATGTTCATGTACATATGGTGTTCATGTGTCAGATCTTGCTGTTACTGGTCCGGTTTACTTACAATTTTTCTGATCTAAGTAGATATCTGATCATCACATGTTTATGTGAATTTTTGTCAATTTGAATAATAAAAGAGCTTGAAAATTTTGGTGAATATAGAGATAGATCCACGTACCGATTGCACTGCAGATGCTCATATTAATGTTTTTTTATTTGTTCTATAGAAATGGATGTACACTGCTTTGTTTTTTCTTCATTTTTGAGTTGAAAAAATGAAGTGTACAGGAAGTGCTCATGAGTGGTACATGTAGTGTCAGATCTGTTTCTCTTGTGACTGCTTAAAGAATTTTGAATAAGTGCATTTGAAAAAGCAAAGAAAATAATATCTTTTTGTCGATATGAAATGTTCATCAGGTGTACATATAGCATCAGATTTGTTCTTTTTCCTTGCAAAAATGATGTCATACAAATAGGTAAGAGTGGTTCAGATATAAAACATGTGACATTTGTAATTTTGTTGTACTTGTACCATATAAACCTTGTGATCTTTACAGTTTAATAAAAATAAACACTTGGAAATAATCAAACATCTCCTGTTAACTTTGATTAGTGTATAAAAAGGTTGCACATGTACTGCTCACGTGGTCAATTAACCAAAGAACAGATGCTCATGTGGTTAATTAATCAAAGAACAGAATGCCTCCTCAGCCGGTACATTTTCAAATGTTTGCATCCTGTGCTCAGTACCTTTTGAAAGGTTCAGAATCACTCCATGTTATGTACGCCGATTCTATGCTGAGAATGCCGGTTGCTAAGTTTAAAATTCAAAAGTTCATCTATCCATGTGAGGCTGTTGTACTGGTGGGGACCTTGCACTACCGCTACATGTCAATAAATGGAAACTTGACCACTCTACTAAACTACAATTATGAAAGACCTAGAGTAGCACACTGTTGATCTGCGAGTTATCTGCAGCCCCATGACCCCCTGCTTGCCCATTTGACTGCTTGCCCACTTGTCGCCTTTTCTATATTATCTTATGATATAATGTTCACGATAATCTCAACAACACTGCCGACTGGCCTAAATTCAAAGATTAGCGTGTCATCAATCTTCATAAGGGTGTCTGAAACAAACAACTTCCATGCAGCAGTCAAAGACCATCGACAAGCCCCCTGCTTCAATAACTCAATCTGATGTCTGAATAGGTGAACATCTTCAGTTTAGTCACATGCATCTCTAATGTCGTTTTGAAACGGAGCACGCCCATTTGAATCGGGTATTCATCACATTTACTAAAAAGGCAGCAATCAAAACCACCGTACCGGTTGTCATGCATTTATTTTCTGTGCTTCCGCAACGCGACATGCAACTTAATGATCGGATGATTACGCTACACACTGTTTGAGTTACGGCTGCTGCTAATCATAATCTCACGAATCTTAAAAAGGAGACCACATCCAATGGCAGGAACCAGGGTGGGCACATGGCAATGTGCGCACAGAAGTTGCTCTCTAAACTATATCGTTTCTACAAAGCCAATAGCCCAAGATGAGGTAGACACCCCAAACCAGATCAAATATTTAGGCTTTAATATAAGGCAAAATTGTCTGTAACACACCGAGAAAACGTGGCTTCGTCTTCAACACATCAACAAAACCGTATTTGTCTGCAACACACTACGATTTTGTGATTTCTTGTATAAGACACATTATGACTATTTAACAATTGATGTCAGCTTTTTTATCTCAATACTCATAGTACATTAGGACTTGAAAGGGGACACAAATATACATTGTCCAATTATTTATCAATAAAAAATAGTGCCAGATTTTGTTTTATTATTTTGATGCTTTGCTGGAAAAATTGAACATTAAAACAATGAGCAAGCAAGACAAACATCTGAAAAAATTATCTCTGTTTTTAATGATAGATAAAGCAAAAAGGTATATTTATGCTAAGTTTCAAGTCCTAATGTATTATGAGTATTGAGATAAAAAAGTTGAAAACAATTGTTAAATGACCATAATGTGTCCTAGACAAGAAATCACAAAATCGTAGTGTGTTACGGACAAATTCGACTTTTTTTATGTGTTAGAGACAAATCCACATTTTCTCAGTGTGTTATAGATAATTTTGCCTTAATATAACTCTCCTAGCCAATCAGAAAACATATGGTGAAAGTTGTGTCGAGGGTCAATATTTAAAGAAACATGTACAATATGCCACATAAATCTAGCCCGATGATGACAATAAAAAAAATAGATGCTGAGTATATGTGTCTCACTATTTTGCAACGGGAAAAGGTCATTTTACTCCTCCTAACAATTCTCTATGTCCAAATTACATCCCGAATAAAATTTTGACTCACTTTACTCCCTCAAACAATTTAAGTTGGTTCAATTTACTCCCTTATACAATTTCTCTTTTTTGTTTCTCTTTGCATGATTTGATTTTGAAGGTCAAATTTTGCATGATAATAGATGGTACAATTCTCTGTATAAATAAAAAAACTGTATTTTTTCTTAAATCTTTTGTATATAATTAAGACGATATTTGATGCTATTAAATTATTTTGACGCAGTGTGTAGACGGAGCAATTTTTATGCTTGCCGAGAAACAAGAACAACAAACGACCGGTGGAGTCCAGTCAAGTGGATCTATATGTTGTGGAACACTGGAGCTCATGGGTCGTCGCGATGTTAATTCACACTTGCCAGAGGAGCGGTGCCGCATCCTGCCATGTGAACGGACTAATATCACTGCAGCCTGGCAAGCATCTCTATGTGCTGTCATTCCTCTTACAAAACAATGTTTGGGCAGCCTCTATTATCTCCTCGATCCTGTCCACCTGGTTCGTCCATCTCCTAGGTGGTCACCGGCTCATCTCTGGATAGATACGAAAGTCGGTCAGCTATTCTGATTGGCCGTGATCCCCTATGAGCAACGGTCAGTCTCTCTCTGTGTGTGTGCGCGCGCGTGGCTGAGAAACTTGACAACGCGTACGCATTCATGATCTATCATCCATTTTCGCTGATGTATTTGTACTCTATTAGTCATTGATTTTGCGCCATTTCTTAGTTCTATGTTGTTCCCCTAGATTTTGGATTCCTCACTGAAAACTAAAGTATCTTGCCTCTATGTGTATCCGTATAAAAGACTACTATGTTGGCCGCCCCTAGTGCCCGGAGGAGACGAAAGATAAACAAGAACTGAATGCCAACGACGAGCAGAAACATGTCAGCACTCCTGGCGGTAAGTACCTACGCAGCTCTACGCCCTTGCTGAATTAGTTCATACAGTATAAGTATATGACGTTTGAGTTACTCAACGTTGACTTCTTTTTGCTCGAACCCAAGACTATTTCGTTCGCCAACCAATGGGAGGGACGAGCCACCAAATCCGACAAAACCACCATCAAAGGATAAGTAAGGATCAGGCTTCTTTTCGAAATGGTAATTCCGATTAATTTGTTGACTACTCGAAAACTGACCGATTTGTTGGTTCTTAGTAGTTTAGTACTCCATCGGGAGAATAGGGAGTTAACGCAATGATGGTTGCTTCCTTGGTCTCCGTTCCAAAGGGGGATACACAATGTATACCTGGACGGAGGGAGTATATAATTAGCTGATCAATAATGAAACTGAGTTTCATCTCCGTTGTCGGCTGCAGCTTCCCATGCTTCGCCTGAAATGGAGCGTCTGAGTAAAATTTGAGAGCTCTGGCAGCAATATTCAAGCCTTATTCAGGGATGACAGCATTTATTGAAGTAAATTGTAAGGAGGACCTTCTTATTTATTCACACTACAGGGAAAGCTGCTTTTCTTACCTACCACCTTCGTTCTTATAATGTTACCTTATATATGTTGACATTTTTTTGAGTCGATATATGTTGCCATTTTAAGAATCAAGAGAGTACATTTTATTGTTGTTGTTGATATTTAGTTAGTGTTATTTGTACTAAGAAAACTCGCGGTTGTACTGTACTAAGTACATTACTTAATAAATAAATCATCAATTTGAGGAAACAAGCATTTTCCAGTGATCTATATCCGTTATTATCAATAACAACATAAGGTTCGTTCGTTTGGGGGAAACATGCATCTCCATGGCACCTAGGGCTGCGCCTCGACACCCTCTACTTCCCCATGAGGACACCGCCCAACTTCCCCGCTTGAGGCAACCGAATCAAACCATTTTCCCCTTCAACGCCATTATAGACACCTTCCGACGCCGCGGCCAAATTCATCCCCCTCACTGATTCCCATTTTGTTCTTTCTCTTGATCTCTTCCCATGCGAGCACAAGCCCTTGGAGCTCACCTCCGACCGATCGTTTGGTTGATTTCTCCATCGAGGTGCCGGCAACGACATTTTCCTAGGCCGACATTCACCGCCTGCCTCTGCTCCTTCGAAGCCAACCCCAACCACCGCGCCCCTATGCTAATGGACTGGATGATGGCCTCCTCCGTGCTCCGATGATGCTCTCGGGCCTAAGCCCCGACCTTCTCGTTCACCGTAGCAAGCTCACATCGCCGCCGAGGCCCCCGCTTCCGCCATTGCCGCTATCAAGCACTTTCCTGTGAGCCCCGGCCTATGTGTGGCCCTCTTTTGTGGTGCCCGTGCAGCGCCACACCTCCTGGACCTCCCGGGCCTACGCCCCGCCCTCTAGCACCGCTTCGGCCGGCCGCGTCGCCGCCTCCGACATCTAGCCGTCGAGGCCACGGGGTGGGCCACACGGGTGGCATCCCTTGTGGCCATGGCCACCCCGAGATCTAGAACCCTGTGGCCCGGCATGTGGCATAGAACACAGTTGATTTATTTTAAATACTCAGTGGCATTTTTGTAATTAAGGCAGAAATCCAATTAAACTTAGAAAATTCATATGTGTTGATCTAGACATCGAAAAATAGCAAACCAAAATTTGTTGGACTCCTTGTCACATGTACTATATAATGGTGCATTAGATTGGCATGGTCAGAAGCAAACTAATTAGATTAATTTCCTTTTTAGCCATACTTTTTTAGTACTTAAATATTTATGGACTTGCCTCCAATTCGGGCATAAATTAATTATCATCCTTAATTTGTGCATACTGAAGGGAGGCATTTAGGCTCATATTCTACCTAGCTTTTGCAAGGTTTAAGTATTTTTATTTCATGTACATAGGATGATAATTTAAATCCTTCATGGGAGTTGATGAAATAAATTAAATTGTTAGTTTCACTTAAATCATTTCACCGTCGCTGAAGCCCAAATTATTTTATACTCAATAGTTATGTGTTTTGGATGAAATTCATACGTATTCCATAAAATATTTAAATGATATTTTCATCAAATTAAATATCACTACTGCATCATGTAGCTGCGGTGGCGAACGCGGTGAACGGCGAGGAGGAGACAAAAGCTGCTGCAGTTAGTGACCCAGCTGTTCAGGGTCAAGCTCAAGGCATGCCTCAACGCACAACCTTTTATGTTTAAATTTTCTATTTCATCACTTTATGCTTGTAGGCCTGTACTGTGCATTAGGTTTATAGGAGTTGTGATGAAAACCCTAGCATGTAGTACGATCCTGTTTATCCATGTTCGATAGCCCTACGTAGATGCTTGCTTAATTAGAGCGATGATCACTACTAGAATAAAGCTCTTAGCGGCGGACGTCATTTTTGCCATGGTGGCAGTCCCGTGACGCGGCCGCCGCTAAATGGGAGCTCAAAGCTGTGTCCGTGACTAAGGGTCGAAAATAGTCGCGGACACGGCGGGCCCGCGGAAAAGGTGGCCCAAGGTCCGCGGCTAAGCTACGCGCGGCAGCTGCGGACCCTTTCGAGCCCGTAGCTAAGACCCGTAGCACAATTAGCTGCGGGCCCGACAGGCTGGCCCGCTGCGGTCGAACGCACCCTCCTATAAATTGGTGGGCAGTGCCGCGCCGCACCGGAACTTATCCGCTTGCCGCGCCGCCACCTCGGGTAGGGTTAGGGTCACGTTAGGATCGCCGCCACCGCCGCCTCTCTCTTTCTTCTCCTTCACCTCCTCTGTCTCTCCTTTGGCATGGGTCGCCACCGCCGGGGCCGTGTCGGGATCCATCGCCGGAGCTAGGCCCGGCGCGCGTTGGTCCTAGCCAACGCCCCGCCGCCTCCTCCGGTGGCTCGGCGCCTCCTCCTCCCGCTCCGGCCGCTCCGACGCCTCCCGTGCCGCCTCGGATCCGGCAGCGGCGGGAAGGCTCCGGCGCTCCTACTCCGAAGGCAGCTCGGGCGACGCCGGGGCTCCTCCATCGGCGCCTCCTCCTCCGGCGGCGGCGGCTTCAATGGTGCCTCCTCCTCGGGCGGCGGCTCCGGTGGCGGCCGCCCCTCCTTCGACGGGGGCTCGTGCCGTAGCACGGGCCACGTGAGGCGGCTGAACGGCGGCGTGGCGGCAGGACGGGAACAGCGACGTCGCGTCTAGGGTGGGTCCCACTAGGGGCCCGCCCATCTTTTGTCAATAGGTTAACGGCGCCTAATTAGGCTAATCTGCCTCGGCGGGCAGTCGCGGTCCTAGGGCCACAACTAATTTTCCCTGTAAATAGTGACAGGACCTTAGTGGCGTTTAATACATCCGCCACCGAGGCCCTTTTAGCCCGCCGCCACGTAGCTTCAATGTAGTAGTGGATACGTCGAGTGGTACGGAGACGACTCGTAGTATAGGACAATCACTTTTGGACACGATGCTAAGTATTTGAGATGATAATGAAAATTGGAGGCCGGACGGACAAATTAGGTGGAAAGTGAAGGACTTAAAGAGTCTTTAAGGTGGTATCCCTATCCGTGCACACAAGGACCGCGTCGTGTCTCGTCCATGTGGATAAGTTTGAATGTACTATTGGCATGCTGGTATTTATGGGCCCGATAAACCGACATACCGATGGTTGCTGTATGTTGAAGAGATACCCTACTCCCTTGGTTACTAGGTAGGAATTTGGGAGGAGAGGAGGGAGCACTCTACTCATGGATGACATCCGGGAAGACATCGCGTGAGGGACCCTTCTCGGAGGAGCTAAACCCGACTAACACTACAGTGCCGGCTGGGAAAGGTTATCTCATGCGTCTTATGGGAAGCGCGCATGTGACGTGCAATCAGGTTTTTCCTATAGGATGTAAATCGATTCGAATCACTGCCTCTCATAGTAACAAGTACCACTTATCTCGTCCGCTCGAACATAGTAAGAAAAGGAACTTATATGATGATGATGATTAATTTGCTGTATTGCTTATTACACTGTTTGGAAATATGTAATGCTCAAGCTTAGTGCAAATTAAAGTTAATCTTTGTTATAACCTACTCGAACGGCTAAAAGATGAAAGTAAGGATACACTTATAGGCTGGATTAGTGCTTAATTATCTTACCCATCGTGATGCGTACGGGGTTCCCAATCTTCCGAAAGGTTCTGATAAACAATGGTTTGGCGGAGGCTTGACACAAATCGATCCGGCTTCGAACAACATGTTCCGAACCCCCACAATCGCAGCACCACGTCTCCTCTGGTTATCAATCGTGCAAGCACGATTGACCTCGCCATGAAGGCTATTCCCTGCCTACGAATCAAGAACACAAGCAAGAACAAGAAAGAACGCAACCAAATTTACAGATGTATGATTAATCTCACGAGTTGGGGTCTCATAAACCGATGAAAGGCGAAACTGTCTAAGTAGAATAATATAAGAAAAACCCAAACCCTAAGGAAGGGGCGGCGGCTGCTTATGACGTGCCTAGGGTCGTCCATCTCCCCTGGACACAGCCCTAAGTGGGCTCAACAAAATACACGGCCCAATGGCCAAAAGACGGCGGTGCAACACCGGGATAGTTTCTGGACGTCTTCGTATTTCGGTAATTGTCGACGACTCGGGAAGAATTTGGATATGAGACCAGCGCCAATGAAAAGGTTATCAAATTATCTTTCCATCCATATAAAGAACGTCCCAAACGGACGTTGTATGCGACCAGGGCGTCCGTTTTGGTGCAGGCTGTTTCTAGACTTCGAAACAGAATCGAAGTCGACTTTGTTGGCCTCCAACTTGACATGGACGCCCTTGCTGGCCCTCCACGCCTCCAACCTCTTCCGTAACTATATTATCATCATCTCCATGGTTCCTAACAATAATTAACTCATTAGGTAGTAATATATTCTCAAATATAAAAAAAGAGATCATTAGGAACACGCTCACCCGTAAATTCAATTGTCGTGATCTAGGTTTTGTCCTTGAATTATGTATTGGAGGAGTGATGGTTATATCTGAGGGTGTCATGTCCTCATCACCCCCCCCTTCTTGATGAAAAGCCGTCCTCGGCGTCGTTGGTGCTTGAATGATTATTTCGAAGGATATCATTTGCTTATCGTTCTCCTCTCCTTGAAAGCAATATGTCCTTGGTTTGACCATAGTTGTGGAAGATATCGTAGGTGAAAATCACCAATGCTCCCCTTCTTGGAAGATAGCCTGTTTCTTGACAACAAAACTAGGTGCAGTTGACATGACATGTTCAATGATAGTAGAGACTGTTAGTTGATTACTTTCTTGCACAACACAAGGTAGCTTTGGATGTGAGGTAATATAAACTCTATGTACCATATACACACCATTATGATCATATTTGCCTATAGCATGAAAATTGTTTCTTGTCAACAAAGGCAATTCAGATTCGGAAAATATTCTCCTCTATATAGAATTTAAATCACAAAGAGAGTCAAATTCAATATAACCCAAAGTGTTTAGAGAAGACAGCAATCTTCGCTCATCATTTTCACAAGTAATAGGAATCAAATGCTTAATTTCAGCACAAGCATCTGAATCAAAAGAACAAGTATCAAGTTCATGCATTTGTTATGGTAAAGGTATAAGTGAAGCACTAGCACACAACACCTGTTTATCACAAGGAACAGCAGGGAAATCAACTTGTGACAAAGGTAAATCAAGAGAAGGTTCCACTAGAAGTTGCTCTATATTAGCATGATTGGTGGAAACATTCAGCACATGGAGAAATCTCTCACCTTTACTAAGTATAGAGTGATGTTCATTACCTTTTCTCTCAATTTCAGTAGATGATGTAAATGCATGGAGAAACGATGGGTTCGAAGGAACACATGAGGCCATCAGCACCTCGGTTTCTTTCACTTCATCTTTGTTTTGTATATGCTACAAGATATTAGCTCCAACAAGTGGCATGGAAATATGTTGTTCTTCTATCAATTCAGATTTAGATGAAAGTGTTGGATCATATAAAACCCCCATTCTTTTCTAAAAGGCTCTTTCTTTCTCCTCTCAAATCGTTCTAGATCAGCATCTAAACTTTCGGCAGCACTCATAGGTTTAAGAATTATTTTAGTGCTATTATGTTTAAAGAGTATATATTAGTAACAATATTGTGTAGACCATTTTTTCTATCAATCCAAAGTTTACCTAGCAATAAATGACGTGCTTGCATAGGTACTATATCAAAATCAGCACAATCCTTATAATTACCAAGAAAAAAATTGATACGTGCAATTTTTGTTACCTTTATCTTCTCGCAGTTCACCCATTGTATGTAGTATGGACATGGGTGTGGTTGTGGGGTCAAGCCAAGCTTCGCGACCAACTCAGAACTTACAATGTTGCGGCTAGTTTCACCATCAATTACGACACGGCAACGTCGATTCATGACAACAAAAAAGTTTGAAATAAATTATTTACTTGATTTTTCTCCATCTTCTCCATTTGAGAACTCAACACTCGTTGTGCTAGAATACTCATATCATCACCTTTCATTGTTAGCAGCAAACAAGAAAACACACAAAGTATATTTTCCTATCACTACTATGTATGAACAGCGAAAACTCTCAATATGCAAATGGAAGAATCTAACCAAGCTTTTACAAGGTTCTTACTATCAGCAAAGCAAAGGATACCTGGAGAGTGTGAGCCAACAATTGTGAGGGTCGAAATCTGTGATTGTTCGAAGGATATATGTGGAGTTTGGATAGGCAAAATATAATAGCAACGAATTGCAAATTTTTAATTCAGAATTACAAAACTGAATAATAGTCCCAAGTAAGTCATTGTCACCAGCCTAAACTTGTCTCTCACCTAGTCCAAGCAAGAAACAATGACTCAACAAAGGACACAAAGTATGCAAGCAACTTTAATTTTTTTTTCTATCTTTCTTTTAGGTGCGGCTCTTTCTCTTCTTTTTTTTTTCAGCACGTCTTTGCCTTTTTCTTGTTTCTCTTTTTTTGGCACTCTTTGCTTCTTTCTCTTTTTTTATTATAATAGAATGGTACAAAACTCAACCAATGGATGCACTCACACAACTAAAACAACAACACTCATTGGCATGGTTCCAACTAAAGCAGGCTCAATCAATGATGTTCTAATCCTTTCTTTTTTTCGGTGCGGCTTTTTTTATTCTTTTTTTCTCCTGACACAAGCCACAAAACAGGACACTTCACTTTTTCTTTACGTGACACAAGCCCAAAGAACAGAAATCTGTTGTAAAAACAGGTACAAGCACAACTAAGTTTTGTTTTAATTTTTTGGCTGACGTTAGACAATGGACTCAACAAATCACACCTCGAACTAGACAAAAGAGTGAAACAAACTAAGACCAGTGACACAATGACAACCCGAAGGACTAGAATTCAGAAACGCAAACCAAAATAAAAATTGCGAGGCACAAAGGGGATATAGGACAAGAGATACACAATGAATAACTATTTTTGTAGGGCAATTTTCTGGAGTTTAGGACGAAACAAATTAACGCGGATAGGGGAACCCGACGGTGCACCTGAAGCTCTGATTACCACTTGATGTGTATTAGGGTGTCCCGATCTTCCGAAAGGTTCCGATAAACAACGATTTGGCGGAGGCTTGATACAAATCGATCCGGCTTCCGAACAACACGTTCGAACCCCGCAATCGCAGCACCACGTTCACGATTGACTCGGGAAGAATTTGGATATGAGACCAGCGCCAATGGAAAGGTTATCAAATTATCTTTCCATCCATATAAAGAACGTCCCAAACGGAGTTCGTATGCTACCAGGACATCCGTTTTAGTGCAGGCTGTTTCTCGACTCCGAAACAGAATCGAAGTCGACTTTGTTTGGGCCTCCAACTTGACATGGACGCCCTTGCTGGCCCTCCACGCCTCCAACCTCCTCCTTAACCATATTATCATCATCTCCATGGTTCGTAACAATAATTAACTCATTAGGTAGTAATACATTCTCAAATATAAAAAAAGAGATTATTAGGAACATGCTCACCCGTAAATTCAATTGTCATGATCTAGGTTTTGTCCTTGAATTATGTATTAGAGGACTGTTGGTTATATCCGAGGGCGTGATGTCCTCATCACTTCGGCCTTCGCATGTCTAGGAGTCGGCTGTAGATGGCCACCTTGACGGGTCGATCTTGCTGAACTCTAGTTTCTCGGAGCTTTGCTCTCTGTGGTTTTCGAGAGGACCCCGTCGAGCGAGGATGTCTTAGATGGACACGATCGACAGGACTAGTACGCGGACGGAGGCCACTATACTTGGGAGTGGTGCGGTCCGGAGGTGTAGAGACGTTGAAGTACCGATAAGTTGTTTAGGGCAAAACTCCTGTCTTCGCCGGATGGTCCGTGATGTATCGCCGAGAGAGCGATTGTATCTTATCCGCTTCCGATATATTAGTTTATTTTCCAAAGTTATTTTCTTCTGGATTATGATATTCTGATGTAATATTGTATTCGGGATGAATGTAAGGGCTTGTAACTTATGTTCATCGTATCATGCTTATGTTTGTATATTGTAATTATCGGGCGTCATAGCACGTGATGCCACCCATGATGATCCTGGAGATGCAACTACTTCTTCGTGAGGCGCGTCGTCACATGTACAACGAAAATTACATGAGAGCATGAGTATTGCTTCTCTTCACACAAAAAACTACTTCCTCGGTCCCGTTTACTTGTCATTCTAGACTTATCTAGATTTCCTAATTTACTTGTCATCCTCGCATCCCAATGCACATTTATCTCTTCCCAATTCACCTCTATCTTTTTCTACGTATCTACCTTATTCACTTTCCTTAATTCATGTGCCCAAGGATAAAAGGACAAATAATTTGGGACAAACGGCGTACATCTATTTATTAATAAAAGGAGATGAGTTTTCTCCCATGGTATCTAGAAAAAAAAAAAGAGAAATAGGCTAGAAACTCTCATGTACAAAGTTGTGCATTTTTTTTCCATTTTTGGTATATTTGGTGCATTTATTTTGTTATCGGCATTTTCTCGTGATATTTAGAATTTGAACTGAAAGTGTTTAAAATATTGAAATATGTCGCAAACAAACTTTATATTCATGTTCGTAAGACTGATTTGAGACCGTACACTCGGCAAGAAAGAGTAAATGTCGCTCAATTTATACATAAAATATCACGAATATCATATTGTCCACGGATGTTTTAATTGCAGAAAATGCAAATAAAGTCTAAAACTCATGATATTTGTGCTAACATCATTGTTTCATGTATGGATGTTGTCGTAAAGAGTTCAAGAAGTTTTGCAAAAGTTATCACCTACGTTGTTTAGAAATTTGAGAATCTCTCGAGAAGTTTACGAGTCAATAGGATTTGGAAACAATTTGACGGTTAAATTTGGTTTTCAGGGTAACTCTTTTTAAGTAGGTCACAAATGACATGAAACGTGACACGAAAGAATTTGGGTATTTTTCAGATTCGTTCAAAATTTTTAATTTTTTTTGCCAACATAGGGTTATAGTGTTTGAAATTGAAATTGAGAGAAAGAGTACATGAAATAAAAGATTTTCTTTCATCAAACCTCGGATATTATATACTTGAATCATTTGTAGTAGTTATTTTAAAAATATTTAAAATATGTTTAAATAAAATGGCCAGATGGAATATCAAATAAATAAATTAAACCGTGTCGTGTGTGAAAGCCCGGGACACACCGCACAAAAGTCCGTGCCGTGTGTTCTAAATCTTGACACACGACACATGGTGCCCGTGTACTTAGCCAATCCCAGCCGCTACTCGTTCTCTCTCCGGGAATCGTTTCTCCAGCCCACTCCGGCACCGCCCGCCTCGGTGCCACCTCCGCGCCCGCCCCGAGCACCGCCTCCGGGCGCCCCTCCGCCCACCCCGGCGCCCGCCGCGCGCTCCTTCGCCCGCCGCCTCCGTGCGCCCCACCACGCGCCCGGTGCCCGCCGCCTCCGCGCGCCCGGCTACTGCCGCCTCCGTGCGCCACGACGCCCGCCCCTCCGCGTGCCCCGGCGACGCCTCCGCCCGCTCCCGCGAGCCCCGTCGCCGCCTCCGCCCGCCCGGCGCGTACGTGAATGAAATTGTTTGCTCTTGTAAGAACATTGAACAAATATTATTTAGAGAGATTTAACAACTTTTTATTAGTTTTGTGTAACGAGTGGCATGTTTTAATACTTGCAGGAATTTTCTTAGTGAAGATCTTGTGACGGTTTGAGCGCTTGAGAGCTAGAGATTTTGTGACATTTGGTACATGCCTTGATTTTCTTTTTGTCGTTTATGTGGTTGACGGCCATCGTGTCGTCCGGAATGTTTTCGGCCATCGTGCCCGTGGCTTGTTGCAAATTTTGGAAACCATACTGTGTAGGGGAGGTTATGCCGAAATTTTGAACCGACGGTTACATTTTTGTTCTTCGCGGGACCGGTGTCTCGGAAGAAGGGCCAGGGTTGCACCGCCATCGAATCGTCACTTTGCCGGACCACAAGGTGAGAGTTGAATACCCCCTTTTTCCTTCATGTTTGTAGGTCGTGTAACCTAGTTAGCCGTCTCCCGTTCGAAACGAGATACGGTTAGAGATATGCAGATCTTTGCATATCTTTGACCGTATCTGTTTTGAATTGTCCACGTTATTTGGACAGCCCGAGGAGGCGTAGATGTGGTTAGTTTCCATGGTCTACTACTGTCGGAGACGGAGTTTCGATAGGATCTCCCCGTTGTTCTCCGGATACGCAATCTCCTTTGCGGGACGTGTATTTGGAGAACAGCGGGGAGGTGCTACCGAAATTTTGTCTCCGACTAGAGTAGGACATGGAAACTAACTACATCTACACATCCTTGAGTGGGATTAGGACCTATCCTTACCTATTAGACAGTTGTAGGAATCGTGTTGTTGAAATAATGATTTATATATTATTGGTCGTTGATATGTTCAAGGATGGGTGAACGTGAGTGGATGTACAAGGAGTGGGCACCTAATCACAAGTATACTTGATAAATGGTTTGGCAAGACCGAGGCTTTCTTGGAACTAGCATTTGCCAAGTGTACGAAAGCTCTGGTGTCCCTCGTGCCGGATGTGGAAATACACGTCGACAATTGAAGTTAACCATGGGGCAGCAACTTTGCAAGCATGGATCTACTCCAAACTATCTCGTGTGGACCTTTCATGGAGAAACTTTGGATCGTACGAGGCGTGAGGTTTCAATTTGTGTCGTGTGCCTCGGCCTTGACACACGGCACAATTTCAATTTGTGCCGTGTGCCTTGGCCTCCGGCACACGGCACGGTTTCAATTTGTGTCGTGTGCCGGAAATCAAGGCACACGGCATACATTCAAACCGTGCCGTGTGCCTTCATCTCCGGCACACGGCACGGTTGGTCGTCACGGTGACGACGCCGTCAACCGTCTATACCGTGTCCACACGGCACGGATGGGAGCAAGCGTGTCGTGTGCCCGACAAATGACACACGGCACGGTTTTTGTGCCGTCAACTTCGATGTCGTGTGGCGTTTGCCATGAGTCACTACTAGAATAAAGGCCTGCAATAACGAGCATTTTGCCACTATAATAACGGCCAAACGGGCCGTCACTACGTAAACGTTATTACGGTGGTCCATTTTCGGTATTGGCCGAGACCGACCGCTATTGTAGTGACTCACCGTAATATCGGACTCGATGACGTCATAGTGACCGATATTGCAAGAGTGTACTGCAATAACGGCCAGCTGATATCACCTAGGCCGTTATTGCGGTGAGTCATCGCAATAATGGCAAGCTGACATCACCACAGCCGATATTGTAGTCCGAACCGCAATATCGGCCAAGGTGATGTCAGCTTGTCGTTTTTGTTGTCCGAGCACTGCAATAACGCCCATGATGATGTTAGCGAGCCCGATATTATAGTGCATTTTATAATAAGCAGAATTAGACAGTTTTATTTGAAATCCCAGGTCACAAATTCAAATTTAATTCACAAACGAGTAAATTCATATGCATAAGTCATTCATTCACATGCACAATTCACGGTTGAACCAAACTATCATTCACTTTTTTCTATAAGTCAAAACAATCTCAAATCATCATTCATAACATAAGTCTCATATATATACAACAAAAATTAATATGCTTAAGACAAGTCATCATTGCTTATCCGGCCATTTCGGCTCAAGTTGCTACGATCTTTCCTCGGCCTTGGTGTTTTCTCGAAGTAATTCATCCCTCCCGATGTCACTAGTGGGATCATGATATGCACCGTCGAAATATACAAACTCCTGAAACATAAAGCGCATCAACTTAGGTGCAATCAGTTCGAGAACACTTGTTTCTAGGTGGGAATTATTCTTCGGTGGATAATTCGCGGCTTGACATACAATTGACAAATTAGTACAACTTTTGTAGGTAAGAAATAAATATATCAATATTTAAAACAAATTCTTCGATACTTACATTTCTCCATCCAGGAGGATCTTCCGTAGGGAAAGTGGTGTAGTTCACCTTGTTGCCGGATATGAAACTACACACATAGTAACCACAATATACGCTGCCACGAGGCTGTTTTGCACACTATTTCAAACAAATTGAAATCCTAAGATACATCATCACATGGAGACATGAATAAAATAAAATGTAGTACAACTTGATAACATTACCGGGAAGTTTGTTTTGTTTGCCATTGCCTTCCTCCGTTTAGGGTGCCCCTCACCACCAAGACCGATGTAGAACTGATATGCACTATTCAGAACAACCAAAAACATAATTAGTAGGAAATCATAAAGAACATACGTTAATCAATGTTTCGAACTTACTCATCTAAGGCATTCAAAAAATCCTTGTGTCGGCTCGGGTCATAGTCTAACGAGTCAAGGACCCGGACTCCAGCAAGCTTTGGATATATGATAAAAGCAATCCAATGTGTCGAGTCTTAAACTCGGCACTAGTTCTACCCGGTCTCTCACGAGCGTGGAATTCGATGGTGCAACACACGAACACACAGGAACACACGATTTTAGACAAGTTCGGGCCCCTCGAATCGAGAGTAATACCCTACGTCCTGTATGTTATGTATTGCCTTTAGCGATTTGCTAATTGCGAGATGTCGAGTGTAGGAACTTATGAGAACTTGTCCTTCTAGGGTCCCCGCCCCCGCCTTATATGTTCGGGGAGGCAAGGTTACATATAGAATCCTAGTTGGATACAATATGTACATATTTAGAAACTCTATCTTTAAGCTTCCTTATCAATTCGGAGTCCTACTCGGTCGGTCTTGTACTTTCCTTGAGGATTAATCCGGTCTTGTTGTCCGCCTCTGTTTCCATACCGGTCTTACGGAACCTTACGGAATCCTATACCGGTCGGACGCCACTTGTGGGCCCACCCCACCGGTCTTATGTCTTCTATAGGCCACCATGTCCTTGATAAATTATTCTTCCGATAAATGTATACCCATAAGGTAAGTCTACTACAGCAGCCCCAGAGTAATTTTTGATTTGACATTGAATAAGACCGACCAGTCTTCCGCATGTTGGTCCGATTCCAATGTTAAATTAAAAAGAACTCCAATCTTCTGCAATACTTCTTCTTTCTTCAAGACGCTTCAAAAAGGCAAAAAATTGGTATTTTATCCTCCATACCACCTAATTAGGTGTGCAAGAACAAAAGTATTTTCCTTCTAGTGCGCCGGTTAGGTGCACCCAATTGGGTATAGCCACCAACTCTTGGATCATTTAAACTCCTTTCAAATAATGCAAGAGTCCACTAGTTGATTCTTCATTATTTCCTTCAATATCCAATTTCTACGAGACCGCTCATTTCAATTTCCATCATTTTCCACTTCCCGAGATCTCTGCAGACCGCTCTTGAACACGGTGCACCGGTCGGGTGCACCTAATTAGGTATAGGCCCCGACTCTTGTATCATTTGAGGTTCGCAAATAATGCAAGAGTCTTTCTTGAGAGACTATGCTTTATTATTTTCCATCAAATCGCATTCCTCTCAGCAATTTCTGCCAAGAACATATTTTTCGGACCGGTCATACCGGTCGAACTTCATATCTCCTGGAGATTCACACCGATTGACATAACAGACCGCCTAAATCAGCTCTGAACTCATAATCCGCTTAGTGAAATTTTACTAAGAACCAAAATTCTGGTTGATCGGACCAGTTTCTCAATTAACTTACATCGACTCGAGTCTCCAAGGCCTATAATCAGCCGAATGATTAACACCCGGGGTCTAAGGCATCCAATTTCACAATGATTAGATAGACAAGACCTAATTGTCTTTGATCTAACCAGTCTCATTATTCAAGTTCTCCAAACAATCCAATTTGATATTCCAATGTTATCGCGATCGGGCACTCCATACCTCGGACCACTCAAACATTTGCAAAATAGCCCCGTGATTATTCAAATCACGTCGACCATTCCTTCGTAACTCTTAATATTTTCCGCCAAGAACATACTTTTCAACCGGTCCGGACCGGTGTCAAATCTCATACTCCTGGTGATTCGCATCGGTCATAAGCGATATTCCGCTTATCGAATATCGCTCAAATCCAAATTCTGACTGATCAAATCGATCGCCAAAATTCACACAATAAACTCGAATTTTTCACACCTATTATCAGTCGAATGATTAACACCCGGGGCCTAAGGTTAACCAATCGATCGGACAGCGAGTCTTCAACCCGACTGGTTTGTTGTATAAATCACTCCAAAAATCATATATTCGGGCTAAAAATGCTTAATGGATCGAGCGTCGAACACTCGGACCGGTCATCACAATTGGCAAAAGAGCCCCGTGGTTATCCAAATCACGTGGACTTCTCCTCTGTCGTCGCACCCAAGACCGGAAGCACCGGTACATCAAGCGGAGTCGAGACCTTGTTCCTAGTCCATTGTATCTGTAAAAACAATTTAAGAAGTACATAAATATGCTCATATGTAAATAAATACTCCAATGTTTTATTTACTGTAGATCTCAAATTATTTCCATATTCTTGACCGGTATTTATATGTTTTCCTTACTTCAACATATAAGATTTTCTCCTTTCGCACAAGCTGCAGCGGTCCAGATTAATCATTATATGCCTAATGTAATTTCAACTTTTAATAACCGGTCACTCCAATTTATGAAAACTTAAATTTTACCATCCTGTTTCAACCAATCAAGTCTATAACCAAGCAACGATGGTTAATTCAACACAAACCAACTATGACATGACCACTGGCTCTAATCAGCATTAGGTATAGCATATAGCGGCGGTCTACTTAACAAAATCGTGTCGTATAGAAAAAATGACCGGTCTTAGAACTCGGGATCACAAATTATTAACCGACCGCTCTCAAATAGCAGCCCATAACTTGGTAAATTAATTCAAAATTAAGATTCCAAGATAAATAAAACCATGCGAGATAGGCAAAGATTGACATATTTCATATTATCAAAAAGCTATCATGAGGATCGCATTATATAAGTTTAAACACAAAAAGTTAAGTGTAAAAGCGACTTAGCTGGTTTATTAGGCGTAGCCCCGAGTCCGAGCCGAAGATGATGTAGCAAGTCGATGAGTAGTTTGGCGATCGCGCTCAGCTCAAGACAACATCTTCGTGCAACGAGCAACGCTTAAAATCGAAATTGACGACCGATGTAGATGGTTGAAGGCAACGCAATCGGTCAAAAGCGAAGATTGGCGGCCGCGCTAATGCTCAAGACCGCGTCCGAGCAGCAGCGGCGCTTCAAGTTGAAGTAGACAACCAATGAAAGCAGTTGAAGACGACGCTACCGGTCGAAGCGAAGATTAGCAGCCGCGCTAATGCTCAAGACCGCATTCGAGCAGCAGCAGCGCTCCAAGTTGAAGTTGACGACCCATGAAAGCTGTTGAAGACGGCGCGATCGGTCGAAGCGAAGATTAGCAGCCGCGCTAATGCTCAAGACCGCGTCCGAGCAGCAGCGGCGCTCAAGTTGAAGCCGACGACCGATGAAAACTGTTAAAATCATTGTCGTGGCGTCGGTCATCGCTCGGCGGCATCGATCTTCGTCGTCACAAGACGGCGATCACCGCACCGGTCGCCGTCATCGTCGCAGCAGCGAGTCGTCATCCTGCACCGGTCATCGCTCCATGACACCGGTTGTCGTTATGCGGAGGTAGCGGTCGTCGTCTGTGACATCGCTCGTCATCGTCGTCGTGACGACGATCGTCGTCCTGCGACACCGCTCGTCGTCGTCGTCGCGGCGGCGATGGTCGTCCTGCACCGGTCATCGCTCTGCGACACCGGTCGTCGTCGTCGCGGAGACGATCATTGTCCTGCGACACCGCTCGTCGTCGTCATCGCAGCGACGATCATCATCCGAGCACCGGTCGTCGCTCCGCGACACCGGTCGTCGTCGTCGAATGAAGTCGAGAAACCCGAAGCAGATCTTGAAGCTTGTAACGAAGACGAAGTCGAAAGTAGAAGCCATCGAACTCGGCGGCAACTCGCCGGGACCCCTTCCTGGCGCGCCAAATGTCGAGTCTTAAACTCGGCACTAGTTCTACCCGGTCCCTCACGAGCGTGGAATTCGATGGTGCAACACACGAACACACAGGAACACGCGATTTTAGACGGGTTCGGGCCCCTCGAATCGAGAGTAATACCCTACGTCATGTATGTTATGTATTGCCTTTAGCGATTTGCTAATTGCGAGATGTCGAGTGTAGGAACTTATGAGAACTTGTCCTTCTAGGGGTCCCTGCCCCCGCCTTATATGTCCGGGGAGGCAAGGTTACATGTAGAATCCTAGTTGGATACAATATCTATATATTTAGAAACTCTATCGTTAAGCTTCCTTATCAATTCGGAGTCCTACTCGGTCGGTCTTGTACTTTCCTTGAGGATTAATCCAGTCTTGTTGTCCGCCTCTGTTTCCATACCGGTCTTACGGAACCTTCCGGAATCCTATACCGGTCGGACGCCACTTGTGGGCCCACCCCACCGGTCTTATGTCTTCTATAGGCCACCATGTCCTTGATAAATTATTCTTCGATCAATGTATACCCATAAGGTAAGTCTACGACACAATGATCACTACATTGAAATATAAGATTAATTAATTAATGTAATAGTATGACATGGAACTGTGCGACTAAGTACAAGGTTAATAATAACTTACTCAAAGTTGTAAGGAGCCATAATGCAGCGTCGATCTCTCCACTCGTACATAAGTCGGCCGATGTATGTTGCCACAACTTTCTTCGCATTAGCCTTCACCTTGGCATGTAGTTTCTTTTTTCGGTTAACTTCTTTCCGACCAAGGACGGGTCATTGTAGTTAAAAACCGGATTAAGCATCCTCCGGCTAATGAGTGTTGGGTTTAGATACCCAACTTCTTGATCGTCTTTATCGGAGTGATTACACATTCTAAGAATAGAAAAATGATAGACCTATTAGTATGCACGTGTAATTTCATTGCATATAAATAAAGTGGTTGAAAACACTTACATGCACCGAGATAGTGATGAGGGTGGCATCGAGGCAGCCAAGACGATATAGAGCATGTATGTCCTCAAATGGCACATGCAAATCAAATGCCGCTTGTCTAAACACATCATCGGGTATCTTAGCAGCGATGAATTGGACACCCTTGCTGCATGGTTTGAAGTATCGATCGTGAAATTTAAAGTATATCCAATCCTTTTTTTTCACCTGGTCATGTGGTAGGAGCGGCATGCCATGGGTATACTTGGGAAAATCGTCTTGCAAAAGATCCCGACCTCCTTCACGGGACACCAGCGGGCGAGAATGGGTATATGTGGCACGAGTTCTTTTGTGGTAGACCTGTAGGACTCTTTCATGCCCGTCAACCATGTTTCAACTGCACGATAGATAAATCGATGCTCAATTAATAACTATATGAATAAGTACATAATCATAAAAAGAATTAGTACAACTTAAATTTACCCTAGTTTCTTCTTGGATGGGTTACAATCCTTCCTCGGAGGCGAAGGTGGAACGGATTGGATCAAAGGTTCATGACTCTCCTCCTCTTGTGTCTGTTGAGGTGGAGTAGATGAGCATCGAATCGCCACCACCCCTTTGTCGTATGGTGTGTGTGGCGCCGGGGTGGATGACGTACGGAGTAGAGAAACATCTTTCTCCACTATTTCACGAGGCGGAGTGGAGAAGCCTTCTCGTTGAGCGATCTCATCGCGCACTTCATGTGCCGGAGATGGCCGAGGTGAAGGTTGGGGCTCGATATATAAGCCATGATCATGCTCTTCTCCATGAGTGGGAGCATGTTGTGGTGAAGCTGGTGGTTGGAGACCTAAGACTTGAGAGACCTGTTGCGAATCTTGCACTTGTATGAATAGTGATCTCTTGTCGTGGCCAAAGGACGAATTGATTAATAGCATCCTCAAGTGTGTCAATCCCGTCGGCCTCATTGGGATAATCAAGGTCGCACGAGAGATAGTTTTCATGGACCTTGATTATTTGAACCCTAGCACACTCCCGAGGGATGCGTACATCGCTAAATGTACGTCCGGGAATAGCAATGCCCTGGACGACCTTGAGGAATGTCTTCCCTCTCTTGCCAAGCGCCATGTGTAGTGAGCAAGGTGTATTCTCGGTGATGTCATCCACTGGGTACTTGGTGACATCTAGAACCGAGCCATGACTGCTTGGAGGACGAGTTTGTGGACTAGGATTGTCGACACCGAGGTGGGATTCGGAGCTACAAAAGGTTGAGGGGCAAGATGTGGATTAATTTGGATGAATTGGTAGTAATTTTGTACCCACAAATCATGACCAGGAGCTTCAACCGGTGGCCCACCACATCGATCGCATTCGCTTGTGTCCGTAGTGCCCGTCGACATCATTTCTTTCAACCTCGCCTTTGACGTGACCCCCGCGTACGACCTCGGTGTTCATTGGTCCCGATGGCAGCGGTAAGTTGGTCTTTCGTTGGGGACGGAATAAAAGTGCCATCCTTCTCCTGTGCAGCTAGCTGCTTCGCCTTCGACCCCGAGCTTTTTGGAACCAGATTGTCCATCGTCGGTTGACTTTGACCGTCCAAGGACTCAATTGCGGGTATGTTCACTACAACCATCTAGGGGGTCCGGTTTCCTATCTTGTCGTTGCTTGTTCTTCCATCTCGCCTCCATTTCTTCACTTTAGCCCGATAGCCGCTGTGTCCGAGATTAGGACGCAACTTGTTCCTGTGAGTCGGGTTCTTGAAAACCTCACTCCTCTGTTTGGCTTCGGCGATGTTGAGTCTAGTGGCAAACGCCTACCAAACATCGGGCGTGATGAAGCCGTACTTCTCGAACGGCATGAGGCCCTTCTTCAAAACACTACTACAAAAAGAGCCGGCAATATGAAGGGGCATTTTCCAGCAATAGCGGGCACACAAAAAAACGCTATTGCTTGGGTGCCGTTGTTGATGTCATCGGGTGTAACGCTATTACGGTGACGCTTGCAATAGCGGGCGTAGATGACGTCATCACGAGCAACGCTATTACGGATGGGGGTTACCCGAGTAATAGCGGCGGCGGTGACGTCACCTGTCGTCCGCTACTACTAGGGAGTCTATAAAATTGGCCGCCCGATGACGTCACTAGAGGCCGATATTATCGGGGCAGCCCGCAATAGCGGGCACCCGTGATGTCATCTCGGTCCTTTATTACCGGGTTCCTGTAACATCGTCGCCGGGGTGACGTCATCATGCCCGATAGGAGCTCTATTTCGCACTGTCACGGACGAGCTGTCCGTACGAAGGGCGGAAAAAGCCAAAAAAAGAAGGGCGGGGGGGGGAGGTTTTGAACCTGTTTTTTTTGAAGGATATTGTTCTAGGAAGTAAATCCATACCGTTCCATGTATTTTTTTGTGTTTAACCATAGTTTTAGTCTCTTTTTTTATGGTTACTTTTCCTAGGGTTTGGATCCATTTTTACCTATAAATGGCATGGTTAGTGCTCCTCATGCATATCATAGGTTGTTTAGTGCTTAAACTTATCCTCTCCATACATATATGTAGGCTTTTATATGTAGGGATCTAGTTTTCGATCTAGACCTAGTTTGGGATCTAGGTTTTATTCATAAATCATTTTTTAACAGTAATTTATATAGAGATTTTATTATTAACTTTTAAATGACATGTAACTATAGTATGTAATATTCTTGTGTCTAAATTTTATTATGAACCTGTAATATAGCCTTTACTTTTGCTTTTTAGCATATAATTCTTTTTGACTTAGATTTTAATTATTATTCATTTCTTTTAAATGACATGTAACTATAGTATGTAATATTCTTGTGTCTAGATTTTATTATGAACCTGTAATATAGCCTTTACTTTTGCTTTTTAGCATATAATTCTTTTTGACTTAGATTTTAATTATTATTCATTTCTTTATTTACGATACATGTACGCTCATGGGGGTGGTGATGCTTGTTGCATATTTCCAAAAGGTCACGGGTTTCGTTGAAGAAGCGAAGCGACACGCAAGAAGAAGGGGTACAAAATATATCTATTGTCCTTGTACCCGTTGCAAGAACATGTTTATGTTTGAGACACCTGAGACAATCCGTGAGCATTTGTTGGAGAAAGGATTTATCAAGGACTACTATATCTGGATAAAACACGGCGAAATAGGACCTCATGCACAAGGTGACCACGTTGAAGAGGTGATAAAAGCAAGAGTTGACCACGACGAGCGTAGGGTGAGGGCTGAAAGTAGCAAAGAATATGCAACGACATTAGGTCACACGGATGGTCTCGATATGGAAGAAGCTGTTGATGCACATTAACAACGAGAACCTAGTCCAAAAGAAAAGGCGAGCTTTGGATAACTTGCATGCATTGGAGAAGGCGTCAAAGGAGTTTCTGTACCAGGAATCCAAGGGGTGTCATAAGGATTGCACGGTCTTGCTAGAGCTTGTCACACTTAAGGCTAAGAATGGATTGTCGGACACAAACTTCAACCAACTTTTAGAGCTGTTAGCCAAAATTTTACCAAAACCAAACTCTTTGCCCACCAACACATATAATGCAAAGAAAGTATTGGCACCGTTGACCCTAGGCGTACGAAAAATACACGCTTGTCCAAACCACTGCATATTGTACCGTAAAGAGCATGCAAATAAAACTAGATGTCCAACGTGCAACGCCCGTCGATACAAAACTAATGATGGAACCGATAATACGGACATCGTGGATAAGTCCAAAAGTAAAAAGAAAGCTGGGTAGAAGAGGAAGAAAACCAATACTGATCGTGTTCCCCATGATGTGCAAGAAGATGTGGTTGATGAAAGAAAAGTGCCGACCCTTTTGATGTGGTACCTTCCGATAATCGATCGCTTGAAGCATCCGTGACATCCCTCCGGGACACCCGAGGAATCGGTACAGAGGGACACTCGACAAAGCGAGTTACAACAAAAACATCATCTCATACAAGCCGAATATATATATCATGGTATAATACAACCAGGTTTTCAAAATACAAACATTCGTGCAGCGGAAAATATAACATTATTGAAGTTTAACATCCTACGAGTATACAGCGGAAGCTTGTTCTATTATACAACTCGAAAGACTTCAAACGAAACAACGTGATGCACCGAGCCCTTCGCACATCACGGTCCTCTCTCTTCACGGCGTGGGAATACGTTCCCACCGAAGGGAACCTCCCTCCGGACATTGCTCCTCTTCGGGAAAACTGCCATACAAGTCGTGGTAGTACGACTCGTTCCCCGAAAGGTAACGAACAAACCCCGAGTATTCTAATACTCGGCAAGACCGACCCGTCAACATGGCACGCTAAGGCCGACGCCTAATATGCAAAGGCTTTTTGGCTGTGGGGTTTACTCCTTTGCGAAAAACAGCATTAAAGGGTGGGTCCTTACTTTCGATATTTTAGCTCACATTATGTTCATTAGCCTTGATGTTTGCAACCTATCACTATTGCAACCAAGTTCTCAATCCAGATAAAATAGATCTTAATTCTTCCATCTCTCATATTCATCTTCCATATAACTTACTACGATGCGACGAGCTAAACAAGCGGTACTCATTCTGCGAGGGACGACGATTCGAATCGATTTTATACCAGCTGGCAAAACCCGACTACACGAAGTATACGCATCACACCGATCGTATACGACAACCTTTCCCGCTAGCACCGACAGCAGACTAGCCATTTCCAACTCCCCGGAAGTATGGCGACGCGACGGCTTCCCTCGTGGTCGACCCATCTCCCACCCGTGAGACTATCCTCTCACTAACGACCAGATAAAGAGAGCCGGCTATGCTACATCTCCGGGGTGGTAGGGTACATCAGCTTGCTGGGCCCATGATACCAGCATGTAGAGCGGTACGTTCAAACTTGCTCAACTAAGCCGACAACGGTACGGTCCTTGACCGACACGGACGGGGCTACCACTTGTAAGACCTCATCTCCATCTTTCCCTTTCTCCTCCGGGGCCCGTCCGGTCTCAACTTCATTAACACTCTCATCAACTTTAGTGTCAACACAAAACCCTTAAAGCCTCCATGCTTTAAGTACCATAACCATCTACCGTTGCTACTATGAATTAAGCTTAGCCTCTATTGAGCTACCTGTACCAAGTATAGAATAAACAAACGGAAACCTACCATAATGCATCTAGGGTGTCAACCATTCCCTAACACCTAATGCACAAGCATAACCGTACTATGTGATAAAGTAAAATATTTAAAAACATAGGTAGGATGCACCGGGGCTTGCCTTGAGTCCGTTCGAAGTTAGCTTCCTCGGCTGGTCGGGTCAACGTCGAGATTCCCGCTCTCGATTCGCCTCGGGTGGAACCTCGATCACTTCGAACCTAGTCGACCAACGAATGCGTCGCGAATCACAATCATGTATGCATGAATGCGTATGATGAAAGTATGCAAGGATTCATTGATTACGTCCAATAAACAATAATTAACAATTAGTGTTTAATCACCTTAGTTAATTAACCAATTATGGATAAGTATGTTCATTAAGCATTAATTAACAATTAATTATGCTTGATTAATAAATGTTTAAGCAAGATCATTATTAATTAGTTCTGTTTCCTTATTTACTTAATTAAGTTCACAAATTACTTAGATTTAATAATTAATAAAATATTTTGATTTATTAGGCAATAAACAAATACTTACTTTAAGTGATTAAAGGTTAATAGATTGTGATCACATAAAATAATACAGTTTAAGTTTAAATTTGGAAAATAAATTTCATCATTAATTTCGTCTGCAGTATTTCCTTTATCAAATAAAATCATTTTTCATAATTAAACATTTTATTTACATAAAATAATAGCCTTTTTCTAATCAAAGAAAGTGATTAATTACTAATTATAAAATAAATTTATTCAAAATAAATATTTTATTTCACAAATAAATAGATCTCATTTTTCTGAGTCTAACAAAGTTGGTTTGGCATTTTTCCGATTTTTAACGAATTTTCTATGAATTTTGGAAATTTAAATTCAATTTTGTGCCACACGGAGGGCCATAGGGTTGGCCACACGCGATCCCACCCGCGTGTGGCCCGCGGTGTGGCACCAGCGCGGCGGCAGCCCAGCGGCGGCGCAGCCACCGGAGTCGGCCGGCGATGGCCCAAAGCTCGCCATGAGACCACTTACGATCTCTACTCGACGCGGGGAACACTCTAGTGTGAACGAAAGAGCATGAGCTCGGCCGGAAGCATGCCGGCGGCGAGGTGCGGCCATGGCGGAGGCTCCGGCCATGGTGTGAGCTGGCCACACTGAGTAAAATTTGGGAAACTTGGATCGAGAGCTACTACGGGGCATGCGCAAGCTTGACGGAGGCTACTAGGAGCTTGAGCACGGCCGGAGAGTGTGGCTCACCGTGAGTGGCGGAGATGGCGGTGGCCGGACGCGGAGAAGATGAGGAATTTCATAGCGACCTGCAGAGCAAAGAGGGTCCTGAGCCGCTCGGAACTTGAGAAACAAGTTGCGCACCTCTAGGAAGAAAAAGAAAGAACAATAGCTCACCACGGATCACGAATTTGGTGACGCGGTGACGGACGGACGGTGAACTCCCGAGAAGCAAGAACGACCTCGCCTCGACAGAGTGGAGATGCTCAAGTCGATTGAACGGGTCGTGGAGCTTCGCAGGACCCTTGCGGAGCTTCCGGGGGTGGTGGCGTGGATCGGGAGGGACCGGAACGGCCTAGCGGCGCTGCTCCGCAGGCGGCGGGGTAGTGGTGAGGCGCGGAGTGAAATGAGAGGAAGGAGAAGGGAAGGCAGGGCCGGGAGGGGCTTTATCCCGCCCGGGAGGCGGTGCGGCAAGCAGCCGAGCAGCGTGCAAGCAGCTGCGTGGCGGGAGGCGTGGCAGCCCCGGCCGCGAGCGGTTCGGCTGCGGGCGGTGCTGAGAGCGCGGGAGAGAGGGAGAGAGGAGAAGAGAGCGGCACTCGGGCCCGGCTTGGCCATTTTACAAAAAAACCCCTAGCCTTTCGCGTAATTAAAAAGGAGCCTTCCGGTGCTCCAAAAATTCCGCGAAAAATCAGGGGTGTAATTGAGAATATTTTAAGCATATTTCCTATTAAGTCCAGGGTAAAACTCCAAATCATTTTTGGACTAAAAATTCATAGCTAAATTAGTAAAAGAGACTTTGTTTATTTCTTGTAAATATTTTCATAAATCAAAATCTTTTCAGGACATTTTCAGAAATCTTTATTTGTGATAATTAAGCTATAGAAAATGTTAAACTTGAATTTTCTTCTCATTTTATTTCTTTTTAACACTTCCTTTCTTCTTTATCTAGTTTGTTATTTTATGTGATTACTATTAACGCGAAATTTGATATGTTCAAAAATGCAACAATGTAATGACATGCTCATGATGATATAAAGTGCATTATTTTTTGAGAGTTGTTACAGCCCTCCCCCTTACAGGAATCTCGTCCCGAGATTCACGGTCGAAACGACTAGGCGATCGTGCTATAGAATTCGGGATAGTTTGATCGAAGAAACTCTTCTTGTTCCCAAGTAGCTTCAGCTTCGAGTGATTACTCCATTGAATCTTGTAGAACTTGATGGTCCGATGACGAGTCACTCTATCCTTGGTGTCGAGAACTTTGACCGGATGTTCATCATATGCCAAGTCCAGTCATGAACTCGTTCCACCTGCGCTGTCGGTATATCCCTGGGTGGTTTTAAACACTTCTTCAGTTGAGATACATGAAATATGTTATGGATACCTGCCAAGTGGGGTGGCAATTCCAGTCGATACGCCACGGCTCCACATCTTTCCAAGATTGGAAAAGGTCCAATGTATCGTGGTGCTAACTTGCCCTTGATTCCGAACCTTTGAACACCTTTGGTAGGAGATACTCGAAGATAAACTTGATCTCCAACCTTGAATACCAACTCTCGACGTCTTTTATCGGCATAGCCGATCCGTCGAGATTTAGCTCTCTTGAGGTTCTGTTGAATGAGACGTACTTGCTCTTCAAGCATCCTTCACTAAATCCGGTCCAAATATTACTCTTTCTCCACTTTCGGACCAATTCGGAGGAGTGCGACAACTACGTCCATACAAAGCTTGAAACGGTGACATTCGGCACTTTCTTGGTAGCTGTTGTTGTACGAGAACTCTGCCAGCGGTAAACATTTCTCCCAATCTTTACCGTATGTCAAGACACAGTGCTCGAAGCATATCCTCGAGATATTGATTTATTCTTTCTGTTTGTCCATCCGTTTGGGGATGATATGCTCGAGCTTCGTATCAACATCGTTCCCAAGGATTCTTGTAGTTGTTCCTAGAATCTGGAGACAAATTGTGTTCCTCCGTCCGATATAATGGTCTTCGGCACTCTATGCAAACAGAGAATTCGAGCAATGTAGAGTTCCGCATACTTCTCGGCGAGTGTACCGTGTATGTACCGGTATAAAGTGAGCAGACTTCGTCAACCGGTCCACAATAACCCGGATAGAGTCATTTTTCCGTGGACTTAGTGGTATTCCCACGATGAAATCCATGCTCGACGTCTTCCCACTTCCATTCGGGAATACTCGGAGGTTGTAAGGGTCCTGCTTGCTTCAAGTGCTCGGTTTTGACTCGTCGACGGACATCACATTCATTGACATACTTGGCTATTTCTCGCTTCATACGCGTCCGCCAAAATCTTTGCTTCGGATCTTGATACATCTTATTGGTTCCAGGATGAATAGAGTATTTGGACGTATGAGCTTCATCCATTATCTTCTTGCGAAGTGGTAGATCTTTTGGTACTACCAATCGATTCTTGAACCAAATAACTCCTGCTTCGTCCTCCCTGAAGCATTTAACTTCACCCTTCCTGAGTCGTCTCCTTATGTGCCCTATACCAACGCTTTTCCGTTGAGCTGCTACCACTTCTTCACGAATGGTAGGAATTAGAGCCAAATTAGTCAAGGTTCCAGTATGGAATGATCCTAAGATTTGGCTCCTCACCTTCGGATGGATGTGCTTGAATCAAAAGTTGAGCCGTGAGATTGTTGCAATGGGCCTTGCGACTTAATGCATCAGCTACCATGTTTGCTTTTCCTGGGTGGTAATGAATTTTTAGCTCATAATCCTTGATCAGTTCTAACCATCTGCGTCTGTCGCATATTTAGATCTGCTTGGGTGAAGATGTACTTGAGACTCTTGTGGTCTGTGTATAAATGTACCAAATTACCCAAGAGATAGTGTCTCCAACCCTTCAATGCGAGTACCACTGCTGCCAGTTCCAAATCATGCGTAGGATAGTGTTCCTCATGACGCCATAGTTGTCGAGAAGCATAGGCAATCACTCGACCTTCCTGCATTAGAACACATCCAAGTCCTGTTCCCGATGCATCACAATACACATCAAAAGGCTTCGTCGGATCCGGTCGAGCAAGTACGGGAGCTGTGGTCAACAATTTCTTCAACGTTTGAAAAGCTTCTTCACATTCTTTGCTCCATACGTACTTCTTATCCTTTTCCAATAGCTTAGCCATTGGCTTGGCGATCTTTCAGAAGTTTGGGATAAACCTTCTATAATAACCAGCTAATCCCAAGAAACTCCCGATCCGTGAGACAGACTTCGGTGATTCCCAATCCAACACTTCTTGAACTTTGCCGGGTCAACGGCCACTCCTTCGGCTGATATCACATGTCCTAGGAATGGCACTTCCTTTAGCCAAAACTCACACATGCTGAACTTAGCATAGAGTCGATGATCCCTTAGTCGTTGTAACACAACTCTTAAGTGCTTGGCATGTTCCTCTGTTGACCTAGAGTAGATCAAGATGTCGTCAATGAATACCACGACAAACTTGTCGAACTCAGGCATGAATACCGAATTCATGAGATACATGAAATGTGTCTGGTGCATTGGTCAATCCAAAGGACATCACCAGATACTCATAAAGTCCATATCTCGTGGAGAATGCAGTCTTCGGTATATCTTCGACCCTTATCTTAATCCGATGGTATCCCGAGCGAAGATCTATCTTGGAGAAAACTTTAGCTCCCATCAGTTGATCAAACAAGATATCAATCCTCGGAAGAGGATACTTGTTCTTGATGGTGACCGAATTCGGAGGTCTATAATCCACACATAGCCTCAATGTCTTGTCTTTCTTCTTTACGAACAAGGTCTGGGCATCCCCACGGCGATGAACTTGGGCGTATATAACCTTTGTCCAACAATTCCTTTAGTTGTACCTTCAATTCTGCCAGCTCATTCGGCAGCATCCGATACTGGCCTTCTTGATATGGGTGCTGTTCCAGTGCTGTAACTCTATCTTAAACTCTACCGCTCGGTCCGGCGGTAGTCCCGGTAAGTCGTCCGAAAAGACATCCGGATACTCACGGACTATGGGTATATCCTTCGGACTCTTACCTACCACCTTATTGACCATTGGCAGCATAGCTTGAGGAAAAGCTAAGAGCAAGCAATCTCGACCATGAACAGGGGAGTTCGGATATACGGCTCGAGATGCTATATCCAATACTTGCCTTGTGGAAATTCATCCATTGCATGCCAATAATTGCATCTAACCCTTGCCCATCCAAGTATGATTAATGACGTAGGATAAACCTTGCTACCCAATCTTAATGGCATATTGGCAGCCACTTCATTGGTAAGAATTTTACCCCAGGTGTTGAGATAATATGTGTCCATGTCAACTTAGATGGTGTGATGCAATGCTTGAGCAATATATGACTTGTCGATGAAATTATGCGTAGCTCCCGAATCAAATAAAACCATAGCAGGATGATCAGCGATAGAAAACATACCCACTAGAATTTGTCCTCCTTCGGGTAGCTCCTCAGCCGTAGTAAAGTTGGCACGGCCGATCTTCACTTGTGTATTCTTGGCTGGTGCCCTCGGTTGGTTCGGTGGCTGTCCTTGAGGTCCGGGTGCATATGGTGCCTTCCGGGGATATGGACAACTGCGGTAATAATGTCCCGAACGGCCACAATTGAAACATGGCGGTCCATTCTGCGGCGTGCTTGACCCACCGGTCCGGGATTCCGAGGGTTCTCGTTGCTGATAGGGCGGACGATATCGATTCGACCGCTGCTGCTGAGATTGTTGGGGTGATTGATTCTGCCGGTAGTAATTGGGACGAGATGGTGTATGCTGATAACGCCGACCTGACGGTGTAGTGTAGACCAGCCTGTACTTTGATGGACCCCCACTTCCTTGTCCCGTGGCCGGCCTCTTCTTGTTCTTCTCCGTCCGATGAAGACGGATAGAGTCTTCCAGTGCGATCGCATCACTCGCAAAGTCGGTGAAGTCGTCGGTCTTGTTCAACACCAAGCGAGACCGTAGCTTGGTACTCATTCCCTCCTTGAACAGATTCTTCTTCTTGGCATCTCGTGCCCACATGTTCGGGAGCGTACTCGAGCAAGGCGGTTGAATACCTTGGAGTAGGTGTGTACATTCATGTCCCCTTGCTTCAGCGATAGGAACTCCTTTCTCTTCCGATTCATTAAACCTTCCGGGATATGGTGCTCTCTCGAAGGCTTTAGTGAACTCCGTCCATGAAATTTGATGTCCTGGAGGAAACATCGCTTTGTAGTTGGCCCACCAGGCTCCAGCAAATCCTTGCAATTGCTGAGAAGCGAAGAGGGTTTTCCGATGATCCGTGCATGGGAACAGCTCCAGCTTTGACTCGATAGTGCGTAACCGGTTGTCGGCTTCCAAGGGCTCACCCGCATCCGAGAAGACCGGGGGCGAACCGATAAGAAGTCCGAGAAGGTCACCCTTTCCTCCGGTGCATTGCGGCTTTGGTGACGTTCTGCGGAGCAGTGTTGCGGACCAATTGCTCCAACAATTCTCGCCGCTCCGCGCGAGAATCCGATCATTGCAGCGATGGCTCGTGCCAAGGTCGGGGTGGTGGTGGTGTTCCCGCCCGCGTTGAGAACTCGTCGGGCTCATCGCGTCTCCTTGTTCCAACCATTCTGTCCAAGAAAAGTTTAAGTTAGACATTTTCATTCCAACATAATAATGGAAGAAACAGGAATACGTAGATGAGAACTCCAATCTTATGCAACAATCCATCTTTATTAAAGCACCACCAAATCCAGTAACACATGTTTATACATCCACATTACCACGATTCCTATGATACACTCATGCGTGGTTACATCACGCTCGTTATTTAACTAGTGTCTATTTTACATACTTGTTTTCTCACTCGCTACTACCTAGCATTCTACTCTTCTTCGCGACGCCTGGATGTCACCTCCTGGCTTATGGAACTGCCTGTCTCGGATTCTCGCATCCTCTAGTCGTGGAATCTCCGTGAAGTCGATGACTCGAATCCACGTCCATTATTTCTTCAGGATCCTCCTCTTCTTCTTCGATTCAGCCTCCATAGGATTTTCCTGCACTACTGGTTCATCTCCTGGAGGTTGTTGTCCTATTGCTTCATTCATTATGGCGTTGTGTGCTTGCAGTAGATCTTGCTCTAACCGAGTGATCGGTGCATGTGCGTTTGCTAGTTGCTGATCCTTAAATTGAATCTGCTGCTCCTTGTTTAGCAACTGCGCCTCTCTAAGTGCTAACAACTCCTCCTTTTCCTGCAGCTGTCTCTCCAGCCTGACTACACGAACATCCTCCCTTGATCCTCTTACTTCACTCACACCCGTACTTGTGACTGTCCATCTCTCGTGAAGAAGTAAGAGCATCGGATACAAGTAGAAACTAATCCTAACATTTCAGCAAATTTGTTTATTCTAGTAACTGCATATATATATTAGTACCACTTCCTTTCCACTAGTTATTGTTGGTACAACTCAAACCCACTTTTCATACACTCCCAACTGCACCAAACACCGGCTAGTACCCTATCTACATCCGACCTACGTCGGCAAAACGTGACTACCCCCTACATCGGTGAAAACACAATCCAACTAGGCCGACGGCGCGTGACCGTCGCTGTCCGACTCGACGTCCTCGGCCGGTGAAGCGGGTGGTGGCTCGTAGTCCATCCCGGAGACCTCCTTGGCGTCGTCCGGTGGACCCTGCTGCTGCTCGCAAGCTGCTCGAACTGCTCAACTAGGTTGTCGTGGTCATGGATCGGTGCGTGGTGTGCCTCGGCTAGCCCGTCAAACAACGCCTCGATCCGAGCCATCTGGTCCTGTACCACGATCGGTGTCTCGCACAGCGTGATTACGCTACGCCGTCATCTGCTCCAACCGCAGCTCGTGCACGTCGTCTGCCGCGCGGCGGCGTCTTGCTCCTCGGTGATCGTGGTCAACTGCTCGTCCAAGGCTATGGCCGCCCCGTGGAACTCGTCGCGGTCCTGGGTCACCTCCACTAGCTGCTCCTCCAGCTCGGCGATCCTGGCGTGGGACATCCGAACCTCCCGACGATCCACTCAACAGCGGTGCTTCCAAGCACCCAAGCTGTCGGTCCCGACTCGTGTCGTCAACTCCAGTGCCGGGAGCTGCTGCTCCAGCTCAGCCACACGTGCAGCTCGTGCGTCCTCCTCCTCCTGGGCGCGCTTCCTACCGCGAGTCACATGCATCTGCATGGGAACATGTTTAAACAAGTTAAACACTTCTTCCCACGGAAGAAAACGAACGGAACAACCTATACGAGTACTACGAACTAGCTAAGTATATACCCAAATATTTATTTAGTGCATAATATAACATGATGCATGCTCGTGAACTACTATACGTACCATAGTAAAGAAAACTACGACGAATAGTTAACACTTCCCGACCCAAACGTCGAATAGTTAGTAAAAATCTAACTATCCTATATCCTTATAGGCTCCGTACTCTCTCGTTGTCTATCATATGAACGTGTTAAGTTTTGAAAAATAGACTTGTAATGATGTGTCTGTTGCCTCCGAACCGCTCCGATACCAGCTGTGACATCCCTTCCGGGACACATAGGAATCGGTACGGAGGGACACTCGACGACATGAGTTACAACAGAAACATCATCTCATATAAGCCGGAATATATATATCATGGTATAATAGAACCAGGTTTTCAAAATACAAACATTCGTAAAGTGGAAAATATAACATTATTGAAGTTTAACATCCTACGAGTATACAGCGGAAGCTTGTTCTATTATACAACTCGAAAGACTTCAAACGAAACAACGTGATGCACCGAGCCCTTCGCACATCACGGTCCTCTCTCTTCACGGTGTGGGAATACGTTCCCACCGAAGGGAACCTCCCTCCGGACATTGCTCCTCTTCGGGAAAACTGCCATATAAGTCGTGGTAGTACGACTCGTTCCCCGAAAGGTAACGAACAAACCCCGAGTATTCTAATACTCGGCAAGACCGACCCATCAACATGGCACGCTAAGGCCGACGCCTAATATGCAAAGGCTTTTTGGCTGTGGGGTTTACTCCTTTGCGAAAAACAGCATTAAAGGGTGGGTCCTTACTTTCGATATTTTAGCTCACATTATGTTCATTAGCCTTGATGTTTGCAACCTATCACTATTGTAACCAAGTTCTCAATCCAGGATAAAATAGATCTTAATTCTTCCATCTCTCATATTCATCTTCCATATAACTTACTACGATGCGACGAGCTAAACAAGCGGTACTCATTACTCGCGAGGGACAGCGATTCGAATCAATTTTATACGAGCTGGCAAAACCCGACTACACGACGTATACGCATCACACCGATCGTATACGACAACCTTTCCCGCTAGCACTCGACAGCAGACTAGCCATTTCCAACTCCCCGGAAGTATGGCGATGCCACGACTTCCCTCGTGGTCGACCCATCTCCCTCCCGTGAGACTATCCTCTCACTAACAGCCGATAAAAGAGAGCCGGCTATGCTACATCTCCGGGGTGGTAGGGTACATCAGCGTGCTTGGGCCCATGATACCAGCATGTAGAGCGGTACGTTCAAACTTGCTCAACGAAGCCGACAACGGTACGGTCCTTGACCGACACAAACGGGGCTACCACCTTGCAAGACCTCATCTCCATCTTACCCTTTCTCCTACGGGGCCCGTCCGGTCTCAACTTCATTAACACTCTCATCAACTTTAGTGTCAACACAAAACCCTTAAAGCCTCCATGCTTTAAGTACCCTAGCCATCTACCGTTGCTACTATGAATAAGCTTAGCCTCTATTGAGCTACCCGTACCAGAGTATAGAATAAACAAACGGAAACCTACCATAATGCATCTAGGGTGTCAACCATTCCCTAACACCTAATGCACAAGCATAACCGTACTATGTGATAAAGTAAAATATTTAAAAACATAGGTAGGATGCACCGGGGCTTGCCTTGAGTCCGTTCGAAGTTAGCTTCCTCGGCGGTCGGGTCGACGTCGAGATTCCCGCTCTCGATTCGCCCTCGGGTGGAACCTCGATCACTTCGAACCTAGTCGACCAGCAATGTGTCGCGAATCACAATCATGTACGCATGAATGCGTGTGATGAAAGTATGCAAGGATTCATTGATTACGTCCAATAAACAATAATTAACAATTAGTGTTTAATCACCTTAGTTAATTAACCAATTATGGATAAGTATGTTCATTAAGCATTAATTAACAATTAATTATGCTGATTAATAAATGTTTAAGCAAGATCATTATTAATTAGTTCTGTTTCCTTATTTACTTAATTAAGTTCACAAATTACTTAGATTTAATAATTAATAAAATATTTTGATTTATTAGGCAATAAACAAATACTTACTTTAAGTGATTAAAGGTTAATAGATTGTGATCACATAAAATAATACAGTTTAAGTTTAAATTTGGAAAATAAATTTCATCATTAATTTCGTCTACTCGACACGGGGAACACTCGGTGTGAACAAAAGAGCATGAGCTCGGCCGGAAGCATGCCGGCGGCGAGGTGCGGCCATGGCGGAGGCTCCGGCCATGGTGTGAGCTCGCCCACCGAGTAAAATTTGGGGAAACTTGGACCGAGAGCTACTACGGGGCATGCGCAAGCTTGACGGAGGCTACTAGGAGCTTGAGCACAGCCGGAGAGTGTGGCTCACCGTGAGTGGCGGAGATGGCGGTGGCCGGACGCGGAGAAGATGAGGAATTTCACAGCGACTGCAGAGCAAAGAGGGTCCTGAGCCGCCCGGAACTTGAGAAACAAGTTGCGCACCTCTAGGAAGAAAAAGGAAGAACAATAGCTCACCACGGATCACGAATTTGGTGACACGGTGACGGACGGACGGTGAACTCCCGAGAAGCAAGAACGACCTCGCCTCGACGGAGTGGAGATGCTCAAGTCGATTGAACGGGTCGTGGAGCTTCGCAGGACCCTTGCGGAGCTTCCGGGGTGGTGGCTGGATCGGGAGGGACCGGAGCGGCCTAGCGACGCTGCTCCGCAGGCGGCGGGGTAGTGGTGAGGTGTGGAGTGAAATGAGAGGAAGGAGAAGGGAAGGCAGGGCCGGGAGGGGCTTTATCCCGCCCGGGAGGCGGTGCGGCAAGCAGCCGGGCAGCTGCGCAAGCAGCTGCGTGGCGGGAGGCGTGGCAGCCCCGGCCGGAGGCGGCTCGGCCGCGGCGGCGCCGAGAGTGCGGGAGAGAGGAGAAGAGACCGGCGCCCGGGCCCGGCATGGCCATTTTACAAAAAACCCCCTAGCCTTACGCGTAATTAAAAAAGGGCCTTCCAGTGCTCCAAAAATTCCGCGAAAAATCAGGGGTGTGATTGAGAATATTTTAAGCATATTTCCTATTAAGTCCAGGGTAAAACTCCAAATCATTTTTGGATTAAAAATTCATAGCTAAATTAGTAAAAGAGACTTTGTTTATTTCTTGTAAATATTTTCATAAATCAAAATCTTTTCAGGACATTTTCAGAAATCTTTATTTGTGATAATTAAGCTATAGAAAATATTAAACTTGAATTTTCTTCTCATTTTATTTCTTTTTAACACTTCCTTTCTTCTTTATCTAGTTTGTTATTTTATGTGATTACTATTAACGCGAAATTTGATATGTTCGAAAATGCAACAATGTGATGACATGCTCGTGATGATATAAAGTGCATTATTTTCTAAGAGTTGTTACAGCGTCTTTTTGCCAACAGTAGAGACGCTAAACTCATGACATGGCACGATGATGTTGACGGGCGCAAGAAGGATGAGATGATTCATCACCCCGTTGACGCTCCACGGTGGAAGAACTTCGACATTAACCATCCCGATTTTGCGTTAGAAAAGAGGAATCTAAGAATGGCCTTAAGTACGGATGGAATGAATCCTTTTGGAGAGATGACAAACCCGCACGGTACTTGGCCGGTGATTAGTTTCTTCTATAATATTCCTTCATGGTTGTGCCACAAGAGGAAGTACCTTCTACTAACTACCCAGATTTCTGGTCCGAAACAAACTGGAATTGATATTGATGTCTTTCTTGAACCACCGATGGAAGACATGAAACTATTATGGGAACAATAGGTGAAGGTTTATGATGCGTACGAGACAGGAAGAGTTCACCTTGCACGCCATCTTTCATTGCACCGTCAATGATAACCCGGCACGCTCGGATCTCAATTGGCAGATCAAAGAGAAGACAACATGTTCAACATGTGTGGTCCGGACTCGCGTAAGTTGGTGTATGTAAAACATCGAAGATGGTTAGCAAAAAGGCACCAATATCGTCAAAAGACAGACGAATTTGATGGAACAGTTGAGACAGAGTTGACACCTAAACTTGTAAACGGTCAATTTGTGTTTGAAATGGTGAGAAATATCAAATATACCTATGGGAAGAAGAAGAAGGAAAGAAAGGAAACATTGCCGATACGGACGTGCCGTTTAAAAAACAATCGATCTTTCATAGGTATTTAAATTATTGGAAATAATTGGAGATCGCCCATGCCACGGACCCTATGCATGTCGGAAAGGGTGTCTTTGACAATTGCATGGGCTTCACCCTAAGCCAAGAGGGAATGGGAAGTACTACCTTCCACCGAGCTTGTTGGAACCTAACCGTCGAGGAGAAAACGACATTCGCAAGTGTCCGCAAGGGATAAAAGTCCCCACAGTGTTTCTGTTCAAACATAAAGAAGCTCGTATCAATGAGTGACTTGAAGATACGTGGCTACAACACACATGAGTGTCATATGATGCTTTCGCTGTTTCTCGCGATGCAGATTAGGGTTGTTAAGCATCCTCATATCCGGTTCGCTATCATTCGGATGTGTCATTTTTGGAATTCAATATCTAAGAAGGTGATAAGCCTTCCCGAGCTTGACACGATACGTAAAGAGATGATAGAGACAATGTGCCAACTAGAGATGTGTATGCCATTGTCTTTCTTTGATTTGATGGAGCACTACATGATTCGGTTAGTCGATCGATTGTTGTTCTTGGCCCTACTTACTTACATCATATGTTTCTCGTATGAGCGCTTTATGTCCATTATGAAGGGACATGTTCGCAACCGGGCTCACCCCGAGGGTTCCATGATAGAGGGATATACGATCGAAGAGGTTCTTGAGTTTTACAATGATTACAATCAACATGGAAAAATAATTGGTCTACCGAAATCACGCCATGAAGGAAGAATTTTCGGTCAAGGAACCACAGGAAAGAAAATATATAACGACGAGAACTATCAATTGATGAGTCAAGCACATTTCAGCCTCCTGCAGCATTTGTAACTTGTTGAGCCATACATCCAAGCAACACTTAGAGCAACTACATGCAGAAAATGAAAATTGCACCGAGGACTTGGATCATGAAATAGCACAAGAAAAGTTTTACAGTGGTGGTTGAAGGATCAAAACATTCCAATTGGTGAAACAAGGTATGAAAAGACAATGCATCTTTTGGCTAGAGGTCCGCAACGAGTTAGTTACAAAATGGCAAGGTCTGTTAGTGTAACAGGACAACACCTTGAAGAGTCCGAATCAAAATAGTGCTATTAGTGTAACGAAGCACAGGACAACACCTTGAAAGAGAAGACCTATTATGGGTATATTGAAGAAACTTGGGAACTCACCTATGGGACTAATGTACGGATACTCTCGTTTCCCTCAATAATGTAGGCCACAAAGACGATCCTTGGGTACTCCGGAACGTGTTGCACAAGTGTTTTATTTACTCGAGCCTCGAGCATGAAAAGAAGCATATTGTTCTCTCCGAGAAACAAAGAATTATTGGACTTCAAAATGTGAAAGATCCGAGAAAGCACAACCAGTTTGACGAGGTCTCCCTCTTTGCAGACATGAAAAAGATAAAACTCATTCAAACACAGCTCGGTTATACATCAATGGCACCATACATGTGTGTCGATGACGATGGGCGCAACGGAAAGTTGGTTAATGGTTGATATATAGTATTGTGGTGTAATGTCGAATTAGTATTTGTGACATATCATGGAATTTTAATTAAATGCAATTTCTATTTTATTATCCACTTTATTGATATATTCATATAATATATATGGGCCATGACTTAATTAAGATTGTTGGTTATTCTATTCAAAAATTATTATGTAATTTAAAATTTTTTATCCACTTTTATTCATATTAATATAACACCTGCAAATTTTTTCCGATTAATTATATATTTTATTAATGTTCTCATTATATTGATATGCATATAACCACATTTTTATTGTTTTTTAATTTATTTTCTTACTTAATTTCCTTATTACATTTAATTACTTAATTTATTTTCTTACTAGGTGTTCCTTATTAATTTTCTTATTAATTATATATTTTATTTAGTCTTCTCATTAGATTGATTTGTTTATAATCACATTTTTATTGTTTTTTAATTTATTTTCTTACTTAATTTCCTTATTACTTTTACTTACTTAATTTATTTTCTTAGTATGTGTTCCTTATTAATTTTCTTATGAATTATATATTTTATTAAATCTTCTCGATTATATTGATATGCATATAACCACATTTATATTGTTCTTTAATTTATTTTCTTACTTAATTTCCATATTACTTTTACTTACTTAATTTTTTTCTTAGTATGTGTTCCTTATTAATTTTCATATTCATTATATATTTTATTTAATCTTCTCATTATATTGATATACATATAATCACATGTTTATTATTTTTTAAAATTTATTTTCTTACTATGTGTTCCTTATTAATTTTCTCATTATTCGGAAATTAAAAAAAAATGGTACCCGCTACTAATGGGCCACCATTACTAAAGCAAGCCCATCACGAGGCTCAAACAGGTTCATAAGTGTCCCAACTTCACGGGCCCATGGACCAAACAGGCCACAAACAAGCAGCCCACCAAGTTTCGGAGGAATTCCATTAGTCTTGGCGCAGCGCGGTTTATAAACAGGGTGACGAGCCCTTGCATGGGCGATGTCGTACTAAACCACATCCGCTCGGGCGGGTCCGACTTGTAATAGCGGGCGGTGATGTCGGCAGCCTGCTATTACAGGCTGGACCGATATAACTAAATCAAAAAATCAGAATAATTAAAAAATAATTCAAAAATAAATGAAAACACCTCGGAATAATCAAACATAAATCAAAATAAATGAAAATAATTCAGAATAAATCAGAATAATTCAAATAAATGAAAATAATTCAAAATAAATAAAAATAAACTAAATTAATTCAAAAGGCCCAAAAATTAATAAAATAGTTAAAAATAATTAAAATAATTTTGACCCAAAATAACCAAGTAAATCAAAATAATTCACAATAATTTTGAAATAATTCAAAATATAACTAAATAATTCAAAATAATCCCACAAAATTTACAATACCTCGAAATTATTCATAATAACTCAAATGAATTCAGAATAATTTTAAAAAATTAAAAAATTAAAAAACTAAAATCTTAGAAATTAGAAATTTAAAATAAGTTAATTTTTTTTAATATTTTGATTCATAATAACTCAAATGAATTCCAAAACCACTAGCCCCTAGTTCAATGACATGTGGGCCCCACATGTTGGCCCTAGTTCATGCACTCGGTTTGTCGGGACAAGTCTCTTTTCTACTTTTGATTCGTATTTAATTTTTCAAACTAGTTTATATTGGTCAAATATTATCCAAATTGAACGATTTTTTTTTCTAAAATTTTCTAAAATTCATACCTGTCACTTAGGAGAGTTAGTTTTCCCAAGTTAATATTATTTTCTTTACGTACCTATGTACGAAATCATGGTCCAAGTTTAACATTTATTTAAACATTTTTATTTTGAAAACCCTAGTGAATTTTACAGCACTTTTTTGTTTGAATGACTAACTTGTTCCAATACACACATGTTATTTTTTGTTTATCTTTTTGAAAAGTAGAAAAATGTTAGGAGTCTAACTAACAAGAATTTACGTCCGAAATTCATTTCACTTAGGACTACATGTCCCATTTGAACATGTTTTTTCACACAAATGTTTTAAAAAATATATAAAAAATATATTTGGGTTGGAATGGTGTTGAAATAGTGTCATGCCAAAAATGTGGTCAAAATAACTTATACTTTGGAAAAATAAAATGGTCAAATTAATTGCAAAATTGATGTTTCTTTTGTTTTTTTTCTATGTGTAGTTTTCTTATTAGTTTTGAACTAATATTTGGCATACACAACTTATATGACAATTACAAACTACTATTTTGGTAGAATTATTTGAAATATTTAATTCATGTTAAACTCATAAAAGTTCATCTCCTAATATTATTTGAAATATTAGTGAAATAATATGATCAAAAATAAATAAAAAATATATCCGTGCTTGGAAACATTGGAAACAATTTCATGCCAAATTTCAGATCAAAAATCAATATAGCGTAGAAAATAAAAATGTAAGAAATAAAAGAAAAATGACATACATCCGTGCTCACGTCATCGGAGCGATATTACGAGCTACGATGACGTCGGCAGTGCTCGATATTATAGGCTTCGCCTATAAATATCTCCCGTCCCCTTTTGGGACTTAGCTATTTTCACGCGCCTCGCCTAACCCTAGCCGCCATCGCCGCGTCGTGCCCCGTCGCCGTCGCCGCCGTGCTCGAGATCCACAAGCGTCGCCGTGCCCGAGATCCACGAGCGCCACCTCCTCCTTTGTGCTCGAGATCCACGAGCGCCGCCGCTCCTCCGTACCTCCTCGAGCTCGAGCGCCGCCGCGCAGCCTCTCGTGGGCTCTACGGCCGAGCGCCACCGCCTCGTCGTCCTCGCCGCCCTCCTCGCGACCCTCCCACGACGCCGGCCCCTTCCTCGCCGCCCTCCTCATGGCCCTCCCCGACGTCGGCTCCTTACTCGCCGCCGCCCTCCTCGCGGCCCTCCCACGACGCCGGCCGCCTCCTCGCCGACAATCCTCGCGGCCTCCCCGACGCCGGCTCCCTTCTCGCCCGCCCTCCTCGTCGGTCGTCCCTTGTACGCCTTCCCCCTCCCCTTTCCCCTCCTCTTCCCCCTTCCCGACGGTGAGGCCTTGACCTCCTCGTTGGCCCACCCTTGTACGCCTTCCCGCTTCCTCTTTCCCCTCTCCCCCTCCCCCTCCCCGACGATGAGGTCTCCTTCCTCACCGGCCCTGCTCCTCACCGGCCCTACTCCTCGCCGGCATGCTTCTCGCCAGCAGGCCCTTACATGTTCCCCGGTATATTTTGCCCGCTTGCCTTGTTAGGTTAACTATGCATTATTGTCGTGAATTGCTATATCGATGAGATGTGTGGTAGTTCTCGATTGTGGTCGATCGGATGAGATGAAACGTCCATATTCTTCTCTACTCTGCTCCGATGAAATATTCATATCTCGCTGTGCTCCGATTTCGAAATTGTACAATCGTGAATGATATATGATGATATTTGTTGCATCCGGCTTGGGTTAGCTTCCATGTTACATAATGTAACAACTCTCGAAATAAATGCATTTCATGTCATTCATGAGCATGTCATCATATTGCATTTATGAAGTTCTCAAATTTTGTGTTGAGAAATGCACATAAAATATCAAACTAGTCAAGATTAAAGGAAATGCCTAAAAAGAATTTAAATAAGAGAAAATAATATGTTTAACATTTTCTATTGCTCAAACATCATAAATAAAGATTTATAAAAGTTCCTTGAAATTATTTTGTTGGGTAAAAATAATTACAAGAAATTAACAAAGCTTCTTTTGTTAATTTAGATATGAATTTTAATCTGAAAATAATTTGGAATATTAACCTGGACTTAATAGGAAAAATGTCTAAAATACTTTCATTTGCACCCCTGAATTTTTCGGGAATTTTTGGAGTACACGAGGGCCACTTTTCAATTATCCGAAAGCCGAGGGGTTTTTGTAAAATTTCCAGGCCTGACCTCCTTCTCTCTCCCTCTCCCACGTCGCACCGCCGCCCACGGGAGCGCCTCCGGTGGCGCTGCCACGCAGCAGCTATGCAGCTGCTTGCGCAGCTCCTCGCCTCGGCACCGTTGCCGCCTCGAGGCCGGGATAAATCCCCGGTCCCCTTTTTCTCATGTCCCTTCCCCATTCTCCTCTTCACCTCGCCGTGGCACCACCGTCTCTCGGAGTGACACCGCCGGGCCGCTCCCGTCGCTTTCCATTCGAGCCAACGCCGCCGCAAGCTCCGCCACACCACCCTAGAGGTAACCCCGCCTTCCAATTAGGTTGAGCTCCCTCTGTTTTCACGAATTTGAAGCTTCAACACCGGCGGGTCGCCACCGTCGCCGTTCACCGCAACTCGTGATTCTTCCTCTTCGGTGAGCTATTCGTGGTTCCGTTTCTTCCTAGAGGTGCGCAAGTGTTCCCTCTACTCTCAAGACACTCACCGTAGCATGCGATCGCAGGTTCGTCGGGATTTCGCCGTTTCCCGGAGTTTCCTCACCGCCGCCGCACCCTCCCACGGTGAGCACCATCTCCCGCCGTGCTCAAGCTCGTAGACCTCCATGTCGAGCTTGCTTATCTTCCCTACAAGCTCACCGTTCATTTTTCCCTAAATTCCGAGCTCTCGGGCGAGCTCCGCATCATGCCGGAGTCGCCACCGCGTCCGGACCTCGCCGCCGGCGGGCTAGGGCCGAGCTTATGCTAGTTTATTCATGCCACGAGTGTTCGCCATGTAGAGTAGAGCTTGTTGGTAGCGCCGCGGCGAGCTACGGCTCAACGCCGGTCAACTCCGGTGACCGCGCCGCCGTTCCTGGTCGTCGCCGTGGCGGTGCCACACCGCGGGCCACACGCGCGGGATCGCGTGTGGCCACGTGGGGATCCGGTGTGGCCACCCCGTGGCCCAGTGTGTGGCCCGTAATAGTTTTAAAATTTTGAAAATTCGTATAAAATTCAATAAAAATCAGAAAAATACGAAACCAATTTTGTTAGACTCGGAGAAATAAAATCTATCTGTTTATGAAATAAAATATTTATTTTGAGCATATCTATTTCATAGATAGTAATTAATCACATTCTTTGGTTAAAGAAAAACTATTATTTTATGCTAATGAAATGTTTAATGAAGGAAAATAATTTAATTAAATGAAGGAGATACTGTAGACGAAAGTAATTATAAAAATTATTTTCTGAAATTAAACTTAAACACTATCATTTCATGCGATTCCAAATTAATAGCCTATTATCACATGTCATTTAAATAATGATTATTTATTACTTAATAAACAGGATTAATCATTAATTACTAAACCTAAGTAATTAGTACTAATGAACATAATTATTTATTAATTAAGGAACATGATTAATTAATAATTAATAACCATGATTAAGCATTACTTAATTAGCATAATCAATTGTTAATTATTGATTCATGAACATGCTTAATTATAATTTGTTAATTAACAAATATAATGAATGATTAAGTGTTAATTATTAACTGTTAATTACTAAATATAATTAATCACTAATTATTAGTTCAAGAACATAATTAATAAAACCTTTGCATAATCATATCATGTTCATTCATGCATACATGATTGTGATTCGCGACGCATTATTGGTCGACCTAGGTTCCGAGGTGATCGAGGTTCCACCGGAGGTCGAAGTCGACCCACCCGCCGAGGAACCTAACCCCGACTCGTATCAAGGCAAGCCCCGGTGCATCCTACCTATGTTTTTAAATATTTTATTTTATCACATAGTTAAGTTATGTTTGTGCATTAGGTGTAGGGAATGATTGATACCAAGTTGCATTATGATAGGTTTCCGTTTGTCTATACTATACTCGGTACAGGTAGCTCAATAGAGGCTAGGCTTAATTCGTAGTCGCAACGGTAGATGTTTTAAGGAATCTTAAAGCATGGAGGCTTTAAGGATTGTTGTGTTGACACTAAGATGAAGAGAGTGTTAATGAAGTTGAGACCGGACGGGCCCCGTAGGAGAAAGGGCAAGACGGAGATGAGGTCTTGCAAGGTGGTAGCCCCGTCTCGTATCGGTCAAAGACCGTACCGTTGTCGGTTTAGTTGAACAAGTTTGAACGTACCGTACTACATGCTGGTATCATGGGCCCATCAAGCTGATGTACCCTACCGCCCTAGAGATGTAGCGTAGCCAACTCTCTTTACTCGGTCTGTTAGTGAGAGATTAGTCTCATGGGAGGGAGATGGGTCGGCCACGAAGGAAGTCGTGGAGTCGCCATACTCCCGAGGGAGTTGGAAATGGCTAGTCTTCCGTCAGGTGTTAGAGGGAAAGGCTGTCGTATACGATCGGTGTGGTGCGTATACGTCGTGTAGTCGGGTTTTGCCAGCTGGTATAAAATCGATTCGAATCGTTGTCCCTCGCGAGTAAAGAGTACCGCTTGTTTAGCTCGTCACATCGTAGTAAACAATATGGAAGATGAGAAGGAGAAATGAAAGGAGTAATGATCTATCTTATCTTGTCTTGCAAACTTGAGTGCAATAGTGATAGGCTGCAAACATAGAGGTTAATGAACTTAATGTTGAGCTAAAATATTGAAAGTAAGGATCCACCCTTTAATGCTGTTTTCGCAAAGGAGTAAACTCCACAGCCGGAAAGCCTTTGCATACAAGGCGTCGGCCTTAGCGTGCCATTTTGACGGGTCAATCTTGCTGAGTATTTGAATACTCGGGGTTTGTTCGTTATCTTTCAGGGAACGAGTCGTACTATCACGACTTGTATGGTATCTTTCCGGAAGAGGAGCGAGTGTCCTGAGGGAGGTTCCCTCCAATGGGAACGTGTCCCCACGCCGTGAAGAGGAGGGACCGTGATGTGTGATGGGCTCAGTACATCACGTTGATCGTTGATAGTCTTTTGTTGTATAAAAGTACAAGTTTCCGCTGCAATACTCGTAGGATGTTAAACTTCAACAGTGTTTATGTTTCCGCTGCACGAATGTTTGTATTTCGAAAACCTGGTTGTATTATACCATGATGTATATATTCTGGCTTGTATGAGATGATGTTCTGTTGTAACTCGCTTCGTCGAGTGTCCCTCTGTACCGATTCCTGGGTGTCCCGGAGGGAATGTTACACATAAGCATGGTGTTCCAACGTTTTTAGATGACACACCGTGCATAGATGGTGACAAGTGCTGATTTCAGTCTTGATTTTAGGATGATTTAAGTTACAAGAAAAATTCTCTTATAGTGTTCAGTGCTATTGTACTTAGTTTATCGACCATTTAGTGAACATTTTCAGTACTGACAGTTTATCAAACATTTTATCGAACATCTCTTATGTTTTACAGCCTAGCTGATCTTTTTCTTGTCACTGTTTAGCCAATTCTGAAAATTGGCAATAGTTTGTCTTAGTTCATGTAGCTCTGTTTGGATATTTCATATACAATTAAGTTGTGATCAGCTTGTGATAATAACTTGTAATGGAATTTGGGATAATGTGACTTCAGAGAAGAATAGTAGACATCGATTTTTACCTTAAAAATCTACACACGAATCAAACTTGAGATGATCTGTCTCACCCTGCTTAACCAATATCACTCAAGTGGTTAACCAATATGTTGACACCTAAGGCATCATCTGAAAAGACCATTATCAGAGATCCCCAAACTCTGAAATGAGGATAGCATGGGTTAGGTTGCAGAGATAAATTAAAAAAAAAAACTATCTTCGTCGCAAATGATTGTCACTGTTTAGCCAATTCTGAAAATTAGCAATAGTTTGTCTCATCCCTGTTTTTTTCTTGCTTTACCATCAATTCCTAGGGCGTGATCCCTTATCCTGTTTAGTCTAATTACAGTGTCCAATGCCTAGGATTATGATCAACATGATAATTGTGCTTGATTTTTTATTCTCATGTGAATAGGCTTCTTTCAGGATATGCTAAGTCAAACTTGCTAAATTTTGAATGGGTTTATAGGAATCCCTCACTGTTGTGCTCTATGTCATCTCCTACTACCCCATGTTTCATTATGCCATCTGTTATATGCTCTATGTCATCTTCTACTTGTTCCCTGGTTGCATGCTGTATTTTTCTCAATCATTGAATTTTGCCTGGTTGCCCGCTATATTCAGTCTACTCATATGTGGATCAGTGATGCCACATATGGTTGGTTGCAGTCATATGTTATTAACTTTCACATATTATAGATTAGTCATGCCTGCTTACTTATTCCCTAATTCAGTATGCTCATATGTGGATCAGTCATGCCTGCTTACTTATTCCCTAATGCAGTATGCTCATATGTGGATCAGTCATGCCTGCTTACTTCTTCCTTAATTTAGTCATATCTGACTGTTTTTCCCCTCGGTGATTTCTGTTGATCGATGATTGATGATATATTAATGTATTCTAGGCAGAAAGAATATATATAACTACCTATGTTGCACCTATTCTTCCTCTATATTTTCATAAGCCCTCAATTTCCTCTCTTTTCTCCTCTTCCTCTCTTTCATGGCTAGACCACTTTTTTAAAATAAAAACTATTTTCTCTTCTCTACTCTCTTCTCTTTTTTCCCCTTTCTTTCCTCTCTTTTCTCCTCAATTTCCTCTCTTTTCTCCTCTCTTCCTCTGTTTCATGGCTAGACCATTTTTTTTAAATAAAAACTATTTTCTCTTCTCGTTTCTCCCCTTTCTTTCCTCTCTTTTCTCCTCTATTTCCTATCTTTTCTCTCTTTTATCCTATCTTTACTCTCTCTCTCTCTCTTTGTCCCTCTCCTTGATCTAGCCATGCTCGATGATGAAAGCGGGAAAGTGAGATGAGTGTGGCAGCATGGACCGCATCCTCGGATGTTGGAAACAAGTTGCCATACGAGTCGATGAACTTAATGATAGCGTTGGATGGCTATTGATTCGACAACCCGCACCGAGAGCATCTTTCCGGCAGATGATGACTTTTAATAGGAGACGTGGTAGATGGGGTGAAGAATATAGAATGTAGGGTGTCTTTCATTAGGAAGGTTGGTACAATAATACGCGGGACCTATCGCAACTTGTACGACCTTAGGTAGACATGGTCGGATGCTTGGGTATTGTTTAGATCATCTTTGTGATGTTTATGCCACATTACATTAGATTTTCCGGAGGATACCCAAGTATCCCGACCCATTTACCTTGAGGTCGTATAAATTGCGGTATGCATTGCATAATGCACACCTGCCTTTCTTATGAAGGCATTCTACATTATATGTCCTTCATCTTCGTCTACCTCCTCTACTATATGATTCCGATGCTATCCCTTCTTTCCTTTTTTTTCTTTTAATTGTCTCTACCAATAATTGATGGCCTTTTTAAATAGTGAGTCGTTAATTGACGGCCTTTTTAAACACTTTTGTAGCGATATTCTTACGTGTTATCAACGTAAAGAAGCTTAACAATATTAGTATCTATTTTTTTCTTTTAGCAAGCTTAACAATGGATCAAGGCAAAGAAGCTGGACCTGTTCGTAGCCCCGTGTCGGCGCATGAATCAGCTAACGGTTCCGATCATTCAACATCGTTTGAGGAACCTTCTCCTCTCGAGATTCCTTGCGCTAAAAGGCAACGGGTTGAGCAACCCGACCCCGATTACAACCCAAATGATGACGTAGATGATGAGGTATCGCATCGTCAAATTCTTGTTTCATGGACAATTATTGTTTAATTAAAACGTCCTCTAACTATATTTTCAATAGGTTGTTGAAACACGTCGTAGTGCTCGACGCTTATTTCTTGAAGATGCTCCTCCCACATCGTCGGAGGCCGCTGCTGCAACAGCATCCACCGCAGAAAGACGAAACAAAGGACAAAGAAATACAAACAAGCTGCATACTGTCGTTCAAGCTGTTACGGCAATAGACAAGGATGGGGCTCCAGTTGAGCCTCAAGGCGTCAACGCGAACCGGCGCAATGATTGCGGTGTATTAGTCCGAACCGCAATCAACATTAAGTATGACAGCTGGCTTGACGTGCCAACCGAGTAAAGAGGACACAATGTGGGAGAACTTGAGTAGAACCTACATTTTGCCACCCGAAGTCTCCGAGCGGGCCAAAAATGCTACTCCGAAAACCATGGAGAGGTGCCTAAGGACAATCAGGGCAACACATAATACGAAGTTTGTCCGGAAGGGTCTCACACCGTTCCGAAGTACGGTTTTATCACGCCTAATGATTGGAACTCGTTCGTCGAGAAAGTCTCCTCCGACGATGCCAAAAAGAAGAACGAGATTTTCCAAAGCTTGAGTAAAAAGAACAAGTTGCGTCCTAATCTGGGACTAGGAGGATACAAGGCTAAAGTGAAGAAATAGAGGAGTATGCAAGAACAACGTCGACAAGCTGGAATCCTAGACCCGTTAGAAGGATGCGATGAACGAACCCGAAATTGGGTGCTTGGGCGTTCAAAGTCCACCGTTGATGGGCAGCTGGTGCCGAAAAGCCTCGGGGTTACCGAAGTCTTGTAAAAAGCAAAGCAAGTAGCCGCCCAATAGAAGGAAGGTACACTCTCAATCAACAGACAGATGAGTTGACTGTTGTCATCGGGATCGATGAACATCGGGGTCGTACAAGAGGTGTCTCTTCACCGGCACGACCGAAAGAAGTGTCGTCTCGCTGCCACGAGTGAAGAATGTAGTAGGTGTGGGCCACGCGAGCAACATGGTATCAATCATGAATGGTGGGTAAAAAACTTCTACGAATTCATGAAGAATAATCCTCAAGCTGTCATCCAACCTATTGTGGTACCGGAATTTCAACTCGAGTTGTCAACCCAAGCCCGTATGCTCGGCCTCCAAGCAGTCATGGCTCTGCGCTCGATGCCACCAGGTACCCTGCGGATGACATCACGGAGAATACACCTTGTGAGCTGCACATGACGCTCGGCAAGAGGGAGAAGACCGTCAAGGTAGCGAGAGGGCATTGCGATCCTCGGACGTACATTTAACGATGTACCAATTCCGTAGGAGTGTGCTAGAGTCCAAGTAATCAAGGTTCAGGACAACTATCTTGCTTGCGACCTTGATTATCCAGAGGAGGATCATGGTATTGAGACACTTGAGGATGCGACTAATCATATCATCCTTTGGCTTCGACGCGAGATCGTCATTCTTGTAGCGCATTCTTCGCATGCACCTACGCCTCCTCCTACTCAAGAAGCACCGGTTGACCCCGAGATTTCTTTTGAGCCACTACCTTCACCTTGGCCTTCTCCTTCACCTCGGCCTTCTCCGACGCATGAGGACCAAATCCCTCCGGAACATGGCTTCTCCACGTTGCCTCGTCCGGATGTTGGGAATGAGGCAGCTCTCCTTCGAACAACATCGACTCCGGCTCCAGGTGAAACCACGTGACAAAGGGGCTAGGGTGATTCGTTGCTCGTCCACTCCGCCTAATAACGGTGAACCTTTGGTCCAGCTCGTTCGACCTCCGCCTCCGAGGAAGGAGTTATCTAGCGCGGAAATAAGTAAGTACACTTTTGTAGTACTTATGAATTCACGACTATGTATATAGTTATTGATATATTAAAGACTTGGCATGCAGTCGCAACATGGCATAAAGGCGTGGCGGCAGCATATAGGAGCGAGAATAAGGAAGTGGTCCCACATGTTCTCGTTCCGCCTCCCGGCGTCCCGAAGGAGGTTGGGATCTCATACAAGAAGACTTCCCTACCTATAAGCATGGCATGCCACTACTACCAGCGAGATGTATTGAAAAAGAAGCCATGGATATTTAAGTACTTTCATCCATGGTACTTAAATGCATGTAGCAAGGGTGTCCAAGTTATCACGGCAAGGATCCCTGGAGAGGTTTTTGGACAAGATTGATATTTTGACTTAAATGTGCCTTTTGAGGAGATCCATGCTCTATACCGTCTCCAACGCATGGATGCTACCCTCGTTTCCGTCTGGTGCCCGTAAGTGTTTTTGACCTTTATTATATTTCCAGGCGAATGGCACATGAATTCAACCGACTACCCTTTTTCGTCGCTCGGAATGTGTCATCACTCCGGTGCCTCAAATGAAGTCGGATATCTAAACCCAACCGCCATTAGCCAAAGCGCGATGAATCCAAAGATTACCGATAATCATCCCCTGTTGGTCGCAAAGAAGGTGACCAAGGCCGGAAGGCAACAAGTACATGTCCAAGCGGTTAAGGATGCAAGGAGATGTATAGCAACCTACATTGGGAGACGCATGTACGAATGGAGAGAGAGACGATGCATTATGGCTCCATATAACTTTGAGTAAGTTTTCGTAACCTGATACTTCTTGTGCAAATCATTATTTCACTTAGATAATGACATAATGACATATTTTATAGTGACAATTGATTGCTTTCATGATACATCCGAAGCTCGCGGGAGTTTGGGTGTTTGACTCTTTGGATTATGATCCTAAGAGGTACAAGGATTTCATGGACACCCTGAATAGGTAATTTCAGATATTCAATAAACTATCATTTTTTATAGATTGCATTATGCTCGTTGCTCATTTGCTTTTTTATATTAGTGCCTATAAATACTATCTCGAGCTTGGTGGTGACCCTCATCCCAAACGGACCAACCTTGGATACAAAACGAATTATCCGGTACTATTATCTCATATCATGGTCATTTCTTTTATTCAATTAATTAATGTCTCTATATGTAAAGTAACTTAGAAATTTCCTTGTTTTGTAAAGTGTTCAAAACAGCGTCCTGGGACCGTGACTCGTGGCTACTATGTGTGCAAATACATAAGCGTTGGAAAAGGGAATATACTACATTCCCTACGGAAGAACCGGCCCCATGGAAAGATGTAAGTATTTAGTGTGTTTTTTTGCTTTATTATATTAGTTTTATATTACTTAACAAACATGTATTAATTCTATAATTTATTTGTGGCAGCAACGATTTTGGCATGAAACTTTGTAAATATACTCTTAATAGCCCTGTACACTTGCACAAAATCCCATGTTTAATTTGGAGCAATCTAAATAATTATTTTGTCTGTCAGTTTGTTTAAGTCAAGAAATTGTCAATTTCAGCATTTTGGTTATTGAATTATGCTCTTAAATTATATACATGCATGCTTTTGTTAATGTTTACTATTCATAATGTTGCTTAGTCCATCATGATCTGATTGGGTAGAAAGTTCCATTAAGGTTACACTTGTGCTAATTATTTAAGTGCCTCTTTAATCATATTAGAAAAAAAATCGTTATCACATGTGGTAATAGAAACTTCCCCTAACCCTAATTTCATTTGTTCCACATCTAAACTTTGCTCATCATTTTAAATCTGAACCACAATGTTTAACACACAACGCTCATGTTAGTTTGTCTCAACATTGCTTTGCCTATGTTATACCTACAAGTGGCAATTTAATTTGACTCATTTAAAGAGAAAAGAAATTAAGTGTATGCATACTATTAATTACATGAACGTGGTTTTATTAAATTATGCGTACGACATTCATATAAAACAGCACCCATGCATCATCATTACCATTAACCTTATATTCTTTACTTATGCATTGCATTTCGTTCCATAGGTGATGACGTCGAATTGATCTCGCCGGAAGAAGCCGTTGCTAACCTCAATGCTTGTGAAGCTAGTGTTAACTTCGATCACTCTCAAGGCAAGACCCAGTGCATTCCTATTAATTCAAAATGCTTTCTTTTATCACTATATTAAGGATGATGAATGTGCATTTACGTTCTAGGAATTGATTGGAAATCCACGTGCATAATTTCCCTATGTGTCCTATATCGAATATGTGTCATTTCCTCGATAGAAATGCTATGCTATGCCCATGGAGTCAACGATAGAATGGAACACTCACATATTGCTTATGTTACACTTGAATATGATGAATTGGTAAAATTGAGAACACCCATTGTGACTCCGCGAACAAGTTTGAGTTGTGTACCACTTGCATACCTTTCTTATGGGCATTGGTAAACCTATGTAGCTTGTGAATTGTAAAGTGAGCCGGATATCTCACCGACCCAGAGGTGATGTGTATGGCACGGTGGTTGCACGGGTTGAGGACCGTTGGAGAGTACACGGGTTAAACCTTGGGCACGTTATTGAACGGGTCGCAAGGGGGACGTGTACTCGGGGTCGGTGGCCATACATGTTCTTAAATGATGCGTATGTTGTACATTTAGGTCTTTCCTGCAGGATTAATAATTCGATAATTATCGCTGTTTCCTCTCGGTTAATGAGTACCACTTGTTTCGAGCAGTTTGCAATGTTTAGTAAGAGGAAAGGATGGAGATGCTCGCTGTTTTATATTGATGATACTGTGTACTACAAATCTTGTATTGTTAGTATGCTCACTAAAGTTTCTTTTATCCAACAACCCTATTAATGTGGCTAATCATAAAAATGCAAACCTAAGTAGCTAGGTGCTGTTTTTATGCAAATGCCAAGTGAACCCGGTCAAACCCCATGCATCTAGGTGTCGGTCTTAGATGGCCAATTTGACGGGTAAGACTTGCGGAGTATGCTAGATACTTAGGCTTTACCACTACATGTGTATTTTCGGGATTCCCGCAAGCCGGGTATTGTGATTGTTGCGGTAAGGTTGTGTGGGATGGAGAAGAGCCCAAAGAGTGGACCATCGAGTGGGTTCCTAGCTCTCCGACCCATGATGAGTGAGCCGTGGCCTAGGCCGGCATGGTTCACATAAGCTATCTATATATAGTCGTGTTATGTAATCGCTTCCGCACTCTATTTCGAACAGAGATCATGGTTATGTAACTTTAATTTGTGAACCTAATGTATCTTTTATTTAGAACTCTATGTTGTAAGTCGAGACTTAATTATGTGAACTTGCAAATCGTGTATGTTTGTTAATGTGATGCTATGTATGGTTTCTTCGTCAATCATCTCGCAAGGCGATCCGTACCACACTAATCTATCTTTCGGAATAGGGGTGTGACACGCGCGTAGTCGACTAGCATCTACCGCATACTAAGCCAAGCTGTGCCCATACTTGGCTTGTGGTTGTACGGTTTAACATGGATGGTCGCTCCACGAACCGGTCCTTATGATTCGGGTGATAGCATTTCATGAAACTACCGGTACACTCCAGCCATAGTTCCTCCACCCGTCACCAAAATCAATGTTCAATAATTAACAAGGAACCAAGATCATTATGTTCAACCGGATCATTATCAAGTTTAACATTTATCATGTCTTTTAAACCCAATTAAAGAAACTAAGCATGATCTACCCAAACATACATCTAAACCACCAAGGCGACAAGGAGAAGTACGGAAAAGATGCGACACATGGGATTCATATTAACATAGCAATGCAATCATGTGCAGATAGTAAAGGAGTAGGTGCAAGATGCGTCAAGTACACTTGCCTTTTTCTCTTTTTGCTCTTGACTCAATCTTCGACGCTTGCTCTTCAAATTCCTTGATCCGACCGTCCTCTAATTACGTGGCATCGAGCAAGTATGCAAATAAGCATACAATGAAACTAAGAAACAGAACGAGTGCATCATATCGAAAGACTATTAAAGCATTACTAAAGGAAAGTACGCGTCGCTACGATTCGTGAGCGCAAAAAATCATCTAAATTGGAGCTACGAGCGAAAAGTTACGAAGGTTTCAAGTTTTAGGAGCCAAAACACAAATTATAAAAGACTAGGGGTGTTTATGTAAAACGTCTTTATGGCTAAAACATTGTAATAGAAAGGTTCCGGGCATAAAAGTAAGTTTACCATTAAATTAACAGGCTTATTGTAAAATATTGGGATTAAAACAGAATTAAAACTAAACCGGGGTTACTTTTCGAAAAGAACATAACCTAAGTGTTATTCGTCTAAATGGCAGGGGCTAACAACAAGTCTACCAATCATATGATATTAAACAAATTAAATTGAAGCATAAACATCGTAGGCCGGGTTCACGGATCTGTGGGTTGCAGCATACTTGCTGGTCTATTAGTCCACGGTGGACGGGGCGTTTGGCTGGGCTGCGTGCAGACAACATGAACAAGATGGTCGAGTTCCTGTGGATTGGCTGCACAAATAAAGGTCGCATACAGTGTGGAACATGTGAAACGCAAGGTTGCATTGTTAGGAATGCAACTCAACTAGAGATCCATGCATGAACATGGGATGTAGTCGCACGCCGACTGCATTCCTGGATTTCAGTCGGGTAAGATCACGCTAGGATCTTTTGCATACACGATGAGAACTTCTTGGAACATAGCATGGTATAGGATACTCTTCAGGAAAGGATCGGAATCAAGCACAAATGGGATAAACATTACCATCAAGCATGCTTGGATGGATCCGGAACGAGGGAATAGTGTTCATTGCGCAATTGATCCCCGTTGATTCAAGTCACCTCTTGGTATAATTTTTGGATATGTTGAAGAAGACTTCATTGCACACCAGTGGGTCAATTTTTGTGCCATTTTGTTGGATAGATCGCCGGGAACATCGGCGTCAATCGGCGACAGTGTGGCTGGTTGCGAGAGCAGGGTGGAGCGACGGTAGCCTGGCGGTGTGGTGACGGTTTGAGGAGGGGGGGGGGACGTGGGAGGGGCCTGGTTTTCATATGGGGGTGGGGTTGTTGGGGAGAACAAAAGGAAGGGTGAAGCAAGGTGATTAATGCTATTAATTGTGTGCTTAATTGATTGCTTTCTTTCCTTTTGAGTGCACGCGATAGATGGAATGAATTTGGATGTCTTTGTGTCCAGGTTTGTGTTTGTGGTAAGTGGAGAGAAAGTAGATGATATTGAGTAGAGATACGTCCAAGCATTTTTGGAAGAAGAAAACAAAAGATGAACGGAGATACGATGTTACCGAAACGAGTGAAAAGATGACATAAGACAATGCACATAGGTGAGTGAACAAGAGGGAGAGTTGGGCTACCTGGAAAAGTTGGCCTATGAGCGTGTGAAGGGTTTGTATTTTCTTATTCTGTTTCTCTTTTCTAATCTCCAAACTAATAAAAAATGATTTCTAATCAAAGTTTGAAATACATTTTGCACCCAGTAAAAACCTACTACAACTATTCCAACATGAATGCAACAAACAATGATTATAAACCTAAGTTATAATCGGTCTCAAAATCAAATTTCTCAAACATAAGGAAAAGTCATTTTATTTGTTAAAAACATTTTGGACCTAAAAACTTCTTGTTACAAATTAAAATACTTTAAACAATTTTTTTATTGAACAAACCATTTTTAGAAATCACATGTATTTGTAAAGTAAACTATTTTCGTAAATATAAACATCTTCATAGATCAAAGGCATTTGTTTCAACAAAGTATTATAAAAAATCAAAATGTATTTATTAAATAAAAAGTTTTCACAACCAAGCAAAATAAATGGTTAATTAATAGAATTCAACAAATCATTTTGAATCTTTTTGAGAAGTGAATGATTTTTGTAGGGAAATGGTTCACATTCCAGAATTGAAATTTTGGGATGTGAGACCATATCTGCTAACACAACATCATCAAGCATGCTTTTTTTCCTCATGTATTTGTGTAGTTCTTTTCCATTAGATTGGGGTTTTTTCCCGAATTTATCTCCCCGGATTTTATTTGTCTAGTGACTTGAATCTCCTTTGATCTGCCATTTGATGCTCATCATCTCAGATAGTTAGTGATGCATTTTTCTTCCAAATTGGAGCACTGTATTATTTTACACCTGTTTCGTCTCTAACTTTTAATGGGACGATGAATCTTGTGTGTGTTGTTGTGCTCATCTCAGATTCTATTATTTTACACCATTTGACACAAATGTAGTATTTATGGCTAATTATTATTTCGGTGAGATGTGTGTGATGACTTCAGAAATCTCAAGATCAATCCAATTGAGTCTTTAGACAGGCGCTTATAGTGGTGATTACGTGAGTTTCCTTGAGTTATACATGAGTAGGACAGACATTCTGGTTGTACTTATAGCAATACTCTTTTATTTTTGTCCATGTGATATGGTGTTGGTTCTTTCCTAACCCATGCCATTATTCTGAAAAAAAGAAGAGGACGTTGCTGGATTCGTTTGGTTGTAAGTGAATCATTGTTTGAATTATTAGTTCATACAGACTATTAATTTTCCATATGTAATTATTCAATTTTATTATCATTTTTAATCAGGATTGATACGTGTTTCACTCTCATCTCCTGCTAAATCACTCTTATCGCCCGCTAAATCACCACATGATCTGCTTTACATCTGTTATTTACCGTTTATTATATTCGCAATGGCTTATCTCTATGCTTTCACTCTGAAGTAGCGACAACGCTCTCTCTTAGTTTTTTTTTTCAGTTCTCATCTTTTCATTTGTACATCTATGTCGATGCTGCTTTGGTCCCTCTATTCTTGCTTTTGATGCGTTCAATTTCATATATAACCAACAAATCAGAAAGAGACAGTTCAATTTCATATATAACCAACAAATCAGAAAGAGGCATAGTTGTTTCAATTTCTAAAGAACTAATCGAATCAGAGAGTCCCATGGTTTTAACTTTGTTGGAAGTCATGTTCATCAAGCCTCCATTGGCTTTGACTCTAGCATCCTGGTTGCCAATGCGTTAGCTTGTTTTTTGCTTGTATTTTTTTGGTTGTGGACAATTCATAGTGCTCAAGGTTTGAATATCTGATTAGCATTAAGGTTGCTGTCGGTTGTTAAATATTCATCTTTTCTCTATGATATCTCTTCTGGATATCCATAGATGACTTTCTTATTTTTTATAATATTGGAGAATGCGTTGGCTTTCGACTGGATGAGTTAGGACAATATTTTATTGTGTTCGCCGGTAAGCATCGTCGTACAAGCTTTGGACTCATACAGGCTTTAAGCTTCAGACTCGTACATGCTTCTTTCTATTTCAATGCACTGTAAAAACATTATATTTCAATTTACTTTTAATATTTATACAAATATAGTTGGACACGAATTGTTTGGATCATCTGGACCGTTCAATCTTCATAAAATCCAACGTCTTACATCTTCTTTTTTTTTCTGATTAATGTGGTAATTTCGTTACCTTTAGAGTGAACGTGGTGGCTCCTTTTAACCTTCTAATATAAAGATAACTAGTGAGGTGACTCGCGCATTTGCGCGGCTAGTAACATTGCATTTGCTCGAATGTAGAGAATGATGGCATTTGATCTTGTTAATCCTGAGATTCTATTAATTTGGCACCTTCGTCATTTATTTACTTTATGTTGTAGCTAGCCTTGTCCCGTTCTACTCTCTCCCATCTAAAATAATTAACGATATCTAAAATAATTCTCACTTTTCGATGCAACTTTCTCTCTTTCCAATACATCTCTAATTTATATCTCATCATTTTCTGTGCACCCACTTTTTTCACCTTTTCTTAATTCCCTTGCCCACAACTAAAATATCAATTAAAAAGGATTACAATCAGGGAAAAAAACTTTCAAATACATCTACTTTGTTAGTTTGGCTTCCATCTGCGCGTAGGACAGATTAATTATGCGTCATCCTAATTTCCATTCCGCGTCAAATTTAAGTTTCTCAGTTAAGCACATGGTGATCATCAGAAGTGTCATTGCACTGTCATGTCACGTCAAGCGTACCACCGCCATTATCAAACTATGACCTATCTAGGATGGAAGTGTCCATTTTATGGTCATCAGTCATATCCGACGACCTCCATCGCCGCACGTCCACTTCCAGCTCCTGATTATGTGCGTTACGATGTAGTGCAATGTAATGCCTATTACGGACCTCAACGCCTGCCAACTTTTCCAAAGAATGCATACAAAACAGTACTGACTATATGTAGCTAGTCATGCATGCCACTGGCCATGCACATTACGTGTCACGATGGGCGTGGTTAATTCGGTGCGACCAATTGGACCTCCGAACCGACCTGCAGAATCGAGTCTATTTGATCTCCATGGATTTAGTCCAGGAATAAAAGGTTCAAAACTAATAATTGCATGGGTCGATTTTGGTTCCATTCTCTTCACGATTGGCAATTCCTCCGCCGCCGCCAGATAGACGCTCTGTGTTGCATTGGAGGATAATAAATATGTAGAGAGTATCAGCGTTTCTTTTTTATCATGACTACTGATGATGGTCGAGTTAGACCAGTCTCAGTGGAGAGTGTCATCTCACAGTTATCAAGAAGAAATTCTTAAGAACCGTGCAAGTGGAGGGTCATGGTGATGATCCTCATCTCTCATCCCATAACACTCCCTCTCTTTTCTCTCATGCCATGTCAACAAATTTAATGCTCATGACACTAGCATGACACTCCCATTGAGACTGGCCTTGCTCGTTGATTGTAAGTTGTTGTAACTCTCTTTTTGAGAGCCAAAGCTGGGATTAATGCAATCTTCCAATTACCTTAAAAAAATGTGCTACCAGCTGCATTGATGCCGACCTCGCCCCCACGTTGCCCAACGCCATGTGCTGCTGCTCTCGCCCATTCTCATTGCCTTGTACTACCGCCCTTTCCGTCATTATCTCGCACCGCCCCTGCCGCCGCCGCCGCCACCGCTCAACGCCGACGTGTTGGGTACATCTATTGAGTCCAGATTTGACTATGTTTTTGACTTATCTCGCCTGTGGTCTAGGATTGCGTCGCTATGGCAAGGCTATTAATTTACGTGCATGAAGCTGCAATGTTTCGAACCTCTAAGGGCATGTACAACCCAGAGACAGGGTCTGTCTCTTCATCAATGATACGAGACAGAGCGAACAGACAGGTCATACAACCTAGAGACTACCTTATTGTCTCCAGACATTTAATGTTACACATGTTACTCAAGATCAACTATAAATAAAGTTATATACACCATTGTGTGGTCGTTTGATAAAAAAATATTGAAACATGGTTATAATATTTTTAGAAACCATGATATAGTAACTAGGCCCATTTTAAACGGAGCAATATTGTATTGTTTTCACTCGATTAGAAAAATGAAAGATTCATGTCCGACCTCATCCGCTCTGCTGCTTTTCGTCCACTCGTTCCCTGCCATCCCCACCAAAGGACTGCTGCCTCTCTCTCTCTCTCTCGCTCTCTCTCTCTCTCTCTCTCTCTCTCTCCATGAACTCGTCTTCAAGCAACGGCCGATTTGGTGGAGGATTTGGGGCCGGAGGAGGATTTGGCGGGCGCAGCAGCTGATCTTCTCTCTCCTTTGTCTTCCCCAAATCGATTCGAACCGGCAATGATGGGGTGTGGCCCGGGTGGAGATCGCCGGTTGGCAGGAGAGAGCGGAGGAGTTTCTTCTATTTGGGGGTGTTGAAGCAACAACATATGGTGGATTAGGAAGAAGGAGCTACTCAGATCTGGGGCATGACGACGTGGAGTTGCCAACCCTCGTCCATGGCCTTCCTCCTCTCATGCTTGGTAGCAATGGAGGCTGGGAAACCAGCTGTTTGTTGGCGGCACGCCGGTTTGACCTGTCGCCGAGGTCTGGCCAGGTTACGGCGATGAGGAGCTTTGAGGGCCAACTGCCGACATCGAGCTCGGGAAGGAGGACCTCTCAGTGGTGCCCCCTGCTTCGTCTTGAAGCCGCCACAGCGGATGCTTTGGCGGGTGAAGGAGGATTTAACGCGAGAACTCCCACCCTCGCGTGCGTGAGCGCACCCCACGCGGGATCGGACCGTGCCGTCGCCAGGTGAAGACGAGCCCTACAACCATGCCACGGTCGTCTCATCCGTCTGGGAGCACGGGACAAGGACGTCGTCTCGTGAGGCGACGAGGAGCCGATCGTTCCGTGGAGGCAAGGGTGTTTCTGCTAAATTGCTATCACAAAGACGGTGAGGAGACGGGCGTTGTACGTGCCCTAAACAACTGACTGTCGTGCATACCTCTTTTATTTTTCCTGTCGTTTCCATATATGCACATGCCATATTATTTTCTGCTATCCATGCGGGTTAGCCTGGACTCTTTCTTGTTTTAGTATCAATGTTGTCTAAGCTTCACTCTGGTGGACCGTGACGTGACCCCTTGTTTACACGGACATGTCAACATGGTCTTGATTTTTCACGTGACGTCCATGTCAAGGTGGTCTTATTTTTCACGTGATGGGATATAGGCATGATATATTTTTCTTTTGCTGGTTTTGATATGGACTCTTGCTTTGATCTTAACCATTAGATCTTCATAAAATCCAACGGTTATAATTCTTTCTTTTTTTTAAATTAATGTGGAAATGTGGAAATTTCTTGGTCTTGAGAGTAAACGTGGTGGCTTCTTTTAACCTTCTATCATATAAAGATAATAATAGATAGATTCCAATTCAGACCGTTTCACGTCCACTGCTCCAGCTCCTGCCACTCCACACCTGGACCCTACGATGGTGTCCGCCACTCCCATCCCATCCCCCAATGTACACTCTATCAGCGCCGCCGCCCTGTCCGCACCTTGCCGAGCATCACCTTTCATTGCACCCACTTCGTGGCCTCTGCATGCCGCCGCTCGGCCGCCCGAGATCCCGTAGGACTCGCGTGAGATGTCCGCCGCCCCCTTCTCCTCGCGGGTGCAGTTGCAGGCCGATTTGGCCTGAGCTCACCTTGCCGTTTGTATCACCCATCGTCCGCTCCAGAGCTCATCACGGCGACAAGCCCTAACGACGCCGACGCGCCGTCCACCACCAGGGGAAGGAGCGCTCCGTCAGGATCTACCAAGCCAGCATAGTTGTGGGCTGATTTGGCCCGAGCTCGCCGTTCCGCGCCTGTCACCTGCTGTCTGCCCGAGCTCAACTTGGAGTTCATATCTAATTTGGGGAGGTCCTGGATTTGGAGGTGTTGCTGGTCTAATTTTTGGTGTTGCTTGTCAGTTTCCACTCTAGTTGGCCTGTGAGCTGGAGTATCGGAGAGTGTTAGGCTCGGCTGGATGAGCGAGGTGGTGGGTATCCGGTTGAGCGGCAACATTGCAAAGCTCGATCGAGCCACATGCTGGTGCTACCCAAAATCAGGTGCGAACCAAATGTTTGGTGCTCTCTTTCTTATCAGTGCAAAATGAAGTTTGTTTTTGTACTGTGCTATGCCCTGTTCTCTTGCAGTATATAGAAATCCAATAATATGATGCTGTAAAAATTATCAGTTTTTAAATTATACAATCTGCTTATCATGAGGTCTCTTTAAGTGCTTTGCTTTGCTCGGTCCTTCATTTTACCAGCTTGGAGACGAAGCTCCATGGCAGCAATGAGCGGTGCCACCAGCAGCGGCCAAAACTGTGCATGGTTAGTCACCTGCTGACAGGTTTGTCCTTGGACTGATTGCTGATCTAGTTTGTCAAGGATGTTTGTTATATCAAAATTGATTGCTGGTGGCTTACGGAATTGTGTATTGTCTTTCATTAGTTACGATTTTTTTTTGCTGCTGTTATGGACATATAGAAAAACATCCACCTCTCTGGATCTCAACCGTATTCACCGCAAAAGGATAACACTACACTTTCTTTCTTCTGCTGTGAATACATTTTGTCTTGCATGGCCAGGTGGTGTGGCCCTCTGAACCATGCGACCCACACAATAACAATAGAGCACTATAGCCACGGTTGGGAGACCTCTATAGCCGCAGGTCAACCCAACCGTGCCTATGTTTGCGAGGCTACAGATAATCATCTGTAGCCTCGCAAACAAGGCCAACCGTCGGTATAGTGTGTCACTATAGCCATGGTTGACAATGTCAACCGTGTTTATAGTGCTACAACTATAGCCATGGTCGAAATCTTCAAAAGCCGTTATAGTGGAAATTAAAAAACAAAAAAAAAGTCTGGACGGGAAGAACGGGCCTGCGTGACCCGCCAGCCTGCCCATCCTGCCTCCTCCACGCGCCGCTAGGACAGGAGAGGGGGAGACAGCGAATCCGGCACCCATTGCCGCCACCCAGCCATCGGAGAGGGGGCGGCTACGGACAAGGGTGTCGATCATCGGAGAGGGACGAGGAGGGATCTCGCCGGAGAGCAATGGTCGATACCCCTCCTCTCGGGTCCACACGCCGTGGCTCCGGCCTCGTCGGCGCTGGATCCGGCCGAACGGTGGAGAGCGGCGGTAGTTGGTGGAGCACTGTCCGGAAAAGCCGACAGATGAGGGAGGGCTCGCGGGCTAGGGAGCAGGAGCATTCGGGGAGGCCGGCCAAGGGTGGAGGAGGTAGGCGTGTGGCCGGTTGGTGGAGAGAGGGAGAGAAACAGTGAAAGAGAGTTAGTGAGGAGGTGGCGGTTGAAAAGAAAAAGTGAGGAGGGGAGTGGGGGTTAGGGTTTGGTTGATTTATATAGGGGAGTGAGCTCTGTAGCGTGCTTCGCCCACTATAGCCATGGTTGGCTTCTTCAACCGTGGCTATAGTAGTCTCAATAGCCACAGTTGAAGAAGTGAACCGTGGCTATTGTTAAAGGCCTCAATAGCCACGGTTCACTTCTTCAACCGTGGCTATAGAGGGCACTATAGCCACGGTTGGTTTCTTCACCTACTGTAGCCACAGACCATTTTGCTTGCCATGGCTACTGGGTTTTGGAAGGCGTGGCTATAGTACCGTTTTCTTATAGTGCCATCACCAGAGCAAGCTCGGCGACGACGGTGCACAACAGCAGCACGCGGCCAAAGCTCAGCACTAGCTCGTGCGCAGGATGAGCAAATGCTAATTCTCATGCGACTGTATATTTTAGAGCTTCATTGCTATGAGCTAGCAGAGCTTCATTATTGTACCAAATGTGTTGCACCTTATGTATCGACATGTCTTTTTAGTTCTTATCCATAATTCTTCTGCTAGACCACTACAAGATATTGGTGTTATTTACCTGATGCCGTGATAAATATAGAATTCCCCAGTATTCTGATCTTATTAAGCTGATCTGTATTTGGACATCGGTGTTACTCTTGTAACTACAAGTTTTTTTAGGGCTATTGTAATTGTAACTGCAATAATGCAAACTATCAGCTGCATGTCATGTATACAATGTCTTTATTTTTCAGTTTGTGTAAACATAAATTATCCTTGATCGGATGCTTTCACCTTTTTTTTGTCAATTAGGAGTTTAACGTGGTGAACACCAAAGAATAATTACCTTGCCAATCTTTGTGCTGAAGTACTGATGCTGCAGGGCTGTTGGTTGTTTTTGTGCATTAGAAATAACAGGCCTGCACTGCTTTGCCTATGTTTTTCCTGCGTCTAATAATGGTGGTAGTAATTTCTGCAAAACAACATTGCTTCTTTCCTAGTGACTGATTTGCAAATAGGCACCAAATATAGCCCTGTTAATGTGGTTCTTTTTTTGTGTAAAATCTGGTTCTTTATGTTTGACAAAGAGAACTTGCTTTATTTAGCTGAGATTGACCTTATCCCTTCCAATAAATGGACTGTAATTTTTTTATTCCCTTGTCTACATGTCTCTATCTATCTTATTCTGATCTGTGATCCATTTTTTTGTGTCTTTAGAGTCAGGAAGAGAGGGGCGTGCTCCGTGACGAAGTCATGAAGAGAAGTGGATGTTGCAAGCTTTGAAAAGATAAAATAGAGATAAATGATCCAATCGAGCTTGCTTGTATTATTATTTTTTTCTTTTCTTTTGGTTCATGGCAACTTCTGGAGAAGACTTTGTATGACGTTTGGATTGATTCTAATTTTTTGGCATTTATTGTTTACTGCAAAAAATTATTTGTCAGTCACAAATATTTTTTATCTGTGACATCACTTGTGAAAATGACATTAGCTGCACGTGGTATAATCGGGAATGGACACGTGGCACTTTACCATCATGAGACTTTTCACAACCTTGTGATGACATATGGCTGGTCTTGTTGCGACAAGTGGCAGATTGAGACTATGCCATGTGGACTGCTAAACACTGCTAAGGGTACGCCATGTTGGCAAGCTACGCCAGATCCATGTCAGCGTCATGTTACGCCACATAATTGTTTATGACGAAACGCAACTGTCATAAAAGTCTATGATGGTTTTCAGATTGTCATAAATATCTGTGACGATTTTGTACATCGTCATGGATTTATGACGAAAATATAAAATTCGTCATAGAAGGTAATTAGCTACGCTCAATCTATGACGGAGTGATTTTCGTCATAAGTTTGTGATGAAATGTTGTTTATGACAAATTTCTCAGGTATTGTGACATAATTACATCGTCATAGAAGACACTAATTATTGTAGTGACTCCTACTCGACCAATAGTTAACAACAACCTCTGGCAAGACGTGACAACTCCTAAACATACGTAAGTATCATATATACGAGCCACCATAATCCATATAATGTTATTCCCTTTGCGTGATACTTGGTTGAGCTCTTAGCTCACCACTGTTTATCGATATGATCTGGAATCCTGGGTTAACTCTTAACCCTAGCATGACCAGGCATTTCTTTATCTGGTCACTCGAGGGGCCTAGAGATATCTCTCTCAATTAGAGAGGGGCAAATCTCATCTTGACTAATCATGCCTCACAGCACGCTTCATGACAAACCCGAGAACCACCTTTATTACTATCAAGTTACGGTATAGCGTTGGATAGCTCAAGTATGCCAATTCACATCTTGAGTACATGCAATAGTATCCGGTCTAACGACAAAGCGCATACATTGTGTAATAAGTTGGGTATGTCCTGCAACATATCATACATGTGCTTACACCATTAGTCGACATCTCCATGTCCATGCCTTGTGAAACATAGCCATCAACTAATGCATGTACTAGTCTAATGTTCAAGTGTGTTCAAACATGAACTCCGACTAGGGACAACTTTTAGAATAACCATACAAGTAAACACTTTCACAAACCAATTCACATAATTGTCAATCAATAAAAGTTACCTTAAATGTTTATTCAAGGAACACTCAATCATTTATCATGAACACAATGAAATATGATCATCTCTATGATTACCTCTAGGGCATATTTCTAATAGTAAGGAAATAGTCACAACTTATACACGCATACATTTTTCATGTTGTTATTATCATGATTATGCTGATTTTGATGTTGTACCTATGCAAGCATGTTCGCTTTTATTAGGTAGACCTTGGGAATATGATAAGGATGTTGCACACCATGGTAGAACTAAAACATATACTTTTGTGCATAATGATAATAACATTACTTCGATGCCTTTATCGCCTACTGAAATTTAGAATCATTTTAAGGCACTTGCTAAGGATAAACCTACTAATGTTCCGCCTTCCGATGTTACACACAAAGATATTAAATTCAAGGGACGCGTTTATCTTGCTACTAGTTTTGCTACTGCTAGACTTTCTGATAATTATTAAGCACCATATTATACTATGTTGTCTCAAGATAATAGTGTTTTTTGTGATACTATGTCTTGTACATCGGATTCTGCTGTCATTAACCTTTTCCGGGAGGTTGATGCTGAAATGGAGTCGACGACGACTCCAATTCAAGCACGGGACGATAATGAGAACATCTCCATGATAGATGCACTGAAGCTAAAGTCATCTCCAAGTTTCAAGTTCATTCCAACTCAGTTGTCACATCCGATTTGGATTCAACAAACCCCCTAGACGATTTTGATGAGTTCTCCTTCATACGACATCGGAATGAGGCATTGGAAAGAGGGAGACGAAGTCGTCGTTTTAGTTCTGGTCCCAGCTCTAGAACTGTCGTGGATCATGTTGTGTGATCACGGCAAGGTACTACATCACCTGTTTGGGCCGACTTGGCCTTGTATCATGTCGGGCCTTAGCCCATGTTGTCGACGCCCCTCCTGGTCCGCCCCAAACCCTAGTACACCCCTAGACCATAAAACTCAGAAGCCGGAACCGTTTAGACATGAGTTTTGTTTAGTTCGAGTTTGTCATCGAGAAACTACGATTGATTCATTGTAACTGCAGCGACAAGTCCTTTTACTGTGATCCAGGCCCCTGTTATTGTTGTCCTCAACTATGGCGATTAGTCCTTTCGAACCGAGTGCTTGAACCCCTTTAATTCATAGTGTTCATTCATATTTGCAATTTCAGATTTCGTGTTTATACCTTCTTGCTTGTGTTCTCAATTTGCTTGCAGGAAACGCCTTTTCTGCGAGGTGAATCAAGTTGTGCTTGGTTGATAACTAACGGAGCAGGATCGAATCATGTCAATTCGAAACTGGATTGTCAACGTCGAGATCTCCACAATCGAATTACATCTCTCCACATCTCGGAAGATCGGCCAAGATCCTATCACATAATTAGTAGAATAATAATCATTCTAATCAATAAATGTTTTAATTATCATGTGTAGTTACAAGTTGTATTTTCAGTATTTTTATATGGATTGAGACATCTAAAATATCAAAGAAATACAATACAGAAATACAAAGTATGGGGTATACGTTATTTTCCATTAAATAAAACAGAATGCAAAACAACAAAGGATACATAACAAATTTGTAGTGATGGAAAGCTAGGATATGAAGCAAGGCAAGTCCCCATATACCGCAGTGCTTAGTCATGTTGCAACGATATACATTTAGCTCACTTACTATCTTTATTTTGGCATATGTAATCGTTTTCCTTGATGATCATATGTCATCCTTATTCTTGACATTATCTCGGTTCTCCTCACCCGCTTGAGGCTCCAAGGTGGGCATTTCGCAACTCTCACAATACTGTTGTCTTTATGTAATTATTTTGGCATTCTGCAAGGTTCCATTTGAAGTAGTCCACCTCTTTCTGTAGGACATTGATTTTGTGGTCCTTCTGGTGCATCTCATTGTTCATGTTACGTAGCTTCTCCCTCAGGTCCTCAATTGTATTCTGGAGATCAATGGTCGTCAAGGTCAGTTGGTCGATGATGGTTGCGGGTTCATTGGATCCTTGCTCGACGACGGTCATCCGCTCAGGAACGATGGTCGTTGTTCTTGGCTCGACGACAGTCGTGATCTCTGGGTCGATGATGGTTGTGGGCCCAGTGGATCCTGGCCCGACTATAATCGGTGTCTGTTGGTCGATGATGGTCGTGGATCCTGGCTCGATGATGGTTCTGGGCCCAGTCTCAACATGGCCCAAAACTTTGTCGGAATGTTTGCTCTGTAAAAGACTCGCCTGCACAATTGTCTGATCCACGACAATAGATGTGTGACGCCATGGACTGTCATGTACTAGTTGTGAAATAATTTTTTGCTAGAATCAAATTAACAAGGACAATGGATCCAGCTACCGAGCTAGCTTACCAAGGTGAGGTACCGGTTCATCTCCTCAAACTCAGATGCAGCATCCCTGACGACAATCTCCTCGCCCTTCATTTCGTCGAGCACAAGCTGGAGGTATGTCTCCACGTCATCCTTGCCAACCTTTTGCAAGGTTTTTGTAGGACTCGCAAAGCGACTCTCGAGAACGACAGCGTGCATAATGGCCTGTGTTGTTGTGTTTTATTTTAATTAATTAGAGAGGATCAAATCAGTAATGCTTTTAACAATGTGGCCAAACATGTATATCTGCGCTGATTAATCAGCCACTGAGTATACTTACGAAGTAGAGGTATCGGTTCATCGCTTGATTCATGTCTTTGACATGAGCGACTGAAGCATCATCGAAGAATTTCTTGATCTGAGCATCGCCCGTCTTGCGGTTGGGAATGCACCTCTGAATCTTCGTCTGGATGTTGTTGCGCCAAACTGAATGCTTGGAGATATCCACAATGGTGTCATTACCCATGAATCCAATTTCTGGTTCATCGGAGCTTTTTGCCATCCAAAACGATTGCGGAACGCCCCAAAAAAAGAAAAACAACAACACAAACAAGGAAGTGACTGTAATAGTTACGACAAGGGCTTTTTACTGTCCATCGTGCCTTCCTTGGCCATGACGGCAGCAAGCATAGAATCAACATTTGCTTCCGATTCCATAGCCCTAGCATTGCATTCTGGCCGGTTTTATTACGGGTTGCGCTATCTTCCCTAGGTTCAATGATATCATCTTTCCGGTGAGGTGACTTCTTCTCCTGACCTTCCTCTTCCATTTCTTTGCGGTTGATGTCTTGTTGGCTTTCGTTGGAGTCTTGCACGTTGTCGTTCCCATTGGAGTGTTGCACTATGTCCATCTCGATCTGGATGCTGCTATTGCCACGTATTCCTGCAAGACAGAACCAACATTAGCATCCGTTTCCATAGCTCTAGCATGGCATTCATGCCGATTTTACCGGTTGCGCTTTCCTCCTTGGAGTCAATGATACCATCCTTCCTGTGAGGTGAGTTCTCCTCTTGGCCCTCCTCTTCCATCTCTTTGGGGTTGATGTCTTGTTGGCTTCTGTTGGAGTATTGCTTGTTGTCGTCCTCATTGGAGTGTGGCACTATGTCCAACTCCATCTGGATGCAGCTATTGCTATTTGTTCCTGCACGGTAGAAACGAATTAGCTTCCGTTTCCATAGCTCAAGCATGGCATTCAGGCCGATTTTATTACCAGCTGCACTTTCTTCCTTGGAGTAAATGATAGCATCCTTTCTCTGAGGTGAGTTCTCCTGTTGACCCGCTTCCATCTCTTCAGGGTTGATGTCATGTTGGCTTCCGTTGGACTCTTGCGTGCTGTCGTCTCCATTGGAGTGTGGCACTATGTCCATCTCGATCTGGATGCCGCTATTGCCATACATTCCTGCATGACAAAACCAATATTAGTTTATGTTTCCATAGCTCAAGCATGGCATCCAGGCCGATTTTTTTACCAGTTGCACTTTTCTCCTTGGAGTCAATGATATCATCCTTCCTGCGAGGTGAGTTCTCCTCTTGGCCCTCTACCATCTCATTGGGGTTGATGTCTTGTTGGCTTCTGTTGGAGTCTTGCACATTGTCGTCCTCGTTGGAGTGTGGCACTACGTCAATATCGATCTGGATGCAACTATTGCCATGCGTTCCTACATGGTTCGACGTGGGAGCAACACTATCCCCGTTGGACTATTTCCTCGCAAATGTGTTGACAAACATTATTAGTTATCTAGTATTCTCCTGGCAAAAAAATTCTGATAGAACATGAGGCAGATGATATGTAACTAAATTCTCTTATCAATAAAATTATTTGCGTCAGATGTCCTTAAAGATAAAAATATATAAATGATACACTAATAGAGAAGAATCGAGCGAAGTAGCCAGTTATACCTAAGACGATGACCACTTCAATTTTTCAGAGATATACTAATAATAACTGTACTAAATAAAGTGATGGAAAACTCTTGAAATTCCAGCTGGCTTACATTGTTTACCTAAAATTTTCTCCTCTGAACTCAACAAGAATTTAGATATTATTAGTTCTTTGGTGGAGGAATAACAAGAAGATATCTCGTCAGTCATAACTCATAACCAGGATGAAAAGGTACTAATATAGAGCAAAGATAGAATGAATCACCTTCGTGATAGGCATCTTGCTGCTCAAGATTTTTATCACGCTTGTACGTGTTAAATTGTCCGTACTAGAAGCACGAAACTACGTGTATGCTAGCTATTGTGATTGCAAATGCAATTGCAATGCTGGGTTAAAGGTTTGCTGAACTATATATATAAGCGAAAACCTCTTGAGGGCATCCTCCCGACCTACGCCCATTGAACAGAATGATGCTGGACATTGTTTATAAGAAATATAGAACGAACTGATCTTGACTTGAGTTGCCTCTACTAGCATTGCTTTACAATACAGACACTAATAATGTGCGGTATTGAGGAAGATTTTAAATCATGCTAGACGCACATGTATCCACATGCATGGATCGTAGTGTGTGAGTTATTAATTAGTTCGATCATGCGAAGATCTCAGATTCCATATTATGATATTGAGGAAGATTTTAAATCATGCTAAACGTACATGTATCCACATGCATGGGAACGTAGTGTGTGAGTTAATTAGTTTGATCATGCAAAGATCTGAGATACCTTATTGTCTTTGAATCTCAAGAACAGGTGTTAACTCCATGTATGAGTTCGTCCCACATTTTACAATGTTACATGAGCTATAACGAGCATTAATTACTTCAACATATTCCATCAAAATCAAATATATTTGAAGTAACTTAATCCCTCAATCCCATAATACTTGTTATTTTAGAGCGTGTTTAGCATGGCTCACAAACTGAACTCCACCTCGAAATCATCCAGAGCCAGCCAAACACCCCAGCTCCAAAATTTTGTGGAGCATGCAAAGTCCATGGATTCAGTGTGGCCATAGTTCATTTCAACGAAGCTTATCATTTGCAGCTCTAGCAGTCGTAGAAAAAACACAGACATGGAGTTGGGAAGTATTTACCCACCATTGTCAATGATTACACAAGAAACATTGTGGTACCTAGCTAATACTCTAAATAATAGTTGTAATGTTATTGAGCTTTCATTTGGACTACGGAAAATGTGTAACACCCTAGTGTCACTAAGTCCATGAAGAACAATGCTAGCATAAGTTTTTAACTTTCAAACTTAAAAAGATGTAAATTCAAATAAATTTGAATTTTAACCACAAATAAGGTCAAACTAGCTAGAGCTTGCAAGAGTACAAATTTACATAATAGAAGTGTAAAGGTATTATAATTGTTTTGGAATGGGCAAAAGAAAAGAGAACTTTGGGCCGACCGCCCCAAACCATCTAAATCAGACCGGCCACAAGGTATTTGGGTTTATGAACATTTTAATAATTCGATTCTTGTTCGACCTCTTAGCCAACCTTTCATTCTTTACATGCAGCACCCCTCTAACTTCTTCCTCCACTCCCCTCTAACTGGTTAAATGCGCCCATCCTGAGCCTGCATCCAAGCAATAAGTCGTAGCGGAAAAGGAAATTCCAGCACAATAGCACCACAAGGTGAGGTGGCAGCAGATCTCTTCTCGGCTTAAATATATGTAATCTCTTGAATTGAGCCATGTTCGAATAAATTTGTTTACGAAACTGAACAGGTCTTTTATAGATTTGTATGTATGGAAGTCAGCTCATCCAAGTTGACATTTCGTCAAGAACTATATATCATCAATACCAAAGCGCTTTTGGATCTGGATCAAGGGTGCATTATATTCAAGACTCGGGAGAATTTACATGTTGGTGAAATTTACAGTACCATATTGGAACAGTTCATCTGTATTATCCAGATCCAGGTATATCTATTATTTGCAAACATGGAGCATATGATGGGACTGATGGGATCATGCATAAGAGGATCAGTTGATGGTGAACTTCAGATAACACAAACAACAGGATTTCATGTTTTAAGGCCAAGAAGTTACCTTTATAAAGGAGTGGTTCTGAACAAAGATAAGTTCTAACAGAACTTGGAATTAAAGTAAAAGAGTGTAGCTTTTGTAGTCCTAATGAAATCATTCAAGATTTATTTTTTTATTGTCATTATAATAAATTTTATGTGATTTGGGACACAAATGGAGTGGCATGAGGAGGCCAAGCGTTCGCTACCAAATGCATGCAGCAAAACTACAGACGAGGGTCATGGAACTGTCCATCAACCATATAGATGGAGATTTAGCAATATGATTCGCTCAAATTAAATGGTTGGTGTCTTGATTTTCTGAGTCATTGCTACAAATGTGCATCTTTGTAATACTGGGTTGTAACTACTTCTATTGAAACCTAGATTTACCATTAACTAAAAAAAATAAGAAGTTCATGTACAAAAAATTGAACCAATCGCATTTAATGTTGTTTCGATCCGAGTTTCGGGAGGGAGTCTCATCTAACTAGCATGTGCATCATGATAAATTGCGTATTCTACCTAGATGCATCCACTCTGATGCCCTACATGATGCTGGAGAAATTTGACGTGCCCTAAGAAGGGAATATCTATATACCGGACTACAAATACAAAGACATCCAATTTTTGAACAGCTGATAAGACATAATCTACACCATTTAGTGATTTGCCATGCTCTGTTGACTTAGAATATATAAACACGGGGATACTTTTTTCTTGACAGGTCTGATGTAGTCCACTTTTTTTATAAGAAATACATGTGATCAAGTCAGTCATCATCATTGAAATAATGCAATAACCAACTTATTTGAGCAGCTGGACAGGAAAACGAATATAAGAACATGATCAATAATGCTCCCTGTCTTGACGGGTCTCCAAGTCTCCATCTAACCCAACAAATACAAGACTTACCAACTAGATTGTTAAAGATTTGGCCAGCCATTATTAGGCTTTTTTCTGTGCTGTATGGAAGAGACTGAGTCTCCAACATAGTGGAATTCTTGTAATGATAATTTGGTAAAATGTTGTGACAGCCCCGATTTTCACCAAAGATTAAAACCATGCCTTTGTACCTCCTTCACTAATACAAAAAGAGCCAGCAATATCATGGAGCATTTTCCAGTAATAGCGGGCACACAAAAAACGCTATTGCTGGGTGCCATTGCTGACGTCATCAGGGTGCAACGCTATTACAGGGGTCACTGCAATAGCGGTCGTTGATGACGTCATCGGAGGCAACTGCAATAGCAGTCGTTGATGACATCATCAGAGGCAACACTATTAAAGATAGGGGTCACACAGTAATAGCGGCCAACGATGACGTCACCGGATGGCCGCTATTACTCGGCTCAACCTGTAATATCGGCCGCACGATGACGTCACTAGTGGCTGATATTACATAGTTAGCGTGCAATAGCGGTCGCCATGTGACGTCGTCGGGTCCGTTAGGGTTCCTGTATTATCGTCATCACAGGGACGTCATCATGCCCTCTATTGCTAGCAACAGTATATAAATTTGTCCCGTTTCTCCCTACAGGAGCTCTGTTTCGCGAGCTCACGAATGAGCTGTCCGTACGGAGGGCGGAAAAAGCCAAAAAAGAAGGGGGAGGTTTTGAACCTGTTGTTTAGAAGGATATTATTCTAGGAGGTAAATCCATGTAGTTCCATGTATTTTTTTTGGTGTTTAACCATAGCTTTAGTCTCTTTTTTTATGGTTAATTTTCCTAGGGTTTGGATCCATTTTTTTTACCTATAAATGGCATGGTTAGTGCTCCCCATGCATCTCATAGGTTGTTTATTAGTTAAACTTATCCTCTCCATGCCTCTTATACATATATTTAGGCTTTTATATGTAGGGATCTAGTTTTGGATCTAGGTTTTATTTATAAATCTTGTTTTTTAACAGTAATTTATGTATAGTATGTAATATTCTTCTGTCTATATTTTATGTTAAACCTCTAATTTAGCCTTTACTTTTGCTTTTTAGCATATAATTAATTTGTCTTAGATTTTAATTATTATTCATTTCTTTATTTACGATACATGTCTATAAAAAGATGGAAGATCGATCTTGGATGTACACTCGGTGTGTGTGTTGGGGGGGGTGATGCTGTTTTATATTTCCAAAAGTATAAAGAAAGTTGGGCAGTAGAGGAAGAAAAACAATACTGATCGTGTTTCTCATGATGTGCAAGAACATGTGGTTGATGAAAGAAAATGCCAGCCCTTGTGATGTGGTACATTCCGATAATCGATCGCTTGAAACGTCTTTTTGACAACAGTAGAGACGTTAAACTCATGACATGACACGATGATGTTGACGGGTGCAAGAAGGATGGGATGATTCATCACCCCGGTGACGTACAATAGTGGAAGAACTTCGACATTAACCATCCGGATTTTGCGTCGAAAAGAGGAATCTTAGAATGGCCTTAAGTACAGATGGAATGAATCCTTTTGGAGAGATGACAAACCCGCACAATACTTGGCCGGTGGTTTGCTGCTTCTACAATATTCCTTCATGGTTGTGCCACAAGAGGAAGTACCTTCTACTAACTACAATGATTTCTGATCCGAAACAAACTGGAATTGATATTGATGTCTTTCTTGAACCACCGATGGAAGACATGAAACTATTATGGGAACAAGGGGCGATGGTTTATGATGCGTACGGACAGGAATAGTTCATCCTACACGCCATCGTTCTTTACATCGTCAATGATAACTCGGCATGCTCGGATCCCAATGGGCAGATCAAAGGGAAGACAACATGTTCAACATGTGTGGACCAGATCGCATCGTTGTACCTTCCTTTCTCGCGTAAGTTCGTGTATGTAAAACATCAAAGATAGTTAGCAAAAAGGCACCAATATCGTCAAAAGACGGATGAATTTGACAGAACAATTGAGACAGGGCTGACTCCTAAACTTTGAGACAGTCAATTTGTGTTTGAAATGGTGAGAAATATCAAATACACCTATGGGAAGAAGAAGAAGAAGGGAAAGAAAGGGAAGAATGCTGATACGGGCGTGCCGTTTAAAAAACAATCGATCTTTCATCGGTATTTAAATTATTGGAAAGAATTGGAGATCGCCCATGCCACGAGACCCTATGCTTGTGGGAAAGGGTGTCTTTGACAATTGCAATGACACTTTTGTGGACATTCCAGGTAAGACAAAGGATGGATTGTGGGCACGAAGAGACCTAGAGAAGTTAAATATAAAGCATGGGCTTCACCCTAACCCAAGAGGCAATGGGAAATAATGCCTTCCACATCTTGTTGGAACCTAACCGTCGAGGAGAAACTAACATTCTGCAAGTGTTTGCGAGGGATAAAAGACCCCACAGGTTTCTGTTCAAACATAAGGTATCAACGAGTGACTTGAAGTTAAGTGGCTACAACACGCATGAATGTCATATGATGCTTTCGCTGTTTCTCGTAGTCACAATTAGCGTTTGTAAGCAACCTCATATCAAGTTGGCTATCATTCGGATGTGTCATTTTTGGAATTCAATATCTAAGAAGGTGATAAGCCTTCCTGAGCTTGACATGATACGTAAAGAGATGATAGAGACAATGTGCCAAGTAGAGATGTGTATGCCACTTACTTTCTTTGATTTGATGGAGCACTATATGATTCACTTAGGTGATCAGATTGGTGTTCCTGGCCTCGCTTACTTGCATCATATGTTCCGTATAAGCGCTTTATGTCCATCATGAAGGGACATGTTTGCAACCGGGCTCACCTCGAGGGTTCCATGATAGAGGGATATATGATCGAAGAGGTTCTTGAGTTTTACAATGATTACAATGAAGATGGAAAAACAATTTGTCTACCGAAATCACGCCATGAAGGAAGAATTTTCGGTCAAGGAATCGGAGGAAAGAAAACATATAACGACGAGAACTATCAATTGGTGAGTCAAGCACATTTCAACCTCCTCGCAGCGATTACGACTTGTTGAACTGTACATCCAACAACACTTAGAGCAACTTCGTTCGGAAAATGAAAATTGCTCGGAGGATTGGATCATGAAATAGAACAAGAAAAGCTTTACGGAGGTGGTTGAAGGAGCAAAGCATCCCAATTGGTGAAACAAGGGATGAAAAGACAATGCATCTATTGGCTAGAGGTCCGCAACGATTAGTTACAACATGGCAAAGCCATGATATTAATGGTTTTACATTTTACACTAGGGAAAAGGACCGGATGAGTCGGAACCAAAATAGTGCTATTAGTGTAACAAGCACAGGACAACATGTTGAAAGAGAACACCTACTATGGGTATATTGAGAAATTTGGGAAATCACCTATGGTATTACTGTACGGATACCCATATTTAAGTGTCAATGGGTCAAGCATCCGTAAGATGTAGATGTGGATGACTATGGCTTCACTCTCATTTCCCTCAATAATGTAGGCCATAAAGATGATCCTTGAGTACTCCAGGAACGTATTGCACAAGTGTTTTATGTACTCAAGCCAGAACATGAAAAGAAAAATATTGTTCTCTCTGGGAAACAAAGAATTATTGGACTTCAAAATGTGAAAGATCCGGAAGAGCACAACCGGTTTGACGAGGTCTCTCTCTTTACGGACATGAAAAGTTAAAGCTCATTCAAACACAGCTCGGTTGTACATCACTAGCACCATACATGTGTGCTGACGGCGATGGGCGTAATGGAAAGTTGGTTAATGGCCAATATATAGTATCATATATTGTTGTGTAATGTCTAATTAGCATTTGTGACAGATCATGGAATTTCAATTAAATGTAATTCATATTTTATTATCCACTTTATTAATATATTCATATCATATTTGGGCCATGACTTAATTAAGATTGTTTGTTTTTCTAATTCAAAATTTTTAATTAATATAATCTCTAGACCATGACTAAATTTTTATTGTTTTCAATTCTAATTCAATTTTTTAATGTAATTTGAATTTCATTATCCACTTTTATTAATATATTAATCTAATCCATGGACCATTGACTAAATTTTATTATTTTTTATTCTAATTTAACATTTTTAATATAATTTGAATTTTATTATCCACTTTTATTAATATATCAATCTAATCTTTGGATCATGACTAAATTTTTATTGTTTTTTAGTCTAATTCAAAATTTTTAAGAAAATTTGTACTTTATTATCCACTTTTATCGATATACATGTAACCATATTTTTATTGTTTTTCAATTTATTTTCTTACGTATTTTCCTTATTCATTTTCCTTACTTAATTTATTTTCTTACTTATTTTCCTTATTAATTTTCTTAATTTTTTATATTTTAATTTATCTTTTGATAATTCGAAAATAAAAAAAATTAGAACTCACTATTAATGGGCCACCATGACTAATGCAAGCCCATATACTGGCCTCAAACCATTTCATAAGTGGCCTAAATTCGCGGGCCCATGGACCAACAAGACCCGCACAATAGGCCACAAACGGCCCACCAAGTTTCACAAGAGATCGGTTGCAACGGCGCGCCTCAATATATAAAATGGGCACCGCGTATTTGGGCGGGCGATGTGGTACTTGAACCACACCTGCCGAGGCGCACCCGACCCTCAATTACAGGCTGGGTCATTAATTCAGATTAATTTAAAATAAATCGAAATAATTGAAAAGACATAAACATAGTTGAGCATAATTTAGAATAATTGAAAATAAGTCAAAATACCCGAGTATAATTCAAAATAAATCAAAAAGAACCAAATAAATCAAAATAATTTAAAAGACATAAAAATAATTAAAAACAATTCAGAATAATTCAACATAATTCAAAAGACTTAAAAATAATTCAAAATAATTTAGAGTAATTCAAACTTATTCATAATAATTCAGAATAATGCAAAGTTCTGAAAAAATTCAACTAATTTAGAAAAAATCAAAATAATTTAGATTAATTCAAAATTATTCATAATAACTCGGATGAATTTAGAATAGTTTGGAATTATTCAAAGTAAATTAGAATAATTCAAAATAAAATTTTGAAAAATTCAAGAAAAGAATTCCAAAAAATTAAGAATTCCAAAAAATTAAAAATTCCCAAATTTTTTAAAAATTCGGAATATTTTTAACCGATACTTAATGTTTGGCCCATCTAGACCCAAAAACCACCGGCCCTGGTTCATGCACTCGGTTCATCGGGATTAGTTTTTTTCTTCTTTTGAATCGTATTTAAATTTTCAAACTAGTTTACATTAGTCAAATATTGTCCAAACTGAGCGATTTTTTTCTAATTTTTTCTAAAATTCATTCCTATCACTTAGGAGAGTTATTTTTCCAAAGTTCATATTTTTTTCTTTAGGTACCTATGTATTAAATCATGGTTCAAGTTTAACATTTATTTATACCTTTGTATTTTGAAAACCGTAGTGAATTTTACAGACACTTGTTCCAATACATGCGTGTAATTTTTGGTTTATTTTTTGAAAATTAGAAAAATGTTTGGAGTGTAACCAACAAGAGTTTATGTCTAAAACTCATTTCACTTAGTATTACATGTCCCATTTGAATATGTTTTCTCATAAAATCTTTAAAAATATATATAAAATATATATTTGGGTTGGAATAGTGTTGAAATAGTGGCATGCCAAAAATGAGGTCAAAATAACTTGTACATTGGAAAAATAAAATGGCCAAATTAATTGCAAAATTGACGTTTCTTTTATTTTTTTCCTTTCTGCAATTTTCTTATTAGTTTTGAACTAATATTTGGCATACACGACTTATATGACAATTACAAACTACTATCATTTTAGTAGAATTATTTGAAATATTTAATACATGTGAAACTCATAAAAGTTCATCTCCTAGTTTCAATACTTTAGTAAAATAATAAGATGGAAAAGTAAATAAAAATATATTTGGGTTCGAAACATTTGATACAACGTCATGCCAAATTTCAGATCAAAAATCAATATAGTGTAGAAAATAAAAATATAAGAAATAAAAGAAAGATGACATACACCCGTGTCGACATCATCCGAGCGATAAGACAGGCTACGATAATGTCGGTATGAAAGATATTATAGGGTTGCTCGTAATATCGGGCACGGACGACGTCAGCAATGCCCGATATTATAGGCTCCGCCTATAAATATCGGGACGTCCCTTCGGGACTTGGCCATTTTCACGCCGCCGCCGAACCCTAGCGCCGCCGTGCCCCGTCGTTGTCGCCTTCGTGCCCCATCGCCGTCGCTGCTATGCTCGAGATCCATGAACGTCGCCACCTCCTCCGTCCTCGACCTCCGAGCACCGCCGCCTCCTCCGCCATCGACCTCCGAGCGCCGCAGCGCCGGCGCTTCCTCTCGTCCTCGAGCTCCAAGCTCGCCGGCCCTCCCCGACGCCGTCTCCCTCGTCGAGCTCACCGGCCCTCCCCGATGCCGGCTCTCCCTCCTCGTCGGCATTCCTCGTCGGACCTCCACTGGTACGGCCCTTCCCCCTCCCTCCTTTCCCTCCTCTCGCTCGCCGGCCCTGCTCCTCACCGGCTCCGATTTGCACTGCTCTCTGCTCGGTATATTCTAATGAAATGTTCTTTGATGAATTATTGATCGATCAATTAGTTCTGTGATGGTGATGAATTGTTGATCAATTAGTTCTCGTGATGCATGTTTAGGGCTACTATTTATCAAACATGTTATGCCTTGTACTTGTTATATCGTGCCTAGTAGCCCTACTATATTGTGCCTGGTAGCCCTATCATTTATCGATAATTAGGACTGAGCATGTTCTGCCTGGTAGCCCTGCTATTTATCAAACATGTTCAGTGCTATCAAACATGTTAAGTGCTCTGAATGGTAATTTATGTTAGCTCTGAATTCTTCCCGGTTTCGCTAAATAGTCCTAGTCCTAACTGATTTATGTTAGCTCCGAGTTAGCTGTGAATGGTGATAACTCTGTCACGGTTTTGTTGAATTCTCTGAATTTGTTCAGCATGGCCATCGGTATTGTGGGTGAATGTGAATTGACTTGCGAGTGCAATTTGCTAGCACTGTGTGCTTGTGTGTGATCGCGCTACTTGGTGGATTAAATTGCTCGGTGATGATATGCGGTCTAGTGAGACTAGAACGTAACAACCAATGTTGGTGGATTAAATTACTCGATGATAATGTGCTAGTTCTGGAATTGTTGGTTTATGCGCTTGATCATAATCTGCATGGAATTGTTCTATCAGCTTGCTAGGCCCTTGATAATAATTGATTTAAACCTTAAGTTTGTAAATTTGGTTGTTACGTGGCTAGTCGGGGATCTTTGATCACCACAGTGTTGGAAGGCTGCCAAGAGCAGCAACCCACTTTTGAGAGCGGAATGAACATTGTTTATACGCCACATTGATTTATATCCTCTATGTCTCATGATAGCTATTTCAGCTAACTGTCAACCAGCTTGTTTTGAACTTTCCTAATCTAGGCTCTGAATTGTTCTTTTATTTTGAGAATTATGCCAAATATGTTGCACCTATTTATGTCAGGCTTGCTAATTTAAGTGCTCTGCTTGCTGATGTCAAATATGTTGTCAATCCTACTTGCTTACCGTTGTTTACTGCTATGTTTGATAAACATAAATGTTCAGTAGGTTCATCGAGCATGGCTAGACCAACCCTGAACATAAATGCGTGCACCGGTGTGACACTCCGTATCCAAATGTTCCGAGTTAGCATTTTTAAAACTAATCTCAGGACTAGATTGACCCACCCAAGAAATTTCATTGACATGCAAAGTGTTTTGGGTGCCAAATAAATTCAAAAACACTTTGATTTGAACTACAACTCAAATTCCAACCATACAAGTATGGTCAACCAAAAATATATGTTGTAGGGCATGTCAAATGAAAAATATAGGTCAAAACCCCACTGGATTTCATCAAGGTTTGGTACCCCAAATAAATCAGACAAACTTAGCATTTAAGCCTTTTCTCTGAATTTTCAGAATTTATCCAGAAAGGATTTTGGAGTAAACTCTTCGTGCATGTCACTTTCTAGAGTTATACTTCTCAACAAAATTCTTCACTTTAATTTTTGAACACGGGAAGGTCCTGCTTTTGATTTTTCAAAACCGGATCAGACCACGTTTGGAAATTGAGGAAAAAGAAAAGATGCTGAGGGGAATATGCCGTGGGCCCCGCCGGTCAGCGAGCCAGGGCCGCGCCCGCGCCCGACCGGCGCCGTACGCCGGCGCCGCGTGGCCGTCGCGCCCTGGCCCGACCCCACCTGGTCGGGGGACAAAGGGAGGCTTTCCCCCGGTCGGAACCTCTCTCTCTCTCACATTCTTCTCTCTCCCGAGCTCCTCCTCCCGGCCGCCATTGTCGCCCTGCACAAAATCGCCGCGCGCCACCGCTCTGCTCACTCCCGGCCGAACCGAGACGGCCAACGGCTCCGCCTTGCTCTTACTTAGCTTCCTGTGAAGCCCCAAACCAGCTGGCTGTACGAGCGCGACGAATCGAAGGATTTTCCGTCAAGACGCCATTGCCGGCCACCTCGAGCTTCATCACGAAATTCCCCAAGCACGGTGAGCCATCTCGCTTGGTTCCTCTCCCTATGTGTGCGCATCTGCGTGTAGAACAACCCTGAACCGTTTCCCCTCTTTTGTATCCTAAGAGATCGTCGGATTTCGGCTTTTCCCCGGCCATCAACCGCCGGCCCGCCCTGCTCGCCCGTCGACCGCCTCCGACACCCAACTCCGCCGCCAACCGACTTGATGCCGCTCTTCTCCATGTTACACCGATGCTCTAGGAACAAACGGAGCTCGATTTGGTGCTTCCTCGACGGCGTACGACCTCGCCGAACGTCGTCGGATCCTGAGCTCGCGCGTGCGTCGTCGCCGGCCATACTCCGGTGAGCACCTGACCTTGGTACCCCCACAGATGGATGCGCATCGAGCTCTTGCACACACTGATATTTTATTTGCAATTTTTGGTGCTCACTTGGTCTTGTTCCGGCGAGCCGCCGCCATCTCCGAACGCTCCGGCCACCATGGCCGAGCTGCAGCTCTAGCTGGCCTCGGGGTGCAGCCTGGGCTGGGCGCTGCACTCGCGGCCTGCTTGCCGCGCTGGGCCGCGCGCCGTCCGTGGGCCGCGCACGTGAGCTGGGCCTTATTGCCACAGGCTGGCCCATGAACATGCACTCCCTTTTTCCTTTTTCCCGAAATTAATTAAAATATCAGAAAAATGAGTAAACTTCAAAAATTCATATCTTTTGATCCAGAGCTCGAAAAATTGCAAACCAAAGTTTGTTGGAATCCTTGAGACTTGTACTATTTAATGGTGCAGTTAGATTTACATTATCAGAGGCAAATTAATTGAGCTAATTTCCTTTTTGGAGAATCAAGAATATGGCTTAATTAATTATTGGATTGTCTCAAATTATGAAGCTTGGTTTAATTATTATCTATAGCATGTGCCTAAGGACCAGGAGCAATTTAATTGCTATTTTTACCTAGTTTTGCTAGGATTATTGAATTATTCTCTTGCACATGCGATAATGATTTAAATGCTTCATGGGAGTTGATGAAGGAGATTAAGTTAAATAATCACCTTAAATCATCTTCACCCTGCTGGACAGCACGTTAATTTATACTCATGAATTAAGTGTATTTGATGAAATCCGCACGTATTCCGTAAAATATTCAATGTCATGTTTTCATCAAATTTTACACATCACATTTGCATCATGTAGCTGCGGTGGTGAACGAGGTAACCGGCGAGGAGGCGCCGGAAGCTGCTGCTGTTGTTGACCCAGCTACTCGGGGTCAAGCTCAAGGCAAGCCCCGGTGCACAACCTTTTAATTTAAGTATTTTATTTTCATCACTATGCTTGTAGGTCTGTATTGTGCATTAGGTCTACGGGAGTTGTGATGAAAACCCTAGCATGCGGTAGGATCCTGTTTACCCTGATTCGATCACCCTACGCTAGATGCTTGCTTAAATAAGGCGATGATCCGTCGAGTGGTACGGAGACCACCCGTAGATAGGACAATCACATTTTTGGGACACGATGCTAAGTATCAAGTTGAGAATGGAAAATTGGAGGCCGGACGGGCAACTAGGTGGAAAGTGAAGGAGCTGAAAGAGTCTTCAAGGTTGTAGCCCCGTACGTGCACACAAGGACCGCGTCGTGTTCGGCCCATGTGGATTAAGTTTGAACGTACTGTTTTGCATGCTGGAGTTTATGGGCCCGGTAAACCGATGTAGCGATGGATTGCTGTAAGGTTGGAAGATTTCCCTACTCCCTTGGTTACTAGGCGGTTTTTGGGAGGAGAGGAGGGAGCACTCTACTCACGGATGACGTCGGGACGGCATCGCGTGAGGGACCCTTCTCGGGGGCGGTAGGACCCGGACGACCTTATGGTGCCTGAGCGAAAGGTTGTCTCATGCGGCTTCCGGGAAGCGCGTATGTGACGTGCGGACAGGTTTCTCCTGCGGGATGTAAATCGATTCGAATCGCTGCCCCTCACGATGACGAGTACCACTTGTCCCTGCGCCGGAACGTAGTAAGAAGAGAAACATTGATGATGATGATTATGATTAATTTGCTGCATTGCTTAATTACTTGTTTGGAAACATGTAATGCAGTAGCTTAGTGCAAAATTAAATTTATTCTTTCTTGCAACTCGATTAAAGCTGCTAAAAGTTGAAAGTAAGGATGCACTTGTAGGCCAGCTTAGTGCTTAAATGTATCCTATCCCCCTGGCCTTTGCATGTCTAGGAGTCGGCTGTAGATGGCCACCTTGACGGGTCGGTCTTGCTGAGCTCTAGTTGCTCGGGGCTTTGCTCTATGTGGTTTTCGGAGGATACCGTCGTGCATGACTTCGACGCCGGAGATGACGTACGGCAGGATCAGACTTCGGGTGACGGCCACTACACTTGGGAGTGGTGCGGTCCGGACGAGTAGAGGAGTTGATGTGCCGGTAAGATGTTCTAGGGCAGGAACATCTGTCTCTGCCGGATGCTCGTGATGTATCGCCGAGAGAGCGATTGTATCTTATTTGCTTCCACTTGTTTAGTTGTTTTCCAAACTTATTAGCTTCGATGTTTCGAGACTACGACGTACATTTGTACTTGGGATGAATGTAAGACTTGTACTTATATTCATTGCATTATGCTTATGTTGTATGTTGTAATATCGGGTATCACGGCGCGTGATGCCACCCATGATGATCCTGGAGATGGAAACGCCTCTTCGTGAGGTGGGTGCTGTCACGGCGTGGTATCGAGCCGGTCATGGGGATATTACAACACCTTAAGCGATCTATTTTCGAAAACTAGGGCGTTATCGTGTGAGGGCGTGCCCGTAAGGACTATATTAGTCGTAACGGTGGCAAAGCTAACCCTGGGTTATGATTGTTTAATTACTTGCATCTACGGCTGTGGCTCGGGTATGTCTGCATTTAAATTAGCGGTCCGTGCCCGCGGACGGAGAATACGGGACAATGTTGGCTCGTGGCATACCACGGGGCGATCCTCTTTATGGATCGTTACTTGTAGAACTGTGCTTATTTTTGTAGTTTCTTTTGAATTTGATGTACTTGTTTCTGGAATGAATCTTCTGCAGGTACATAACAACGCTAGTAGGTGTGAGTCGATAATTTAGACTGACATACGTGGTTGAGTGCGGGTTGCCACCCCGAAATGCGTACACCGTTGAGACGGTATAAATATTTTTGTTTCTTTCGTGGTGAGGACGAATAGGATGGCTAAGGTGCATTCATGATAAAAATGGCAAACCTAAAGGTCTGAATTTTGTAACCTCAGAAATTTCAGAAAACTCGCTAAGCAAAGAAAAATTCATAACTTTCTGCTCGAATCTTGGATTTGAGTGATTTTAAATGTTCTGAAAACTTAAGGAAGTCAACTAATTTTTGGACGTGGTTTGGTGATGTTTGGATCCAGAGAGAGGGAGTTATGCTCTGCTTTGTTCAGAGGTGCTGTGTCTGTTTTTCAGAACGACAGCCAGGTTGGTTTTCCCCGTAAATCCCAGCTCGATTGTCGGAATAAGGCAAATGAGCACTTTCTGGAAAGCTTGAATCACGAGCTACAACTTTGGTAGTTTGAGGAAAGACTGGTTTTGAGGTTGCAGGGTCGAAAATCTCGGATTCCTCCCTCTGAACTGAAACTACCTCAACTCTGTTTTCAGAATTGTATAACGGTACCGTTTTGACCATATCTTGGTGCTCATGTGTTGGGTACGGGTGATCATGTACTCCTTGGAAAGGTTGAAACATGGGTCCCAACTTTTGTATTCATTTGGAGGACCAGTTCCGAACCGAGCTGCCCGGTTTTGGTCAGTTATTGCTCGCTGTACAGATTACCGTTCAGGATGGATAGTCTGTCGGGTAACACCCATAACTTTTCGCTCGATTGGCGGAATGGGGTGATTAAATACTCGATGGAAAGCTGAGAAGATGATCTAAATTATTGTTAGTATGAGGATGGACCAATTCTATCGTTTCCTGTGCTAAAATGTACAGTTTTGTTGACTGTACGGCGTTGGATCGCCGGGACAGGATTTGATCTATTGGAGGATAATTTGCCCTTTGTTAATCGTTATCATTTGTTTGCTCACATGATGCTCTTGGTTAAGCATCCTTTCTTTCAGTGCGTCATGCTTACGTGGGAAAAATTTGTTTCTTACCCTTCGCAGATGCCGTCCGACAGTGAGCCCGACCGCGATCACGCCGACAGCACGTGGTCCGCCGGGGAGGAGGCCTTGACGGAGATTTCCCCGGTTTGCTGTGGGCGCTGTTGGAGACTCCGGGGCACACCCAACCCCCGCTGTACTTCACCCAGCGTGATCGAGTTTACGGGGTCGCCTTTCACAAGGTGAAGGCGGAGGTTGCTCACCACCCCGACGAGCGAGGAAGGGTTCACGGAGTACCAAGTGTTCTCCAAGGACACCTACCGGGGCCGAGCTAAGATAGCTCAGTTCATTTTGTCGAGTTTGTGACCTCTCACGAGAGACTCCTTGTCCGGCACCCCCTTCGAGCTGATCCCGACACTTGGACTACTTCGACGAGGTAGTCGAACGCCGTCTCGGGAGGATTGGCCGCACGGAGTTGGGTTACCATGGCGTTGCTCGCTACGCTCGCGAGGCGTTACGGATACACCGGGACGCGGACGCGCTGGCTACGCGTCTCCGGGACCGTGTGACCGAGTTGTCTGCGGTGCGTCGCGAGCGGCGGGAGCGCTTGGACATCCTTGCACGGGAGCGCTCCGACGCGATCCGGGGTCTGCAAAGCAAGACTCGGGAGGTCGCGAGAGTCACGGGTGAGCGTGATGACCTCATCCGTGAGAGGGATGCCCTGTTGGTGCAGCGTAACCTCTTGCTGGAGGAGCGAGACGAGCTTCGGCGGGAGAAGGACGACCGCACCCGAGAGCGCGATGAGGCACGCCAGCAGTTGGTGGGCCGCAACGCGCGAGTGGCTCAGCAGGAGCACTATATCCACCACCTCCGAGACCAACTTGATGGTTGCACAGCAGTTGGAGCAGGAGCAGCTCCACAACATTCGGACGTTGGAGCAGCAGGTCGCGCAGTTGCAGCAGCGGTTGCAGGCTGCCACTGGCACCACCTCCACCACACGACGACGCGTCCGACGTCGACGACCCGTAGGAGTGACCTCCTTCGGCGGGAGGGTGTTGGGAATAGGCTAGCTGGCGGCTAGTAGCAGATTATTTTGATGCTCGATAGCTGGACTAAATCGAGTAGTACCATCTAGTGAGGGATATTTGGAGGTGTGAGTGAATTTGTATGACTAGTTGGCAATGGATGTATGAACTAATGAATGTTATGGAAATTGTGGCACTTTTGTGCTAGTTGGGAGCTTTGTGATGTGTTTTATTTCCATACAATGCTTTCTTTCTTTTAAATGTTCATACCTTATCGCGAGTCGTTTATTGACTTGTGGGAATCTTGTTTCCTTACGGATGGCCGATAACGTTGAGATTTTGGACAACGGTTGGATGTGGTCTGATTGCTCGCACCGCGGCGGTTTACCTGCGATGCTATGGCAGGCCATGCGGTACGCTGGGATACACCGAGCCCCCAGCTTACGTAGGGAAGGAGTTCGTGGAGCGAGGAATGCTCACTTGTACCATGCACGTGGTTGTGCCGGGCAAGGCGGTACCCCCACGCCGGGAGTCGTGGATGGTGACCACGACGGGCCTCGCGGTCTTCAGCGCATGGGACTTGGCAGCGCTGGCAGCTCTCACCGAGGCTTTGTGAGCTTCACGCACCTGACCTTGTAGGGACACCTTACCTCTACCTACCGGTCGGTGACCCCTACGACAGCCGGCTGGAGACGCCGCATGGCGGTGTTGAGTGACCCCGGTACACCCCACTTCAATCCCATGCTGGCAAACACCGCGTGCTATGCGGACGTCCTGTTTCGGCAGCACGAGTATCGGAACCGCGAGGTGAGCCTTCTCATGGGAGCCATGAGACGAGTGAGGCTAGAGTTGTCCAGCGGGACCAGCAGGTCACCTCACTCACCGCGGAGAACGCGGCACTGCGTGGACAGCTCCAGCAGCAGCGGACTCCGGTGGCTAATCTGCAGCGGGAGGTGCGGACTACAGCTCGAGGCCCGAGACGAGGCAGCAGCGGCTCGAGACGCAGCCGACGCCCGCTACTTACGTTTCCTCACCGCGTACGGTCCACGTGGACCAGGACCTCGAGTGACCTTGTTCCTCCGTCGGGGAGAGCAGCTTGAGGACCACGACGATGCGGAGGAGGATTGAGCGGCACTTTAGTGCGCGCTGTAGGGAATAGCAGCCGATCTCCCTACTTGTATCTTGTTTTCCCTTTCGTGGTAATCGGAACTTGTCTAGCGGAAGCGTGATCGTACTGTGGTGTTAGCAATTATGTATTGAACTATGGTGCAACTTTGAACTATGTTGATGCGGTGTGATGTGTTGAATGATGATGTTTCTCATTACGTAAAATTTCGCATTACTACATTGGTTTTTGCTACTGCTGTTGGTTTAATTAATTGCACATTTGGTTACCCTATGGCAATGCGTATTCTTTTTGCGAATCAAGCTGGATTAATGGGTTTCGCGATTTTGCTTGACGAGAATGGTGAGAACGCGCAACACCAACGATCTCCATGGCGAGAGGCCGAAGCTCGGCCCAAGGTGCGGGAGACGAAGCACCACCACCGCCACCTGTCCCTAACCCTATGGACATGATGGCCCAGTTTTTCGCGGCTATGCGCGATAATCAGCAGCGGCAGAACGAGTTCCTGCGGGAACTCCGTCGGCAGGTACCTGCCGGGGACGGCAACCGCGGGCGCCGGAACCGCGATGCGGCGCCGCGGGAGGCCTCATACCAGGAGTTCCTGGGAACCCAGCCCCGAGGTACGACGGCTCCGGCGAGCCGATGAGGGCGGAGGACTTCATCCGCCTCACCGAGTCCAAGTTTGGACTGCTCCACTGCACCGATGTGCAGAAGACGCTCTTTGCTACGCAGCGGCTGGAGGCGCCGCTAGTGCTTGGTGGGCTACCCACCTGGCCACTCGGCCGCCGGCACGCAAACCACACGGGAGGACTTCAAGAGGGTCTTCCGCGCTCACTTCATACCGGCGGGTGTGATGCGCCGGAAGGCGAGAGAGTTCATGGCTCTTACCCGGGGAGGTCGCGGTGTACACGAGTACACCCGGCGGTTCAACCGGGCGGCACTTTACGCCCCGAGCTGGTGGACACGGATCGGAAGCGCAAGGACCGCTTCATGGAGGGACTCGGCGCTGAGTTGCAGGACCGCCTTACCCTCAATATGGCGGGTAGCTTCTCGGAGTTCGTGAACAATGCCATCCTCGGCGAGGAGGGCTACCGCGAGGTCCGAGGCGGAGAAGAAGAGATCCGCGAGTGCTACGGGGCCATCCAACCCACCCTCGGCCAAGTACCGCATGATCTACACCGACCCCTCCGGACAGCGCTACCGCTCTCGGCCTATGGTGGCGCCGCGTCAATCGGCACCCCCACGAGAGGCCCCCACCGCAGCGAGAGGCCCCCGCAGCGGCAGCAGATGGGACAGCGTGCTCCGGCACCCCGTCCTGCTCGAGAATGCTGCGAGGGAACCGTCCGCCACCACCCGGAGCACCTTGCTTTGGATGTGGCCGCCCAGGACACTTTGTTAGGGATTGCCCCTATCAGCAGCGGGGCAATGCTCCTAATCAGCAGCGCGGGAACAACAACCGAGCCCCAACGAAGACGGGACGTGTGAACTACACGTCCACGGAGGAGATACCGGACGCCGCTCCTGTGATGGCTGGTACGTTTTCTGTTCGAAATCACCCTGCTCTTATATTGTTTGATTACGGGGCGACGCACAATTTTATCGGCGAGTCGTATGTGAACAAGTGGAAGTTACCTCGTAGCCTTATGAGATCCCGTTACTTGATTACTTCTGCGGGAGGGAAAACACCCGCGACGTATGAGGTTAAAAAGGTTCCCATTATGTTGAAGGCCAAAGTCTACCCGGCGGATTGTATGATTCTTGAGGGGAGCAACATTGACATAATTCTGGGTATGTTACGGATGAGGTGTCACAAGGCCGTTTTGGACATAGATGCTTTCACTTGTCGGCTTGAATTCCCCATTGCATGGTCGGGACGTCCTCCGACCGACCTATCCTAAGAATTGTACTCCAGCGGTGCACCAAGCTATTGTCGAGGGTCGACCGATATCCCGGTTGTCCGTGAGTTTCTGATGTGTTTCCTGAGGATCTTCCTGGAATGCCTCCGGACGGGGACATTGAGTTCAAAATTGAGTTGCAGCCGAGGCACGGCTCCGATCTCAAAGAGACCATACAAAATGGCACCCAAGGAGTTAGCCGAATTGAAAGAGCAATTAAAGGAACTATTAGACAAAGGTTACATCGAGACCTAGTTCCTCACCTTGGGGATGTCCGGCTCTATTTGTCAAGAAGAAGGACAAGACTTTGCGCTTATGTGTGGATTACCGGCCCCTCAATGCGGTCACGATCAAGAACAAGTATCCATTGCCTCGCATTGATATTTTGTTTGATCGGTTGATGGGAGCTAAGGTATTTTCGAAGGTTGATTTGCGCTCGAGGCTATCACCGAGATCAAGATCGGGGCTGAAGATGTACCTAAGACAGCCTTCTCCACACGGTACGGCACTGTATGAGTATTTGGTGATGTCTTTTGGGTTGACCAATGCACCGGCACACTTCATGTATCTTATGAATTCGGTATTCATGCCCGAGCTTGACAAGTTTGTGGTAGTCTTTATTGATGACATCCTGGTGTACTCCAAGTCCGAGGAAGAGCATGCCGAGCATCTTCGCATTGTTCTCCAAAGATTGCGAGATCACCGGTTGTATGCTAAATTCAGCAAGTGTGAATTCTGGCTTAAGAAAGTTCCATTCTTGGGTCACGTCATTTCGGAGGAAGGCATATCCGTTGATCCAAGCAAAGTGCGGGACGTGCTTAATTGGAAAGCTCCGAAATCAGTACCACAGATTCGCAGTTTCCTAGGCTTGGCTGGTTATTATCGGAGGTTCATTCCGAACTTCTCCAAGATCGCTAAACCTATGACCGAGCTTCGAAGAAAGAGGAGAAGTTTGAGTGGAGTCGGGCTTGTCGGGAAGCCTTTGAGAGTTTGAAGAAATTGTTGACATCTGCCCGAGTGCTAGCACGGCCGAACCTTGAGAAGCCCTTTGATGTTTTACGTGACGCATCGAGGCGGAGGTTTGGGTGGAGTTCTCATGCGGGAAGGCCGAGTAGTTGCTTACACTTCCGGGCAGCTCGGAAAGCACGAGCAGAATTATCCTACTCACGATCTTGAGTTAGCAGCGGTGGTACTCGCTCTAAAGGTGTGGAGACATTATTTGTTGGGCAATCTCGTTCGCATCTACACCGATCACAAGAGCTTGAAGTACATTTTCACTCGGGATGATCTGAATATGAGACAGCGCCGTTGGTTGGAGTTGATCAAGGATTATGACTTGGAAGTGCACTACCACCCCGGCAAGGCTAATGTCGTTGCCGATGCACTCAGCAGGAAGGCACATTGTAACCTCCTTCGAGGCCACTCGGTCCGTTGCGGATGGGCATTACATTCAAGTTGTGCCCCACGGGTCGCTCTACAACTTGGCATTGATACCCACCTTGCGCGATGAAGTGGTAGAAGCGCAGAAAGCTGATACTTGCATTGCCCATCTCAAGAGGAGGATAAAAGAGGGAGATAGGCAAGTGGCATGTTTTCGTGAGGACGATGCGGGGGTTGTTTGGTTCAAAGACCGCATCGTGGTGCCGAAAGTTCTCGAGCTACGTAAGAAGATATTGGATGAGGCTCACCTAGCCAAGTATGCTATGCATCCCGGCAGCAATAAGATGTACCATGATCTTAGGACGAAGTATTGGTGGACAAGGATGAAAAGAGAGATTGCTCGCTACGTCGGCTGAGTGTGACACTTGTCGTCGGGTCAAGGCTGATCATTTGAGACCCGCCGGGCCGTTGCAGCCACTCGGCGTACCATCTTGGAAATGGGATGACATCAGCATGGACTTTATTGTTGGCTTGCCTACCACAGTTCGGAAGTTTGATTCTATTTGGGTAATTGTTGATCGTTTGACCAAAGTGGCACATTTCGTCCCCGTGAGCACCCGGTTCACGACTCGGAAGTATGCTCGGTTATACATCGAGCGGATCCTATGTTTGCATGGTGTGCCGAGGACAATCATTTCCGATCGAGGAACACGGTTTGTGGGACGTTTACGGGAGCAACTGCATGCTTCCCTAGGAACGAAATTGATTCGAAGCTCGGCTTACCACCCACGGGCGATGGGCAAACGGAGAGAGTAAATCAGATATTGGAGGACATGTTGAGAGCCTATGTTACGGATCATGACAAGAAGTGGGATGAATGCTTACCCTTGGCGAGTTTGCTTACAACAATAGTTACCAAGAGAGCATTAAGATGGCACCATTTGAGGCTCTCTATGGTCGTCGATGCCGTACTCCACTCGGTTGGTGCGAGTCCGGAGAGAGAACAATATTTGGGCCGAGAATTTGTGCAACAAGGCGAGGAGCGAGTATTGGAATTGCAAGCAAACCTCGGGGCCGCCAAATCAAGGCAAAAGAGCTACGCGAGATAAGAGGCGCCGACCACTTGAGTTCCAAGTGGGTGACCTTGTGTACCTTCGAGTCTCGCCGACCAAGGGTGTACAAAGGTTTGGCGTGAGAGGCAAGCTCTCACCCCGCTACATAGGCCCCTACCCCGTTGTTGCCGGGTGTGGTGCCGTTGCGTACGGGCTTGAGTTACCGACGCGCTCGCCGGTGTGCATGACGTCTTCCATGTCTCGCAGCGAAGAAGTGTCTCAAAGCACCCGTTGACCGAGTGCTGGATGAAGTGGTACCATTGCAGCCCGATTTGTCATACTACGAGCGGCCGGTCAAGATTGTCGATACAAAGGAAAGAGTTACCCGAAATGGCACTCGAGAAATTCTTCAAGGTTCGGTGGAGTCACCACTCCGCGAGGGAGGCTACGTGGGAATCGAGAAGATTTTCTTCGCACTCACTACCCGAAGTTTTCGCTCGAACCCAGAGGTACATAAACCGCCTCCTCTTTACTTAAGCTTAATCTCGGGACGAGATTTCCTTAAGGGGAGGGCTGTGACACTCCGTGTCCAAATGTTTCGAGTTAGCATTTTTAAAACTAATCTCAGGACTAGATTGACCCACCCAAGAAATTTCATTGACATGCAAAGTGTTTTGGGTGCCAAATAAATTCAAAAACACTTTGATTTGAACTACAACTCAAATTCCAACCATACAAGTATGGTCAACCAAAAATATATGTTGTAGGGCATGTCAAATGAAAAATATAGGTCAAAACCCCACTGGATTTCATCAAGGTTTGGTACCCCAAATAAATCAGACAAACTTAGCATTTAAGCCTTTTCTCTGAATTTTCAGAATTTATCCAGAAAGGATTTTGGAGTAAACTCTTCGTGCATGTCACTTTCTAGAGTTATACTTCTCAACAAAATTCTTCACTTTAATTTTTGAACACGGGAAGGTCCTGCTTTTGATTTTTCAAAACCGGATCAGACCACGTTTGGAAATTGAGGAAAAAGAAAAGATGCTTGAGGGAATATGCCGTGGGCCCCGCCGGTCAGCGAGCCGGGGCCGCGCCCCGCGCCCGACCGGCGCCGTACGCCGGCGCCGCGTGGCCGTCGCGCCCTGGCCCGACCCCACCTGGTCGGGGGACAAAGGGAGGCTTTCCCCCGGTCGGAACCTCTCTCTCTCTCACATTCTTCTCTCTCCCGAGCTCCTCCTCCCGGCCGCCATTGTCGCCCTGCACAAAATCGCCGCGCGCCACCGCTCTGCTCACTCCCCGGCCGAACCGAGACGGCCAACGGCTCCGCCTTGCTCTTACTTAGCTTCTGTGAAGCCCCAAACCAGCTGGCTGTACGAGCGCGACGAATCGAAGGATTTTCCGTCAAGACGCCATTGCCGGCCACCTCGAGCTTCATCACGAAATTCCCCAAGCACGGTGAGCCATCTCGCTTGGTTCCTCTCCCTATGTGTGCGCATCTGCGTGTAGAACAACCCTGAACCGTTTCCCCTCTTTTGTATCCTAAGAGATCGTCGGATTTCGGCTTTTCCCCGGCCATCAACCGCCGGCCCGCCCTGCTCGCCCGTCGACCGCCTCCGACACCCAACTCCGCCGCCAACCGACTTGATGCCGCTCTTCTCCATGTTACACCGATGCTCTAGGAACAAACGGAGCTCGATTTGGTGCTTCCTCGACGGCGTACGACCTCGCCGAACGTCGTCGGATCCTGAGCTCGCGCGTGCGTCGTCGCCGGCCATACTCCGGTGAGCACCGACCTTGGTACCCCCACGGATGGATGCGCATCGAGCTCTTGCACACACTGATATTTTATTTGCAATTTTTGGTGCTCACTTGGTCTTGTTCCGGCGAGCCGCCGCCATCTCCGAACGCTCCGGCCACCATGGCCGAGCTGCAGCTCTAGGCTGGCCTCGGGGTGCAGCCTGGGCTGGGCGCTGCACTCGCGGCCTGCTTGCCGCGCTGGGCCGCGCGCCGTCCGTGGGCCGCGCACGTGAGCTGGGCCTTATTGCCACAGGCTGGCCCATGAACATGCACTCCCTTTTCCTTTTTCCCGAAATTAATTAAAATATCAGAAAAATGAGTAAACTTCAAAAATTCATATCTTTTGATCCAGAGCTCGAAAAATTGCAAACCAAAGTTTGTTGGAATCCTTGAGACTTGTACTATTTAATGGTGCAGTTAGATTTACATTATCAGAGGCAAATTAATTGAGCTAATTTCCTTTTTGGAGAATCAAGAATATGGCTTAATTAATTATTGGATTGTCTCAAATTATGAAGCTTGGTTTAATTATTATCTATAGCATGTGCCTAAGGACCAGGAGCAATTTAATTGCTATTTTTACCTAGTTTTGCTAGGATTATTGAATTATTCTCTTGCACATGCGATAATGATTTAAATGCTTCATGGGAGTTGATGAAGGAGATTAAGTTAAATAATCACCTTAAATCATCTTCACCCTGCTGGACAGCACGTTAATTTATACTCATGAATTAAGTGTATTTGATGAAATCCGCACGTATTCCGTAAAATATTCAATGTCATGTTTTCATCAAATTTTACACATCACATTTGCATCATGTAGCTGCGGTGGTGAACGAGGTAACCGGCGAGGAGGCGCCGGAAGCTGCTGCTGTTGTTGACCCAGCTACTCGGGGTCAAGCTCAAGGCAAGCCCGGTGCACAACCTTTTAATTTAAGTATTTTATTTTCATCACTATGCTTGTAGGTCTGTATTGTGCATTAGGTCTACGGGAGTTGTGATGAAAACCCTAGCATGCGGTAGGATCCTGTTTACCCTGATTCGATCACCCTACGCTAGATGCTTGCTTAAATAAGGCGATGATCCGTCGAGTGGTACGGAGACCACCCGTAGATAGGACAATCACATTTTTGGGACACGATGCTAAGTATCAAGTTGAGAATGGAAAATTGGAGGCCGGACGGGCAACTAGGTGGAAAGTGAAGGACTGAAAGAGTCTTCAAGGTTGTAGCCCCGTACGTGCACACAAGGACCGCGTCGTGTTCGGCCCATGTGGATTAAGTTTGAACGTACTGTTTTGCATGCTTTGGAGTTTATGGGCCCGATAAACCGATGTAGCGATGGATTGCTTGTAAGGTTGGAAGATTTCCCTACTCCCTTGGTTACTAGGCGGTTTTGGGAGGAGAGGAGGGAGCACTCTACTCACGGATGACGTCGGGACGGCATCGCGTGAGGGACCCTTCTCGGGGGCGGTAGGACCCGGACGACCTTATGGTGCACTGAGCGAAAGGTTGTCTCATGCGGCTTCCGGGAAGCGCGTATGTGACGTGCGGACGGGTTTCTCCTGCGGGATGTAAATCGATTCGAATCGCTGCCCCTCACGATGCACGAGTACCACTTGTCCCTGCGCCGGAACGTAGTAAGAAGAGAAACATTGATGATGATGATTATGATTAATTTGCTGCATTGCTTAATTACTTGTTTGGAAACATGTAATGCAGTAGCTTAGTGCAAAATTAAATTTATTCTTTCTTGCAACTCGATTAAAGCTGCTAAAAGTTGAAAGTAAGGATGCACTTGTAGGCCAGCTTAGTGCTTAAATGTATCCTATCCCCCTGGCCTTTGCATGTCTAGGAGTCGAGCTGTAGATGGCCACCTTGACGGGTCGATCTTGCTGAGCTCTAGTTGCTCGGGGCTTTGCTCTATGTGGTTTTCGGAGGATACCGTCGTGCATGACTTCGACGCCGGAGATGACGTCGCGCGGGATCGGACTTCGGGTGACGGCCACTACACTTGGGAGTGGTGCGGTCCGGACGAGTAGAGGAGTTGATGTGCCGGTAAGATGTTCTAGGGCAGGAACATCTGTCTCTGCCGGATGCTCGTGATGTATCGCCGAGAGAGCGATTGTATCTTATTTGCTTCCGTTGTTTAGTTGTTTTCCAAACTTATTAGCTTCGATGTTTCGAGACTACGACGTACATTTGTACTTGGGATGAATGTAAGACTTGTACTTATATTCATTGCATTATGCTTATGTTGTATGTTGTAATATCGGGTATCACGGCGCGTGATGCCACCCATGATGATCCTACGAGATGGAAACGCCTCTTCGTGAGGTGGGTCTGTCACAACCGGGGGGTCGTCGGAGCGGCGACGCTACTCGCCGGTGACGCGATTAGGGGGCTGCACGGGGGCCAAGCTTGGCCGCCTGTGCGTGATTCGAGACGGCGCACTCGTTTGGCGGGGGCGGCGAGGCGAGAGAGGAACGGAGCATGCCGCGCGACGGCGACGCGGACGAGAGGAGGACTCCGGCGGGGTGGCTCGTGCTCACCGCCGCACGGAAGGGGGAGCGGTGAAGGCTTAGGGCATCACCTGCGTGTGCGGATGCACGGCGTGGGGTGGGTGCGGGATGAGGAGCTCCGGAGACGGTCGGCGTCGACGAGGTGGTGGGGTCCCGTGACCGACGGCGGAGAAGAAAGGAGAATCCGTCACCGTCCGGGCTTGGCTTGACCTGGGAAGGAAAGGCATGGTCGATGAGGGACTTGGCCATCGCACTGGAGGGCCCAACAGCTCGTGAGCTCACATGAGGCGGCTTCAATCGAGCTCGACGGAGATGAAGGGCACCGGAAGCTCGTTTACGCTTTTGGAGAAATTGAGGGGCTTAGAGGAGGAGGCGGTGCTGGAGAAGAGAGCTGGAGCTGCACAAGAACTTCGCGAAGCGTGTGCGCACGAAATGGGAGGGACTGTTAGTGGAGAGGGGCGGCGCACGGGGAAGGCCTAGGGGACGGCGGCCATGGCGAAAAATGGTCTTCACCATCGGCGGCCGTGGGCGCTGGCTTCCAAGCGAAGGGAGACGACGATGGATGACGTGTGGGGCTGCACAGGCGCGCGAGGACGGGCGATGCCTAATCCAGCATGGGCGCCGGCGGCAGCGCCTCCGGCTAGTGGCCCCGGCCACGGTGTCATTCTTGTGCTAGGAAGGTTCCCACCTCTTTACCACTTTGCCATTGAGTACTGAATCTGATTTTTTGCCCATAAAATTTAATCCACTTGGTATTTTTACAAACTAAAATTTATGGGGGTTCATTGCATTATGAGGAGCAACTTTTGTTATAGGAAAAAGTTCCAATTTTGCTTGTAAAAATATACAAAAATTCAGGAGCAGAGGCTGTTTTAAACCTAGTTTGAATTTTCTAGGGAATTGTGCCACTCCAAAAATTCAGGAAAAATGTCCTAAAATCATGGTTTGATATGTTCTACCATAATATGTAAAATATGTGGGTACTATCATGGAAAATTTTGGAGATCTCAATTGCTAGGGTTTTGGTCATTAAAAACCCTAATAAAACCCTAAGGTGTTATTTCATGTGAAATTTTCCTAGATTAATATTTTGCACATGCAAATTGCCCATTAGTACAGTGTGATTATTTATTTGTGACACGGGGTGTCACAGCCGGACCGGCGGTCCGAGCCGCCATTGCCCATTGGGCAAAGCTCGAATTCGAACCGGATCCGAACAGTACTGCAGCTTCGAAACTATATCCAAAACCTGATTTCTACTGCTCGTAAATTCGAACAAAAAATCATTGATGTTCAGCATGATTGGATCTACAATTTTCCTTTTGGTGCGATGCTCAAATTCTGCTGGTAGATTTTTGTAACAAATTGTGAAGCTACTGTTGTGAATTTGAATTTGAATTTTTGAGCCTTTCAAACTTTGTTAAAAAATTTGGCAAAAATGATCTAAAATCATGGTTTTGCACGGACAACATGATGGTGCAAAAATATGGGGGTGTTACTTGTTGAGAAAATTGAAGTTTTCTTAGGGCTAGGGTTTGCTTGCTTTTATTTAGTGTTTTTCTCATTTTCTTTCATGGTTTAATTGGGGTGATTTGCATTAGGGTTTTGCTAATGGTGGTGTTCAAAGCTTAACTAGTCCATTAGTCCCTAAAAGTGACATGGGATGTCACAGTCGCGAAGGAGAGGGGGTCTGTGGGTGGGGAACACCGGCAGTCCCGGGGGTGGCGTGGTGAAGATACGAGGTCTCGGAACCATCAACCCAAGGGAGTGAAGTTGCACGAGTGGAGGGCTTACTCCTCCGGGTTAGTGGATCTCTTAGTGGACATGTACAAAGCTGGAGGAAACCGTGTGTGACATCCCTTTACGGGACACCCTGGAATCGGTACGGAGCAACACTCGACGAAGCGAGTTACAACGAGTACATTCATTCATACAAGCCAACATATATACATCATGGTATAATGCAACCAGGTTTTCGAAATACAAATAAATCTGCAACGGGTACTTGTTACAACAAAAGAGTTTAAACTAGGCAAATCTTACCGCGGAAGTTAAATTACAGCAAGAGACCTTCTAGAACAACTAACGTGATGTACCAAGCGCGACGTACACCATGGATTTTCGCGCTTCACGGCGTACTGGATTTGTTACACTAGAGTGAAACTCCCTCGGGGAACTCGCTCCTCACCAATGAAACTACCGCACGAGTCAAGAGGGTATGACTCGTGACCTGAAAAACATGACGAACAAAGCCCCGAGTATATAATACTCAGCAAGACTGACCCAGTCAAAAGGCACGGTAAGGACGACGCCTAGTATGCTCGAGGCTTTCAGGCTGTGGTTTGACTCAACTTGCAAAAACAACACTAAAAGTTCATCCTTATTTTCAAGTTTTAGCTCAAGATTAACTTTATTATGAACTATTGTTTGCAATCCGCCTCTATCGCAATCAAGTTTGCAAGCAAAAGATTATCCTTGACCAACATCTATCTCTTCCTTCTCCCGACATTCCACTTACATAGATACGATGTGACTCGGTCAACAAGCGGTACTCATTATTGTGAGGGACATCGATTCAAATCGATTTATACCAGTCAGCAAAACCCAACTACACGACATATACGCACCGCATTGGTCGTATATGACAACTTTTATTGCTAACACTGACAGGTGGCCCGGTCCGTTTCCAACTCCCCGGAAGTATGGTGTCCTCACGCGATACCTTCCCCGCAGTCATCCGTGAGCAACCCGTCTCCCTCCCGTGGGAATGGTGTCCTCACGCGATACATTCCCCGCCGTCATCCGTGAGCGACCCATCTCCCTTCGTGGGAATGGTGTCCTCACGGATACATTCCCCGCCGTCATCCGTGAGCGACCCATCTCCCTCCTAGGAGAATGATGTCTCGACGGATACATTCCCCGCCGTCATCCGTGAGCAACCCATCTCCCTATCAACCAGCAAAAGGAAGTTGGCTACGTCGGACCACTCGGGGCGGTAGGGTACATCAGCTTCATTGGGCCCATAAACACCCGCATACTTGTTCAACTGGGTCGACAATAATACGGTCCTTAATCAACACGATCGGGGCTAACACCTCGCAAACCATGTCCTTGTAAGGCACATGTGCTTGCCCTGTCCCCTATGGGAGCCGTCCGATCTCGGCTTTATCATCGTCTTCACTTTCACTTTTGACCTTCTCTTATCATTCCTCTTAGCATCATTGATCATGTCATCACCCTATATCTCGCGAGTAGTGTATGATACCACTTGACTTCTATCGGTTACCTATGACCTAAGCATACCAGCTATCGAGCTCTTCGTACTAGTATAAAGGTATCATTCTCATAGGAGTCCTACTCATGCATCTAGGGTGTCAAGCAACTCCTATAACCTAGTGCACAAACATGACTTGTTAACTATGATAAAAGAGTACACTTTAAAATCATAGGTGGGATGCACCGGGGCTTGCCTTGTGCCTACGCAACAAAGTTAGTAGCTTCGATTCTTCGGGTCTTGAGTTGATGCCTTCGAAGATCCTTGACCGACACTTTGACGTTTCCTAAATTTAGCGACATGTCAATATCGATAAATGCAGGAGATGCAAAGGTATGGATGGTTCAAATGATCGATGATACAAACATGGTTCTTGAGGACATATGCATAAAATATGAAATTTATTTCAAATTGAACCTATCATTTTATGTGATTTTCATATGAGTTTGCAAAAATAAAACATATGATTGTATGCATAGACTTTTCATGGTAACTTAGCATGCTCTTTTGACCTACTTGAATAACAGGAAGGTGTGACATGAACTATTCAAAACGCATTCCTAATTTGATTTCAAAAGATGCACAAATTATTCCTAAGCAAATATACATGTTACGCACAAATTAAATACTACCATGCACGCATGCATATACAAGATCATCAGACCATACTAATGGACAAAAAATATCAGAAGGAAACTAACAAAGTTGAGTTTGCACTTTTAGGACATATAAACAAATAAATATGATTTAATTAGTGTTTTGGATGTCCTGCTCAAACTAGGGAAAACTATCAAGAATTTCTGATCTTCAACAGGACCAGAGGCTAGAGCATGAAACAAGGAATCCAACAAAATTGGATTGACTCAATTTGGAGTTCGGAAACAAAAGATATGATTTTTGCAAAATTATGGAATTTTCTAGATTTTTAATTCGAATAAATGGATAAATCAAGAACTCGACCAATGGAACGTGAGCCACACGGAGATTACAGGGTTAAGGATCGGCAGTGGCTGTGGCCACACGGGATCCGGCTGGTGTGGCCCAACCTGTGGCCATGGCGAACGGCTTGCCGGAGGCTCGCCGGCGCGAGTGGCTCACCGGCGTTGGCCGGACGGCGACGTAGCCCGACGAACTGGTACCCAAAACGCCGAGAGCAGCGAGTAGATCACACGAGTTGGGCACTTGTTTTGCTGGAAGTCGTCCGGAAAGACGTTGGCGACGAGCGGCGGCTCCAGGGAACGTTCGGCAAGGCCCGGAACTCGCAGTGATGCTCCAAAATTGGGGAAACCAGTTCGGAAAACATATACGGAACATTAGCAAGAGCGGCATGACATTGAATGATCTTGGAGGTGGCTGGAGGGTGTCACTCGCCATGGAGGCAGAGGCGACGGCGGTCGAAGCTTGTAGAAGACGACGAAATTCGGCCGAACCTGGGGACGAGACACCGTAATGGGATCAAGAATAGCAACAAGAGACGCACCGAGAGAGGGAGAATTTTGTGGCGGCACGGAGGAAGGTCGCCAATGGAGTTGCCGGGAAAAATGTGAAATACTTCGGGCTCCGTCGACGGTTTTGAATGTGGCTTCTTTCTAGGGCTTGAGAATTTCATGGTGCAGCTGTGGGTGGTGTTGGTTCGAGCCGATGTGAAGTGTAGCCGTGGCGCGATGAAGCTTAGAAGTGGCAGCCATGGCGCACGGGTTGGTGAGGCAAAGCGGGAGGAAGAGAGAGGAGATGGGGCGCCCGCCTGCGGGCTTTATCCGAACGAGCAGAGGTTCAAGCGAGCTTGCGCTGCAGGGCTGGTTGCGTGCACTATCGGAAAAGAGCCCTGCAATAGCGGGCGTTTTGGCCCTACAATAGCGGCCGTTCCGGGCGCTATTACGCACATGTTGTTGCAGGGTCCGACCAGCAATAGCGCCCGTGGGCGCCCGCTATTGCAGGAAACCCTTCAATAGCGGGCACGGTGATGTCATCCGCCCGCTATTGCAGGAAACTCTTCAATAGCGGGCAGCTGACATCAGCCTGGCCGCTATTGAAGGGTCACCCTACAATAGCGGCCGGATGACATCACGGAGGCTGATATTGCTTGTGTGACCCTTCAATAACGGGCGAGATGACATCACCGTGCCCGATTTTGCAGGTGGTTTTGCCAATATCGTGCAAGATGATGTCATCTCGCCCGATATTGTTGGCCTAGACAGACAATATCGTCTAGTGACATCATCTTGTCCGATATTACTAGCATTTTCTAAACTGAAACAATTATTGCTATTTATTTTATTTTCCAGGTGACAAAATCAAATATTTTTACAGAACTGAAAATACATTCACACTATATACGCAAGACCATAGAAATAATCATTAAAGCATTTATATGTACATACAACATAGTTGTCATTCATTTCACAACAAAATTACAATTTATCCGGCCACTTCGGCTCTAGCGCCTTCAATCTCTGCTCCTCTCGTCTTTGAATTTTGCACAATTGCATCTTGGTGGCCCTTTTGACAGCTGTAGCTATACAAGTCTTCATGCATTGCAACACCACTTAGAGGATCAAAATACCTTCCTCTTCCATTACAAAACTCACGAATCTTCTAAGTAGGAACCTGTTTTTGGCTTTTCATAGCGTTGCTGCCACAAATAAATTATGGAATTAATACATGTTTGTTAAGTAATATAAAACTAATATACTAATGCAAGAAAATACACACTAAATACTTACATCTTTCCATGGGACCGGTTCTTCCGTAGGGAATGTAGTATATTCCCCATTTCCGACGCTTATGTATTTACACACATAGTAGCCACAGGTCACGGTCCCAGGACGCTATTTTGAACACTTTACAAAACAAGGAAATGGTTAAGTTACTTTACAAATAGAGACATTAATTAATTGAATAACAGAAATGACCATGATATGAGATAATAGTACCGGATAATGCGTTTTGTATCCAAGGTTGGTCCGTTTGGGATGAGGGTCACCACCAAGCTCGAGATAGTATTTATAGGCACTAATATAAAAAAGCAAATGAGCAACGAGCATAATGTAATCTATAAAAAATGATAGTTCATTGAATACCTGAAATTACCTATTAAGGGTGTCCATGAAATCCTTATACCTCTTAGGATCATAATCCAAAGAGTCAAACACCCAAACTCCCGCGAGTTTCGGATGTATCATGAAAGCAATCCAATGATCACTATAAAATATGTCATTATGTTATTATCTAATTGAAATAATGATTTGCACAAGAAGTAGCAGGTTACGAAAACTTACTCAAAGTTATATGGAGCCATAATGCATCGTCTCTCTCTCCATTCGTACATGCGTCTCCCAATGTAGGTTGTTATACATCTCCTTGCATCCTTAACCGCTTGAACATGTACTTGTTGCCTTCTGGCCTTGGTCACCTTCTTTCCGACCAACAGGGGATGATTATCGGTAATCTTTGGATTCATAGCGCTTTGGTTAATGGCGGTTGGGTTTAGATATCCGACTTCATTTGAGGCACCGGAGTGAGGACACATTCCGAGCGATGAAAAAGGGTAGTCGGTTGAATTCATGTGCCATTTGCTTGGAAATATAATAAAGGTGGAAAACACTTACAGGCACCGGACGGTAACGAGAGTGGCATCCATGCGTTGGAGACGGTACAGAGCATGGATCTCCTCAAAAGGCACATTTAAGTCAAAATATCTCTCTTGTCCAAAAACCTCTCCAGGGATCCTTGCCACGATAACTTGGACACCCTTACTACATGCATTTAAGTACCATGGATGAAAGTACTTAAATATCCATGGCTTCTTTTTCAATACATCTCGCTGGTAGTAGTGGCATGCCATGCTTATAGGTAGGGAAGTCTTCTTGTGGTGAGATCCCAACCTCCTTCTAGGACGCCGGGAGGCGGAACAGGAACATGTGGGACCACTTCCTTATTCTCGCTCCTATATGCTGCCGCCACGCCTTTATGCCTTGTTGCGACTGCATGCCAAGTCGTTAATATATCGATAATCGTATACATAGTCGTGAATTCATAAGTACTACAAAAGTGTACTTACTTATTTCCACGCTAGATAACTCCTTCCTCGGAGGCGGAGGTGGAACGAGGCTCGATCAAAGGTTCACTCGTTATTAGGCGGGGTGGACGAGCTACGAATCGCCCTAGCCCCTTTGTCACGTGGTGTCGCTGGAGCCGGAGTCGATGTTGTTCGAAGGAGAGCTGCCTCATTCCCAACATCCGGACGAGGCGGTGTGGAGAAGCCATGTTCCGGAGGGATCCGGTCGTCATGCGTCGGAGAAGGCCGAGGTGAAGGTAGTGGCTCAAAAGAAATCTCGGGGTCAACCGGTGCTTCTTGAGTAGGAGGAGGCATAGGTGCAGGTGAAGAATGCGCTACAAGAACGACAATCTCGCGTCGAAGCCAAAGGATGATATGATTAATCGCATCCTCGAGTGTCTCAATACCATCATCGTCCTCCGGATAATCAAGGTCGCAAGCAAGATAGTTGTCCTGAACCTTGATAACTTGGACTCTCGCACACTCCTGCGGAATTGGTACATCGTTAAATGTACGTCCGGGGATCGCAATGCCCTCTCGCTACCTTGACGGTCTTCCCTCTCTTGCCGAGCGTCATGTGCAGCTCACAAGGTGTATTCTCCGTGATGTCATCCACAGGGTACCTGGTGGCATCGAGCGCAGAGCCATGACTGCTTGGAGGCCGAGCATACGGACTTGGGTTGTCAATGTTGAGTTGAAATTCCGGTACCACGATAGGTTGCATGACAGCTTGAGGATTATTCTTTATGAATTCGTAGAAGTTTTTTACCCACCATTCATGATCGATACCCTGTTGCTCTCGTGGCCCGCACCTACTACATTCTTCACTTGTGGCAGCAGACGACACTTCTTTCAATCGTGCCGGTGAAGAGACCCCTCTTGTACGACCCCGATGTTCATCGGTCCCGATGGCAACAGATCAACTCATCCGTACGTGGATTGAGAGTACCTTCCTTCGTTGGGCGTTGCTTTCCTTTTTGCAAGACTTCGGTAACCCCGAGCTTTTCGGCACCAGCTGCCCATCGGCGAGTGGACTTTGAACGCCCAAGCACCCAATTTTCGGCACCGGCTACCCATCGGATGTATAACCGAGCTGTGTTTGAATGAGTTTTAACTTTTTCATGTCTCGCAAAGAGGGAGACCTCGTCAAACTGGTTGTGCTCTTCTGGATCTTTCACATTTTGAAGTCCAATAATTCTTTGTTTCCCGGAGAGAACAATATGCTTCTTTTCATGCTCGGGCTCGACTACATAAAACACTTGTGCAACACGTTCCGGGAGTACCCAAGGATCATCTTTGTGGCCTACATTATTGAGGGAAACGAGAGTGAAGCCATATTCATCTACCTCAACACCTTGCGGATGCTTGACCCATTGACACTTAAATATGGGTATACGTACGGTAGTCCCATAGGTGAGTTCCCAAATTTCTTCAATATACCCATAATAGGTGTTCTCTTTCAAGGTGTTGTCCTGTCTTTGTTACACTAATACCACTATTTTGATTCGACTCTTCCTGTCCTTTTCTCTAGTGTAAAATGTAAAACCATTAATATCATAGCCTTGCCATGTTGTAACTAACTGTTGCGGACCTCTAGCCAATAGATGCATTGTCTTTTCATCCCTTGTTTCACCAATTGGAATGTTTTGATCCTTCAACCACCACTGTAAAAGTTTTTTTGTGCTCTCTCATGATCCAATCGTCGAGTGCAATTTTCATTTTCTGCACGTAGTTGCTCTAAGTGTTGCTTGGATGTATGGCTCAACAAGTTGTAACTGCTGCAGGGAGGCTGAAATGTGCTTGACTCACCAATTGATAGTTCTCGTCGTTATATGTTTTCTTTCCTGTGGTTCCTTGACCGAAAATTCTTCCTTCATGGCGTGATTTCGGTAGACCAATTGTTTTTCCATCTTGATTGTAATCATTGTAAAACTCAAGAACCTCTTCGATCGTATATCCCTCTATCATGGAACCCTCGGGGTGAGCCCGGTTGCGAACATGTCCCTTCATAATGGACATAAAGCGCTCATACGGAAACATATGATGCAAGTAAGCGGGGCCAAGAACAGCAATCCGATCAGCTAAGTGAATCATGTAGTGCTCCATCAAATCAAAGAAAGACAGGTGGCATACACATCTCTAGTTGGCACATTGTCTCTATCATCTCTTTACGTATCGTGTCAAGCTCAGGAAGGCTTATCACCTTCTTAGATATGGAATTCCAAAAATGACACATCCGGATGATAGCTAACTTGATATGAGGTTGCTTAACAACCCTAATTGCGACTGCGAGAAACAGCGAAAGCATCATATGACACTCATGTGTGTTGTAGCCACTTATCTTCAAGTCACTCATTGATACGAGCTTCTTTATGTTTGAACAGAAACCTGTGGGGACTTTTATCCCTCGCGAGACACTTGCAAAATGTCGTTTTCTCCTCGATGGTTAGGTTCCAACAAGCTGGTGGAAGATAATACTTCCCATTGCCTCTTGGCTTAGGGTGAAGCCCATGCTTTATATTTAACTTCTCTAGGTCTCTTCGTGCCCGCAGTCCATCCTTTGTCTTACCGGGAATGTCCATAAAAGTGCCATTGCAATTGTCAAAGACACCCTTTCCGACATGCATAGGGTCTGTGGCATGGGCGATCTCCAATTCTTTCCAATAACTTAAATACCGATGAAAGATCGATTGTTTTTAAACGGCATGCCCGTATCGGCAATGTTTCCTTTCTTTCCCTTCTTCTTTTTCCCATAGGTATATTTGATATTTCTCACCATTTCGAAAACAAATTGACCGTCTCGAAGTTTAGGAGTCAACTCTGTCTCAAGCTGTTCCATCAAATTCATCTGTCTTTTGACGATATTGGTGCCTTTTTGCTAACCATCTTCGATGTTTTACATACACCAACTTACGCGAGAAAGGAAGGTACAACGATGCGATCCGGTCCACACATGTTGAACATGCTTGTCTTCCCTTTGATCTGCCCATTGAGATACGAGCGTGTCGGGTTATCAGCGACGGTGCAAAGAAAGATGGCGTGCAGGGTGAACTCTTCCTGTCCGTACGCATCATAAACCTTCACCCCTTGTTCCCATAATAGCTTCATGTCTTCCATCGGTGGTTCAAGAAAGACATCAATATCAATTCCAGTTTGTTTCGGACCAGAAATCGGTGTAGTTAGTAGAAGGTACTTCCTCTTGTGGCACAACCATGAAGGAATATTGTAGAAGCAACAAATCACCGGCCAAGTACTCGTGCGGGTTTGTCATCTCTCCGAAAGGATTCATTCCATCCGTACTTAAGACCATTCTTAGATTCCTCTTTTCGACGCAAAATCGGGATGGTTAATGTCGAAGTTCTTCCACTGTCGAGCGTCGGCAGGGTGACGAATCATCCCATCCTTCTTGCGCCCGTCAACATCATCGTGCCATGTCATGAGTTTAGCGTCTCTACTGTTGGCAAAAAGACGCTTCAAACGATCGATTATCGGAAGGTACCACATCACAAGGGCTGGCACTTTTCTTTCATCAACCACATCTTCCTGCACATCATGAGGAACACGATCGGTATTGGTTTTCTTCCTCTTCGGCCAGCTTTCTTTCTACTTCGGACTTATCCATGATGTCCGTATCATCGGTTCCATCATTAGTTTTGTATCGACGGGCGTTGCACGTTGGACATCTAGTCTTATTGGCATGCTCTTTACGGTACAATATGCGGTGGTTTGGACAAGCGTGTATTTTCCGTACGCCTAGGGTCAACGGTGCCAACACTTTCTTTGCATTGTATGTGTTGGTGGGCAAAGAGTTTGGTTTTGGTAAAATTTTGGCTAACAGCTCCAAAAGTTGGTTGAAGCTTGTGTCCGACCACCCATTCTTAGCCTTAAGTGTGACAAGCTCTAGCACTATCTGCAAGACCGTGCAATCCTTATGACACTCCTTGGATTCCTCGTACGAAACTCCTTTGACGCCTTCTCCAATGCATCCAAGTTATCCAAAGCTCGCCTTTTCTTTTGGATCAGGTTCTCGTTGTTAATATGCATCAACAATTCTTCCACATCGAGACCGCCGTCAAAGTCCTTGCTTTCATTGACAAGTTACGGACCATCCGTGGGACCCGATGTCGTTGCATATTACTGTGCTACTTTCACCCCTCACCCTACGCTCGTCGTGGTCGGCTCTTTCTCTTATCACCTCTTCAACGTGGTCACATTGTGCATGAGGTCCTATTTCGCCGTGTTTTATCCAGGATATAGTAGTCCTTGATAAATCCTTTCTCCAACAAGTACTCACGAATAGTCTCGGGTGTCTCAAACATAAACATGTTCTTGCAACGGGTACAAGGACAATAGATATATTGTGTACCCCTTCTTCTTGCGTGTCGCTTCGCTTCTTCAACGAAACCCGTGACCTTTTGGAAATATACAACAGCATCACCACCCCCACCGGTGTACATCCAAGATCGATCTTGCATCTTTCTACGAGACATGTATCGTAAATAAAGAAATGAATAATAATTAAAAACTAAGTCAAAATGAAATTATATGTTAAAAAGCAAAAGTAGTTACACAAGAATATTACATACTATAGTTACGTGTGATTTAAAAGTTAATAATAAAATATCTACATAAATTACTTGTTAAAAAAAGATTTATGAATAAAACATAGATCCCAAACTAGGTCTAGATCCAAAACTAGATCCCTACATATAAAAGCCTACATATTGTATGGAGAGGATAAGTTTAAGTACTAAACACCCTATGATATGCATGAGGACCACTAACCATGCCATTTATAGGTAAAAAAATAGATCCAAACCCTAGGAAAAGTAACCATAAAAAAAGAGACTAAAACTATGGTTAAACACAAAAAAATATATGGAACGGTATGGATTTACCTCCTAGAACAATATCCTTCCAAAAAAACAAGTTCAAAACCTTCCCCCTTCTTTTTTGGCTTTTTCCGCCCTCCGTACGGACAGCTCGTCCGTGAGCTCGCGAAACAAAGCTCCTGTCGGGAGGAAGGGGACGAATTTATACACTCGTTGCTTTCAATAGCGGACATCATGACGTCATCCTGGAGACGATATTACAGGATCCCTGTAATAGCGGGCTAGGTGACGTCAACAACGACCGCTATTGCTGGCTGGCCCGAGTAATAGTGGCCCACGGTGACGTCATTGGTGGCCCGCTATTACTGGCTCACCCGGTAATAGCGGACGACAGGTGACGTCACCAGCGGCCGCTATTACTGTGTGACCCCCATCTGTAATAGCGTTGCCTCCGATGACGTCACCTGCGCCTGCTATTGCAGTGGTCTCTGTAATAGCGTCGCCCCATGATGACGTCAGCGATGGCACCCAGCAATAGCGTTTTTCTGTGTGCCCACTATTGCTGGAAAATGCCCCCGATATTGCTGGCTCTTTCCGTAGTAGTGGTGGCGCGCAGAGGCGAGGGCAGCGCAGCAGCAAGCTGCAGGCAGTAGGCGTTGCGTGTGGGAGAGAAGAGAGTGAGGTTGAAGAGATAAGGTCAGCACTTCGCAGAAAAAACCCTTGCGCTTTTACAAAATTGAAAATCATATTTCCAAGGCGCGAAAAATTATGCGAAAATTCAGGGCTGCATTTGCGAACATTCTTAATATTTTTCCCTTTTAGGACAAACCTCAAAATTTGGAGATAAAAATTCCACTCGCAACTAGAATCGTATTTCAATTGCATTTATTTGTGGGCATTTCCAAATTGGATAATTTTTTTAAAAAAATTGCTCATAATTCCCTTCCATACATACTTGACCAAAAAAATTTGTCACACTCGCCAAATTGCAAACTTTGATCTTGTTATCCATATAGCTTGTTCCTTAGTTGTATTTTTAAGTCCAACTAATTTCAATTAGCGACCAAAACTTGGATTATTTCTTCCTAGTCCCCACATAGGAGAAATCAGGTGGTAATGCAAGCGTAGTGACACTAGCGGTGTCACAGCCCTCCTTCCTTATAGAAATCTCGTCCCGAGATTTACAAGGAGTTAAGGGGTTAAGGACGACAACAACAACATATGGAGATTGGTTGGATTCTAGAAATATATGGGTTTCAATTGAAGAGAAGAATTCTTTTTGGTCAACAAGCTAGAAGAATCATAGATATTAGATAAGTGAAAGGCTAGTGATACCGACGAGTTTCCATGCACAACATCCTTCTTTCCGGTTGCGTATCCCGGGTAATACGCCATCCGTTCGGAAGAGCGTTATATCTGGATTCTCTTGCCAATTCCAATACATAAGGTTGTATTTCCATATCACCCATGTTTGGCTTTGAGAAACGCCTGGGCAAACCAGCACAATTCAAAGGCAAAATGGCAATTTGTAAACACATTCAACCAATTGAAAATTGGCCTTCGGTTGGACTTAATCTAGTATTATTTTTGGTTGCTTTGAAGTCAAGCCACTTATATGACTTCAAGGAACGGTAATTTATTGATAGCACGGAGTGGAATAATGAAGTGGAACAGGAACAACGATTTTAGATCAAGAATAGTTGGGCTACGATGATGCGGTTCGTCGTCTAGGTTGGAACTTGGAAGTCTGAACAGAATTTGAAGGTGCCATTACTGGACTGGAATATAGCTTTCGATAGTTCCAAAAGTGGTACCCAAACCGGTCATCTACCTTGATGAGAAGGATATTGTGGTTACTGATGTAGCGGCTCTTCTTGACCAAATTGTGGTTGTAGGAGCAGTGCTAGAATCTCTTGGCACAGAAAAGCAGCGCCACGAGCACTAAATGGCTCAAGTCCATAGCATGCAGCAAGAGTCCTGTCTCGGACTAGTTGATGTTCGTGTTGATGGCCAACTTCTCATTCCAAAGCTGCCTCTAGTACCTCTCCAGTTCACCTTCGGTTTCTCCTAGAGTTATCCTCACGCTAATCCTTAATTGCAACCAAAGCACGTTCCAAATCCACTATTTCATTATGTGCTTCGATCATCCTGCGTCCAATGTTTTGATCATCGTATAGGGAACTGAAAGTTACTCCCTCCTTATGTCAGCTGTTAGGTCAGACTGACCTTATAGATCATTGGTCATTTAGATGCTATTTGGAAGTAGAATTTGTAAAAATTCAGAATACAAATCTTGTAGATAGATGAGAGACCTTTATGAAGACTAATAGCTGGCACGGGATAGTTGATTGGATCACAAGATATGGATTTTCCAAAAGCAGGACAGAATCGCGATCGATGTAGAACTTGGGGTTCTAAGAGATCTTTAAGTAAAAATTTTAAGTTCTTGTTTATTTTAATTTACAAATAAACAACCAGAAGGTTACAGAGAGGATAAGGCATATTTTACTTCAGTTATTTTATGCCATGCTATGATGCAAGTTTTATTTTTAAGCCTAATCGTTCCTCACTCAAAAGAAATTATTACTACCGACTTAGCGGTAGACGAAACTTCGGTGGCGACCCGTACTTAACCACGTAAGTTGATCTATCTTTTCGATACACAACACACTAACGTGGTTAGTGTACCTGCAGAAGATCCATTTCAGAAATAATACATCAAATTGAAAAGAAACTACAAAAATAAAAGCACTTCTACTAGTAATGATGCAAGGAAAAGGGTCGTCCTGTGGTATCCCACGAGCCAAAAAGGGTCCCGTATACGTCTCGCGGGCACTGAACACCGATATTCGCCTGTCGGTCCACGCACGTACCTTCGTTGAAGTACATATAGATGCAAATATTTAAAGAATCATAACCCAAGGTTAGTTTTTGCTACCAACTCTAACATCCTTATATTGGGCTCCATACTCTACCGTACTCGAAAGCGTGTTAGATTTTGAAAACGAGCTTGCGAACAATATTGTCGTATACTTGCCTTATGGGTATACAGATGATGAAGAAATGGATACGCAAAGACATGGTAGCAAATCGGAGAAGATACGGATAAGGGCGATAGGCAACGGATCGGTCTGCGACCGGTACTGGGATAATAGAAGAATCTATAGACCGGTATAGAAACAAGACGGATACTAAGACCGCTATACAATGACGTGAGAAGCAAGTTATAGAACAATTTGTAGTCTGATTAGGACTCCGGATCAATAAAGAAAGTTAGAGATAGAATCCCATATATGTAATTCATGTATTCGGCTAGGACTACGATTGTAACCCTAGCTCCCCGGACATATAAGGCGGAGCGGGGACCCCCGAAAAGGATCCGAGACTTCGCAATTAGCAAATCGCTAAAGGCAATACATAACACACGGGACGTAGGGTATTACTCTCGATTCGAGGGGCCCGAACCTGTCTAAAATCGTGTTTTCCTGTGTGTTACGTGTGTTGCACCATCGAATTCCACGCTCGTGAGGGACCGGGTAGTTCTAGTGCCGAGTTTAAGACTCGACATTTGGCGCGCCGGTAGGGGTCCCGGCGAGTTCCTAGCGAGTTCGATGGCCACTTCGTTTGTCGTCGACTTCGAGCCCGGCTTCAAGATTCGCTTCGGGTCCCTCGACTTTGAAGCTGATTCGGACGGGAAATTGTCGTTGATGAATCCGACTCGTTGCCAGGCCGCTGCTTCTAAAGCACGATCACCTGCCACCGTTGATACCTCCGATTCGGAGCTTAGCGGGTCCGACGCAGCTTTAGCGCGAGACATCCGGCTCCCTACGCTTACGCCTCGGAACGGTGCCCGGGCTGCAGCGCAAAGCTGTTCTCCCGAACCGGATGCTGATTCCGAGGAAGACGCTCCGGTCTTCTTCCAAGTGTTCATGACGGGACCTGTGATACGCCAACTCACTCCTGAGGAAGCTGCTGAAGAAGCGGCAAGGATGGCGAGAGCTGAAGCCGAACGCGATCGTCGTGAAGCGGAACGAGGAAAACGGAGATGAACAACCTCCGCCACCTTCAGCCGCGGATCCGCGCACAAGTGCTACTGCCTTAGGCTGGAGGAAGCGCCCTGCGACCGCTCCCCGGCTACGGGCCCGCTACCGGACCGGTGCGGAGACGCGAGATGAATCTCCGAGGATACAACAATCGACGAGGATCTCGCGGCGGAAGACGCCATCGATCTTCCAGCAGAGCTTTGGATTTAAGTTCCATGGAAGTAGAGATGAATGGCGCTCGGGTCTTCACATCGCCGGTCCACAATATTGTGGGAGTGAAACAGATTCTTGAAACAATACCGGAAGAAGTCCTCAACGCTACGCCGAGATTGCGCCGTGCGCTGAATTTAGTTGATGCGGCGGCTCTGCAAACAAACCAGCTCGTCCATGATCGAGTGGAATCTTCCGGTCGCTCGCATTCCCATTCGGAACGACCGACAAGGGCCCGGTCCGACGGAGCTTCTTCCGGAGGAAGGCTAGCACCCGGCGTACCCCGATCGCGGATGCACATGCACAAGCTCCCAACCAAGATTTGCGGGTACCGCTCAATGATAACCGGGATGTTCGGAACGTGCTGATTGATCGTCATGCAGAAAGAGTGGAGGAGCGAACGAGACATGAGGAAGATGAGAGGCGACGGACCTGTCATGTGGATGATCGTCCTCGGGATCTTGCCCCACCTCGGCGCAACGGGCCGGCAGCTTCGGCGCCACCCACTAACGCAAATTATCCGCGCAACGATCATCGAGGGCATGGTAGTAGGCATGCTCATCGAGATGGACGACGTCGTGACAATAGAGACCGGAGAGGGCGAGACAACCGGGACGAGAGATGCTGAACCTCGGTGTGCGGACAATGATCGCCAAGCTGCACCTCCACCTCCGCCTCCATCGCGACATGCGGAACCGGCGAACAATGATCGTCAAGCGGTACCACCACCTCCGCCTCCGCCTCCTTCACGGGACGCGGAGCCGGCGAATAATGATGGACAAGGCGGTTCGGGAGACAGATACCGGGACGACCGTTACTACGACTATTCCGACGATGACGGGGATCGTAATTACCGGCATCGCCCTAGCCGTTGATCTCCGTCACCGGTCCGGACTGGTCCGGAAGATGATGAATATTATGTAATTCCCGCTTTTACGTGAGATTTACGCATCTGCAAATACCCCGGGGATTTAAGCCCGGGGCCATTAACAAGTATGATGGAAAAGCGCCTCCGGCCGAATGACTCCGCATGTATACCACGGCTATCCGGTCGGCGAGAGGAGACACGTTTGTGCTAGCCAATTATCTACCGATGTGCATGGAGCAGGCTGGACGCTTATGGTTGCAATCCCTGCCCGAGAAATCTATTTCTTCGTGGGGAGACCTCACCAAAAAGTTCGTAGAAAACTTCCGGGCGACTTGTGAGAAGCCGGGAAACTACTTCGACCTCAATAGGCTGAAGTAGAAGCCCGATGAAACCCTCATCGATTTCATCGAGGCGATTCTGCAATAAGAAAGCCTTAATCCCCAATGTTCCCGATCAGCAAGTGATTGCTGCATTTCAAGCTGGCGTCCGAAGTGAAGCGCTGGTTCACAAGATTGGGAGACGTAATCGAAACCTCACCATGACGGCGTCGAGTGCTTCAAAATAGCGGATGATTACGCTGCTGGAGAATCAAATGTAGTCAATCTGCGCGGGAACAAACGGAAGGAGCCGAAACACGACCAAGGCAACCGGTCTGGATCCGGGAATGACAAGAAGCGTAAGGCTGATCATCTTGTTGCAGCTGTTGACCGGTCTCATGGAGGAGACCGGCCAGCACCCCCTAAGAGAGGTCCCGAGAGAACGATTGTCGTTTGAAACACTTACGGACGGCCCTTGTATGATCCACAATGGGAATCATAAAGCTAAAGAGTGCTTCCTGTTAAGGCCATTTGCTCAATTTGCCTTAAAGGTTGCACCTCGATCCGCTTACGAGGAATCGGAAGGATGACAAGGGCAAGGATAAGGACCGTGAAGACAATGAGGATGGCGAAGGCTTTGAGGAACCAGCCCGAGAGGTGAACATGATTTATGGAGGCCCGGACGCATACGAGTCAAAGCGGAAGCAAAAGCTGTCGTTAAGGGAGGTTAATGCTGTTGCTCCTGCAACTCCTGAATATCTTCGGTGGTCCGAGGTCCCCATCACATTTAGCGAGGCGAGACCACCCGGAGGTATTACCGAAAGCTGGAAAATATCCACTCATCCTCGCTCCTATTGTTCGGAAGGTGCGGTTGAAGAGAACTTTCATTGATGGGGGAAGCTGTTTGGATATCTTGTTCGCTAAGACTCTGCTCGAGCTTGGCCTCGACGATCGCTGATTTAGAGCGCAGTGTTTCTCCGTTCCATGGTATAATACACGGGCGGAATAGTTACCCTTTGGGGTAGATTTCTCTGCCGGTGACTTTTGGGACGAAGGAAAATTATAGAAGGGAGAATATCATCTTTCGGGTGGCTGACATAGATTCAGACATACCATGCTATTCTCGGAAGACCGGCTCCGGCGAAATTTATGGCCATCCCAAATTATCAATACTTGATGTTGAAGATGCCTGGGCCAAACGGGGTCCTGTCATTCCGGGGTGATATCAAGACCGCTTATGCTTGTGAGGTGCATAGCACGAGTTGGCATCCCGGATCAATTCGGAAGTTGAACGCCAAGAAATCGGAGAAGCGGCTGAAGCTTTGGAAGTTCATACAAGGATAGAGGATGAAGTACCGGTCAAGAAGATTGCTAAGGAGAAATTGAAGGCTGATACGGTGGTTTCCAAGACTGTTCGGCTTGATGAGTCGAGACCCCTCTAAGGTCACCCACATAGGGGCTGACTTGGGGGATAAATAGGAAAGCGCGCTCATTCTTTTCCTCCAGGAAAATAGGGATATCTTCGCATGGCAGCCTTCGACATGTCGCGTGTTCCTAGGGAGAAGATTGAGCACGCACTGTTGGTGCGTCCTGATGCGAAGCCGGTGAAACGAAGCTCCGGAGGTTTGCCCAAGACCGCAAGGAAGCTATCAAGAAAGAGATAACTAGGTTGTTAGCAGCTAAGTTCATTACGGAGGTGTATCATCCAGATTGGCTTGCCAATCCGAGTGCTTGTATCAAAAAGAATAGTAAAGAATTAAGGATGTGCGTTGATTATACTGATCTCAACAAAGCTTGTCCCAAAGACCCTTTCGCGCTGCCTCGAATCGACCAAGTTGTTGATTCGACTGCTGGCTGCGAACGTCTTAGTTTCCTTGATGCTTATTCGGGGTATCATCAAATACCGTTAAGAGTTGAGGATCAGATAAAAACCGCGTTTATCACTCCCTTCGGAGCATACTGCTACACGACTATGCCGTTTGGATTAAAAAATGCTGGAGCTACGTATCGGCATGGTATGCAACGTTGTTTGGATTCGCAATTGGGAAGAAACGCAGAAGCTTATGTTGATGATATAGTGGTCAAGTCTCGGAAAGCTGAAGATCTTCTCTCCGACCTGGCGAGAGACCTTCGATAATCTGCGGAACTTTTCCATGAAGTTAAACCCAGGAAAATGTGTATTCGGAGTTCGTTACGGGAAGTTACTAGGTTATTTGGTATCATGGAGAGGTATTGAAGCCAATCCGGAAAAAATTCAGACAATTGTGAACATGCAACCCCAGAGTTGTTTGAAGGATGTTCGAGAAGTTGACGGGCGGTATGGCAGCTCTTAGTCGTTTTATCTCAAGACTGGGAGTTCGAGGACTTCCGTTCTTCAAATTACTTAAAAAGCAAGACAAGTTTGAGTGGACTAGTGAAGCACAAGCAGCGCTTGATCAGCTTAAAGAGTATCTTAGTAATCCTCCGGTTTTGGTCCCGCGGAGCCTGATGAGGTTATTCGGTTATATATCTCCGCAACAACCCACGTGGTGAGCACGGTTACGGTAGTTGATCGGAAGGAAGAAGGACATTTGCAATTGGTGCAACACCCGGTCTATTTTGTAAGTGAAGTTCTTACTGAGTCTAAGATAAGGTATCTCCAATTGCAGAAGTTAATTTATGCTTTGTGGTGATAACTTCTCGAAAGTTGAAGCATTATTTCCAAGCGCATCCTATTGAAGTTAAGACTGGGTTTGCTATTGGAGATATTGTTCACAATCGAGAAGCAATTGGTCAAGTTGCTAAGTGGGCTATAGAACTTGGCCAATATGAGATTACGTTCTCTTCGCGGACAGCTATTAAGGGACAAGCATTAGCTGATTTCATAACGAGTGGTTGGAAACACAAGTGCCGCGGGAGATTCAAGCATTGGAGTATTGGGAGATGTTCTTTGATGGGTCCCTGCAGCTTTCAGGCGCGGGGGCTGGTGTGGTCCTTTTCACTCCACAAAAGGAACCGCTCGGATACGTGTTGCAAATGCATTTTCGAGCTTCAAACAATACGGCGAGTATGAAGCTTTGCTTCATGGGCTCGGAGTAGCTGTTTCGTTGGGTGTTCGACGATTGGATATATATGGTGATTCGATGTTAGTGATCAGCCAAGTGAACAAGGTATGGGATGCTCATGATGAACATATGATTGCCTATCGACAAGAGGTTCGGAAACTTGAAGATAAGTTTGATGGTTTGTGCTTTTCTCATATCTTGCGCGGAAATAATTCTGCTGCGGATGAGTTGGCTAGGCTGGGATCTTCGCGACAAGCGGTTCGTCCCGGCGTTTTTCTTCAGGTGTTGGATAAACCGTCTATAAAAGTGGAGCCTAAGGTTATTATTACAGAAATTGAAGATAAGGCGGTCCCGAGAAAGTCGGGAGGAAAAAGCGGTCTTGAAGAACCGTCGATAGTACGGGTTTGCCGGAAAGCTGAAGCGGATTCAATACTGGTGGTATTCAGCCATTGGATGTTATGATTATTGATTCCGATTGGCGTACTCCGTATCTTGACTATTTGCAATCCGGCAAAACACCGAGAAGATAAGGTGGAGAAGCAAAGATTAGAAGTTCGAGCCCGCGAGTTATTTAATTCTCGACGGAGAATTGTATAAGCGTGGGGCTAATATTACGATGAAATGTGTGTCGGTTTTGATGGCATTCAATTGCTTGAAGACATACACAAAGGAATTTGTGGAAACCATGCTTCTTCGAAGACATTGGTTGGGAAGATATTCCGACGAGGGATTTTATTGGCCAACAGCAACGGATGATGCGCATAGAGTGGTTAAAAGTTGTCAAGGATGCCGGTTTTTTGCAAGACAACCTCATACTCCGGCTCGGGAGTTGCATTTGATCCCAATGACTTGGCCTTTCTCTACTTGGGGGCTGGATATAGTGGGACCTTTTAAACGAGCACCGGGAGGATTCACGCATATTTTTGTGGCGGTAGATAAGTTTTCCAAGTGGATCGAGGCTGAAGCGAGTTACAAGTACAACTACGGCACGCGCAATCAAGTTTTTGCAGAACATTTTTGTACGTTTTGGGGTTCCATACAGTATTATTACTGATAATGGGCCTCAATTTACTTCGAGTTCTTCAAAGATTATGCTTTGAGAGTTTAGGGATCAAGGTGCAATATGCGTCGGTGGCGCATCCGCGAAGCAATGGACAAGTAGAACGAGCTAATGGGATGATTTTGACCGGTCTTAAACCGAGAATTTTTGACCGATTGAAGCCTTATGCGGGAAAATGGGTTAAGGAATTGCCCTGGGTGCTGCGGGGTTTGCGTACTAATGTTAGCGAGCTACGGGACGAGTCTCCTTTTTCTTTGGTATATGGATCGGAAGCCATGTTACCTACTGAAGTGAATATGGTGTCGGCCGGGTTCGATATTATGATGAAGGAAAATATGATGATCGACGTCGGGTTGAATTGATTGCTGCGGAAGAATTGAGAGATCAAGCTCCGATTCAAGCCGCCAAATATCAACAAGGATTGCGTCGATATCATGATCGTAATGTTCGCACGCGGGAATTTCAAATCGGAGATTTGGTTTTGCGGAAGATTCAATCTAACAAGAACGAGGCATAAGTTGTCACCGGTGCAGGAAGGACCTTTTTGGTGAAATCGGTATCCGAGACCAGGGGCTTATAGGCTTATGACCTTGGAAGAGGAAGAAATTCCAAATTCTTGGAATATTGATCAACTTACGTCGTTTTTATACTTAAAGAGTATTTATTGTAAAGTTTTTCTTATTATAATAAAGTAATTTTATCTGATAATAACATGTTTGTTTTTTGTGTCTCCATACTTTAATTTTGAATTAAATTATTGAGCCAGGGGGCTACTATGATAAAGAGTAGTCTGTGATATTTTGTTATTACTGCTATGATAAGAGCGATCCGTGATATGCCGCTATTCTTGAATAATAAGACCAGTCATTTAGTTAATGGATTGCTGTGATAAGAGCGATCTGCTGAAATGATAAGCTTTGTGTTTAAGGCTGGTATATTCAGGAAAGGATAGAGTATAAGCTTTCTTTTTTATGAATACTTGTTGGTAAACTGTTGTATTAAGAACAGTTTGGGAAATCTTACAAACTAGCTTTTTTGCTCATGTTATATCATATCTTGAGTAAATAAGTTAGTAAGCATAATGGTGAAACCAGTATTCATAAAACAAGAAAAAGTGACTAATATTCATAAAGCAAACGAGTATAATCGACAAAGATGTTCAGATTCAAAATGGCCCTATTACATAATCTACTCGGCGGGACCGCTGGAGGCACCGGTATCGACGACTACGGGGATTTCCTTCGAGCCTATCATCTAGAGTTTCTTCGAGAATCGAGAAGAAGTTACGGTTAAATCTCTGTCAAGATCTTCGAAGGCAGCTTCTCTTGTCTATGCGGCGGCGATCGCAGCATCTTGAGCATCTTGATCTAGGGCAAAAGCTGCTTGCGCTACATTCAGAGGGACACCGACGGATCGATTGGAACATCTTCCACCAGCTCGGAAACAGTACCAATGAGCGAGTTCCTTAGCTCATTGAACCGGTCTTCGAGTGGTATCGGGGTGGGCACCATCCCGGATAAAATTGAAATCGCAAACATCAACCGGAGTCCACGATTGGATAATGGCGGCAATATGTCCTCCTCCTGAAGCAGCAACCAGCCTTGAGTGCTCTACGATTCTTCTCGGGATTGCCCGGATGGCGGACTCGATGTCCATTTCATTGGGATCAATAGTTTGTCCGCCATTGAGGTATTCCGAGTGCGAACTGTGCCCGCGATAAGTTACTGAAACAACAAATGTAAATTTAAAGGCTGGGTATTGCTGAAGATCGATATGTTCAAGAGATAACATAAGAGTAATAAAGAAAAACGGGACTTACGCCTGTGCCTGATTTCAGCCGCTCCGAATCTGCCCTTGATGTTTACATTGGATTCTTTCAATTTACGGGCGAGTCTTCAAGGCTTTCTCTTTCTCTGCTTGAGCTGATTTCGCTGCTTCTAATGCTTCAGTCGAGTTCAGCCTTCAAGCGAGCGTTTTCGAGTCTCTAGCATCTTGTTGGAGCGAAGTGCTTGGGCAAGTATGCTATCTTTCGCGGTGAGCTCTCCTTCAAGTTCTCCAATCCGTGCCGCTTTGTTGCTCTTCAATACGAGAGCCTTCTTCTAATGCTTTTTCTTGAGCTGCCGTTTTTCCATAAGAACTTCTTCAGCTTTCTTATGGGCAGCAACAAGGTTCTCAAGCGCTGAAATCAAATATAGGATCAATCGAGAAAAGGAGATGGTGGGAAAAATTTAAAATGTATAAAAGCAATTGTGGTCCAGTGGTGAAGCTTCTAGCTATCAATCAACAGATTCAAGATTCAAGGCAAATTGAAAATGTTACTTTGATTAATTTGGCGGAGCTTGATGATTTCTTGTCGGCGTTCTTCCATCATGCGATGGGTGTCCTGTAGACTGGCCTCTCTCCTGCGGAGGTCGTTTTCCTTGGCCTTCGGACTGGCCGTCTGAATTTCGAGCTCACCCAATCGTTCTTGATTGGTGTTGAGTTCTTCCTGCAAGCGGGCGATAATTGCAGTCTTGGCTTGAGCTTTTCGGAAGAACCTAAAAGAGAAAAAGAGAGTAAGAAATTTGAAGATTAAAGGGAAGTTGCTTGGAGAAACTATTAAATGGTAGAGATATACTTGGCCGGACTCGGAGAAATTCTTTAAAGCCTCTTCCTCTTGGAGGGCGTCCCATTGAGCTGTTGCGGTAAAAGTCCTTGCTCAGCTGGAACTATCCACCTTCACTTCTCCAACCACCATTTTGGCCGATCCGGGTTCTCCGGAAGGCTTACGAGTTGTCCTAGCCCGGCGAGGAATTTCTTCCGTCCGGACTGGTCCCGGTGAGAGCTCCGGAGGGATTTGAAATAAGGTGGCTTGGGGAAGAGGGCTGTCGAGAAGAAGAGCTCTCAACATTGGAGGTTTGTTTTTCAGCTCCTGAGCTTGAGGCGACGGGGAGTTCCTTTGTGAGAGTCGCACTTTGAGCTTACGTAGTTGGAGTGGCAATAGTGGTGGAGGCGCCAAGAGTGGAACCGGTGCTGAAGCATATCCAGGGAAGAAGCAAGAACGAGGGCTAGGAGGAGCCTGTGAGGGAAATTTGGTTCTTAAAAAGCCAGCTATGCTGGCTTGGAAGCTAGAGGGAACCCTGTAAGAAAAAGCGACCTTAATTAGACTAGAGCGAGGAGCTTTGGGACCTAAGGAGTTTTTGACGATTGAATAATTCAGAAAAATAATTCGAGAAAACTTACGTGGAAGCTTTTTTAAAGCCGGTGGAGGTTTTGACCTTTTTTGATGGGCCTTGAGAAACTCCACCACTGCTATATGCGGCTCTTTTCTCCGCTGGATTGGCTTGCGGAGTTGGAGCTCGATCCCGGCATCAACGGGACCGGTCCGGAGACCATACCGGGATCGTTTGGGGACATTCGACGAGAGGATCGGTCGAGGCGGAAGTGCCTTGAGTTTTCCCCGGTGAAGCTTCGAGGATGGCCGGAGCTGCTTGGCGATCCCTTTCGACGGCGTCTTCTTCCCGCCGACGCTCTTCAAGTTTTTGTGCCTACGAGCGGGTATCGCCGGAGGCAGCGAGGAGAGGCGGCAGGTTTACCGATGGTCGGAGCGATGAGTACGTCTTCTTGTACTAGGAGCTTGAACCACGGTCCCAGATTTTGTGATTTTTGGGGCTAGGCTTGGAGGAAGAGGGAAAGACCGGTCTGTGGATTTTTGAGCCGGACCGGCTTGAATAGCAAGTGGAGCGGCGTTATTGGCGTAATCCTCTCCCCAAGTGTCATTAGGAGGAAGAGGAGGATGACTCCTGTAGTTGTCCATTTTCTGCGATTACAAAGATTAAGTCTTTATAAGTAAATGATGGCGATAAATGATAAAGATTTGAAAAACAGGAGGAAGTACTTACGGCATCACGAGGATTGCATGAGCTGAAAGCTAATGCCACTCTTGTACATCCGAGACAGGTGCTGGATTTGGCTGCGACATCTGTCTAATGCGAACTTCTAGCCGATCTTTGTTGGGGAGGGAAGTTCCGTCCGGAGGCATGGCGGTGTCCTCGTTGAAAAGCCAAGCGGGGTGTTCTTGCCTCTTGAGTGGTTGGACGCCTCGCACTATGAAGCTCCGAGAGAATTGTCTCGGCGATTACGCCTTTGACATCTTTCAAGTATCGATGCGGGCGAGGAGTGCAAGAACTTCATCGTCTTCTTTGAGTTTTTCCTGGTTTCAGCGGTGGGGAAATTCTTGGCTACCTTCGCATTGAAGGCGGGGAGAGATGGTTGAGGATTGTCACGGAAAAACCACCCTTTTTCCGGTGAGCTATGCTATTGTTCAAGGATAAAGAGAAATATTCATCCGCACTCCAGCCTCTGGATTCCCACACCACCAAGCTGCAGCTTGGCGGTGCGATGATGGAAGCGGGCGAACTTGGAACAGATATTGGAACAGTTTAAAGTGGGGGAGAACTCCAAGGAAAGCCTCGCATAAATGAATAAAGAAGGCAATCCGAAGGATGGAGTTAGGGTTAAGGTTCACTAACTCCCATCCATAGAAGAAAAGAAGTCCTACGAAGAAGGAACGAGCATGGGAGATCGAGGCCACGGAGGAAAAAAGCTTTGAAGACTAGTTGTTGAGATTCATCTATACCCCGGGGAACTTGGGCTGGGGAAGGAACACTCCGGTTTAAAATGGGTTGGGGAGGAAGATACCCATCTTTAAGCTGCTTCATTTAAAGAGGATTCTATGACCTTGCTTGGGACCAAGGTCTTGGACTCCAAACGGAAGGCTGATCGCGAGGAACGAGAGGAAGAAGATGAGGGAACGGCGGCGGATTTCTTCTTGCCCATCTTGAGAGATGAAAAAAGAAAGCTTCGAAGTGGTTGATGAAGAAGGAGAGCGTAACGAGAATGAAAGCGAATGGCGGGCGTGTATGAGCTTCGGGAGCGGGGTTGACCTAGGTCGACTTTTCGTTTTCTTTTATAGACACCTAGGATGGGCCGGGGGCTGAAAAGTTATTGGGCCTTTTTAAGAGGCCCGAGGGATGTCGTGATCTGTGCAATTATGACCTAACGGCCATAAAGAAGTTAATGATCTGTTATCTGCGTTAATTATGACTTAATGGTCATAAGGATAAGCCGTCGTGCTTTTATGAAAGAAAAAAGCGGTCTGAAAAATAGAAATTTTTCAGATAAAAGTTAAAGCCATGCTGAATTCTGTGATTTAGCGGTATGAGAGAGTTAGATTTTACATCACTCGGTGATAATGGATGTCTTAGGCTATGGGTGTTAATCATCCGAGCTGATTATAGGCTTTGGAGACTCGAGTCGTTGTGAGAATATAAGGGATAGGCTGGTCACGATCAACCAGAATTATGGTTTTTAGTGAAATTTTGATAAGTGAATTATAAGTCTAGACTGATTTAGTCGGTCTATTATGTGAAATTGGTAAAAACATACAGAGGATAAGAAATTATAGCCGGTATGACCGGTCTGGAAAATATGTTCTTAGCAAAAAATTGCTTGAGAGGGATGTGATTTAGTGGAAAATAACCAAGTGTAGTCTCTCGGGAAAGACTCTTGCATTATTTATGATCCTCAAATGATACAAGAGTCGGAGGCTATACCTAATTAGGTGCACCGACCGGTGCACCGTATTCAAGAGCGGTCTGCAAAAATCTCGGGAAGTGGAAAATGATGGAATTTAAAAGAAGCAATCTATAGCAATTGGATATTGAAGGAAATAATGAAGAATCAGCTAGTGGACTCTTGCATTATTTGAAAGGAGTTCAAATGATCCAAGAGTCGGGGGCTATACCTAATTGGGTGCGCCTAGTCGGCGCACCGTAAGAAAGATAAGTTTCGACTACCTAATTAGGTGATATAAAAGGTGAAAAACAATAATTTATTTTCGGGCTTCTTGTTAAAGCACTTATGAAGAAAAAAGAACGAGTTTGCAGCAGATTGGAGTTCTTTTTAATTTTACCATGAATAAAGACCAACGAGCGAGAAGACTGGTTAGTTTTATTCAAGGTTAAATTAAAAATTACTCGGGAGCTGCTTGTCGTATACTTGTCTTATGGGTATACGAGATGATGATGAAATGGATACGCAAAGACATGGTAGCAAATCGGAGAAGATACGAGATAAGGACGATAGGCAACGGGCGGTGCTGCGACCGGTCTAGGATAATAGAAGAACCTATAGATCGGTATAGAAACAAGACGGATACTAAGACCGGTATACAATGACGTGAGAAGCAAGTTATAGAACAATTTGTAGTCTGATTAGGACTGCGGATCAATAAAGAAAGTTAGAGATAGAATCCCATATATGTAATTCATGTAATCGGCTAGGACTACGATTGTAACCCTAGCTCCCCGGACATATAAGGCGGAGCGGGGACCCCCGAAAAGGATCCGAGACTTCGCAATTAGCAAATCGCTAAAGGCAATACATAACATACGGGACGTAGGGTATTACTCTCGATTCGAGGGGCACTGAACCTGTCTAAAATCGTGTTTTCCTGTGTGTTACGTGTGTTGCACCATCGAATTCCACGCTCGTGAGGGACCGGGTAGTTCTAGTGCCGAGTTTAAGACTCGACAAATATACTATTGCCCCTGAATTGCTACGATACCAACTGTGACATCTCTTCCGGGACATCTAGGAATCGGTACAGAGGAACACTCGACGAAGCGAGTTACAACAGTACATTCATTCATACAAGCCAGCATATATACATCATGGTATAATACAACCAAGTTTTCGAAATACAAATAAATCTACATCGGATACTTGTTACAACAAAAGGGTTTAAATGTAACACCCCTACCTTGCAAATCAAGAGAGATTATCGCACAAGATCGTATCGGGAGACATTCGACGAAGCGAACGTACATTGCACATACATCAACGGTACATTCACAATTTACATAACATAACTAAGTGAGTAGATAGCAAATTTTACATGTGAAATTTGAGTTATTACAAGCCATCGGTTCTGAATTCAGATTACAATACCAACTTATAGTTCCACTTTAGATTTATATTACATTAATATACTATGAGCAGAAGCGTAACATCTCGACGATGAATATATAACAACTTATTAGGAGACCACATCAGCCCATACGACGTGGCCTCACTCTTGGTTCGGTGATGCAGGAATCCACTCCACGGTCCAATCCTGGGGCTCCTCACCTTGCCACACAAATTTTCCGCAGCAATCATATTAGTCGGGCTGCGGGACGCTTTAAATTAATTTAGACGAAAATCCTGAGTATCTAGTATACTCCGCAAGGCTTACCCGACAAAAAATGGTTCTAAGAACCAACCCTAATATGCAGGGGGTTCTGACCGGGCTTTGCTGTAATGCCAAAAACAGCACCTATAGATTTCTGAAATTTCATGTTTTAGCCATGTTAAGAGGGTTGTAACATGAATGTAAATTGAGTGAGCATTTAAAACAAAACATGGTTGCAATACACGAAGTAATACTTCAAAAACAGCAAGCTTAATATTCATCTTCGCTTTATTACTACGATGCGATCTGCTCGAGGCAAGTGGTACTCATCACCGCGAGGGACGGCAATATATATGTATCGATTTACATCCTGCAGGAGAAATCCAAATGCATGACATACGCATCATTTAAGAACATGGATGGCCACCTTTCACGAGATTACCATAGATATAAGCCGGGTCCACCCTCCGAGTGTGTGTTCCCTCGCAACCACGGTAGCATCGGGTCCAAGGCTAAACAACACACCCTCCGTCTACTCACAAACCCGTGCATCCACCGTGATCGACACTTAGCACAAAGGGAGGAGTGACCGTCCAACACTATGGCTCTCAAGTTACATCGGTTTACCAACTCCCGAGACGAAGGTATGTATTTGGTACACAACTCAATACTTGCTCGCGGAGTCACAACGAACGGTCCTCAACCGACATGCACGGGGCTATGGCGCACAAGGGCCAACCTTGTCGGCGCATTCCTACACATGCACTTCCCCGTCTTGTAACAGCCCAAACTTGTACCAAATATTTGTGTAATAAAATTCTGTGAAATTTGGACAAAATTCGGATGAGTTTCGTAAGAATTTGTATCCAAATCAAATGAAAATGTGAAGCAAACATTTCGCAAAGGAATTAACGTTCAAATCCGTGACTTGGGCTGAATCTCCGCCGGCCCGTTTCTCCTCCTTCCCTCGCGCAGCCCGGCCGCAGAGCCCGGCCCGACCCGAACAGCTTTCTTCCACCTTTTTCCCACCTGCTCCCGCGTGCGGCGTCTCCAGGGCGCGCCACCTCGGACGGGCGGCGTTTAGTGCCGCCGCAACCGCCCGGGTCACGCGCTCAACCATCCCTCCACCCTTTCTCGCCTTCAAAACCACTCCCGAGCCGCCTTTCCCCTTTCACCTCAAACCCTAGCCACCGCCGCCGCGCATCGAGGTTTTCTTCCCCGCCATGGGTGAAGAGTCCCAGCTGCGCGTGCTACCTCCCGTGCTCGGCGTGAGACGCGAGTCCGCCGGTGCTCTTGGATTCGCGGGAGGAGTCCTGGCGAAGAGGAGCGACGAGCTTGAAACTTCCCACGGCCGTCTTCTCCGGCACCGTCCGTCCGCCACGGTGAGGCGCATCTTCCGCTCTGTCTCGTCTTCAATTCCTCTTCGATCGCCGTGTGAGCTCGAGCTAACCCCACTGCGTTTTCCCTTTGGTAGCCCCGGGAACGAGAGTCCGTGTGGTCACCGCCCCTGCCCGTCGCGCGTTCGCGTCCGTCCTCACCGGAGTTCCGTCGCCCGTCGCCGTCAAGCCACCTCCCTCTCTTCCAAGCCCCGCGCAAGCTTCCTGGTGAGTGCGCGCATCCTTCCTCGTCCTTCCCCTTCGAGATTGTTCCCGTTTTCCTTGCGTCCGTCGAACTCCGCCACCACGTCGCCATGGGCGCCGGTGAGCGAGCTGCTAGAGACAAGCTCGTGCTCGGTTTTTGGTCGTGTAGCTTCATAGTGCTCTACTGGTGCTTGTGCGCCCGTAGTTTGGAGAAAAGGTGGGAGTTTGGGTAGTTTCCTTGGCGACCCGTTGAGCCGCCGCCGCGGAGCTCACCGCCGGCGTCGCTCCGTTCAACCCCTCGGGTCGCGAGGTGGTCCAAGAGATTCGCGGGAGTATAAGCTTGTGTTTGGTGGCCCTCTTGCCCGATTTGGTGCAGAGTTGGGGCTTTCCCCTTTTGCCCGCCGCCGTCATCAACTCCGGCGAGCCCGCGCGTCGCCGTCGGCTGAGTGCTTGGTCCTCGCGGCTGGTGCCGGCGAGTGCGCGGTGTGGAGAGGAAGCAGGTGGCGTGCTCCGTTGGGGGTGCGGCGAGCTACGTCGCCGGGAAGAGGGAATTCCGGCAAGGGTCGTGGCGGAGCACTGGCGGCGCCGTCCCCTTCCGGCAGCCATGACGTCGGCTGGCGTCATGGTGGGTCCCGTCCGGTCCATGAGGCCTGGTGTTAGGTTTGCATGGATCGGGTCTTCGTAGACCAAAGGAAGAAGAAGAGAGAGAAGGGTTATGTGGACCCGGTCCATGAAATAGTATGGGCCGCGGAATATTCCTCTAGAATATTCCGAGGGAATATTCGAGGGAATATTCCCTGGATTTTCATTTTCTTGGTTTTTCCCGAATTTCCATAATTCATTTATCTTTGGAAATTCATATCTTTTCCTGAAGCGTCGAGAAAAATACGCGGTCGATTGCGTTGGACTCGTAGCGACGTTCTCTACGCGTTAGTGTAGTTTTTGGTCATGTTCTAGTACTTGTAATTTCCGTCGTTCGTTTCGTCCTTTTTCCTAATACCTCGATTTGCGTGCCTAACCCTCGTTTCGCGATCCGTCCGTCGGAGGGTGCCGAGGAGTTCCCGTCCGAGCCGCGGTTTGAGGAGTTTCCGCCGGAGCAGCCGTACGAGTACCCCGACCCGGCACTGGGAGCAGCCCTATCCGGACAAGCCGCAATCCTTGACCACTCTTGCTCCTATTTAGTATTTGCATTAAATTGAACCATGCATGATTAATGGTTACTTGCACTTGTAGTTTACCTATGACATACCATGCTATCCTTGCCACTGTGTGCCATAGGTTGTTCTACTCGTTACTCGCATGCTTAGTACTTGCTTAGTTTCTTAATTGAACCCCATGATGATTATACATGTTTTTGTGTAAAATAAATTGTAGGTGATTCTTAGGTGTCGAGTTTACGTACTAGATACCCTGTAGGACTTTTGCGGGGGCGAGTGTAGGTAGTTAGGTGCTTGGGAGACTTACGGGGAGTCTCTATTTGGAGAGTACTGTTGCGGGTACGGTGGTGTAGGGGCCTTGGGTTATGGGGCCCCTGTTGTGGTGACACTCGTTGTTGAGACTCGTTGTTTTGAGGAGAGCGATGGTGACTCGCCCGGCAGCTTAAGGACTGGTTCTTGTGCATATACCTCTCTTGGCTTTACTAGCATACCACGTGACTTGTATGGACGGGCTGGATCATGATACTTAGCGGAGGACTGGGTGGCCCGCCGTGTTGTAGAGAATAGTGGTAGTGGGTGATGGAGCTGTCGTCTCAACCCACGAGCGAGAGGATATCCCACCTGGCCCGTGGTACGCCTTGTCACACCCTTCGGGACCTTCTTTTTCTATGTTGTGGTTAGAGGATCGCAGACCCGAGGGACGGGCGCCTACCGGTCGATGCTTGGTGGAGTGATCTTGTGAGTGTTGCTTTGCACGGGCCACGACGATGGTCTTTTGTTTGAGTACCTCTTCACGTGGGTACAGTTGCTTACTCTCTGCAGAGATATATATAAATCTATACGTATAGTCTAGCCCAAAGTATGGGCACTACCGAGAGAAATCCACTTGATTAGCATTTACTACTTCTCCCCTACGATAGGTGTTTTACTTCCGGCTTCGAGCTGTGGTCCGAGTAGAGGTGTGCTGGACATAAAACTTGACCCTTGTAGGAATGTGTTGTTTCCTGCAAGGCCACTTATAAAAATTTGACTAAGAATAAAAATATGATTCACATAGACTTGAGTATTAATGCTTTATGTGCTAGCCCTTGCCTTTCCTTGGAATATCCGAGCATGCATACATTGTTGCTAGGTAGTTGCGGCTTGCTGAGTACGTTATGTACTCACGGCTTTATCACTTTGTTTTTCAGACGCCGTTGTTGAGGAGCCGACCGAGCCAGCCGAGGGAGTTGACGGAGAGGAGTGACGGTCTCGCCTACACTCGAGTCGCTTGTGGGTATGGTCTTCATCGCCGATCTTCATTAGAGTTACTTCCGCTTCGCTTCCGCTAGATTTCTACTTTGATATCGCGATGGCCTGCGTGCTACGCTTTTGTATCCATGAGATTGAGACTTATGCATAATGATGATGTACTATTGGAGATTCTACTATCTTGCCTTGCTTTCATTCTCTAATTTTTATGGTTTTTCTATACTAACTTGTGATGGACGTACGTGTCACACTCCTGGGAGTGGCATAGAGGTACAAAGGGTTCGGGTTTCACTTAGGTGAAATCTGGGTCCTCACACGTACGATCTCCAATTTAATCGTGTGAGGGTAACAATATTTGAATTCCTAGACCGGATGGTCTCCAAACCACTCGGTGTTGCTACCGATGACTCTATTAAGCATAGCATACTTACGGAAAAGGATTATACCTAGCCAAACCATAGGGATAGGGATTTAATGCAGCTAGGTTACCATCGATTGTTGAATGTAAATGCACAGTACATAAACGTAGACTTAAGTGGAACTAAAAGACCGAAAATTAGGCAAATAGGATTATGCTCCGGGGCTTGCCTTGGTTCATATAGTAGTTAGCACACTGAATGAAATTCAACTCAGCTTGCTACCCTTCTTGACTCTCACACAAATATGAGCGAATACATAGATATTCAGTTCATGAAACTTTCTCAATAACGAAATCTAATACAATGTTTGCATAAAATAAACATGCCCATGTGGGGATGAGATGATTGCTTATGATTATGTAAACATGTATATACATTTAGCAATTAAAGAGAGCATGGCAAATTGAACAAGGTACATGAATAAAATGAAATAACCATCTAGGCATGCTTGCTGCCATGATTATGAAAATAGGGTGGACATGTGCATGAAATGATAAGCAACCTATATGGCATAGTTTAACCATAGAGCTATGTGAAAAAATATGATCGGTGCATCATACACTTGGCAAAATCTTAAGCATTGCTGCTGACTTATTCAATCAATGTATATTCCTGCAAACATAGTACATGGCAGAATGGCATACTCTCACGAGTAATAATGCAAATTAATACATAACACTTAAACATAACCAAAGGCTATAAGTCATTTTTCATGCACACTTCATCACATCATCTCAGGGATGACCATCAAGCATACAAATATTACTAAACCAGATTCTCATGATAATCATGACCATTTTATGATTGAGCACCAAAAGCAAATAAGTTTCCTTTTTATCCTTTTCTTAAAATAAACACTTTTCACTTTTTGTCTCACTAGACATGGAAAGTATATTATGAAAAATGCTATCCTTGGAATGATGCCACATGATAGACCACTGAACATAGTATCCATGTTAAAAACCTATTTGCCCCATGATTGAGCACCATAAGCAAATATCAAGAGAAGTTCATGCAAGTATTTCTTCTCATGCACTAATGATGGCAATTGTAGGTCAGTTAACAAATAATGTCCAAAATAACATGAACATGTTCCAATGAATCAAAATCAGGTATAATATGATGAAACATGCCAGTGGAAATGGTGTGCCCAAATTTGGTGAAGATTTAGTTACTAAAATATTTAATTTATGGTCATTTTAGCGCTTAACGTGATGTGTTCTTAATTTACACAAAACTTAACTTTTCTCTACAGAACCCTAGCAAACAAAGTAGGGTCATGTAAATTAAACTTCCCAAGGATTCCAAAAAGTGCTCATTTACATTTTTCTGACCTTTGTACAGAAAGTTATTCAATTTCGAAAATCCAATGTTCTTAAGCTTCGTTAACGTGATAGTATATTAAGGTACATAAAACTTTGATTTGCGCCACAGAAAGTATATTGGCGAATGGGTCCATTGCAAAGTACATGTTTCAAGGTTTCCAAAAAGTATTTTATTTGCCGTTTTCTAATTTCCCTACAGAAAGTTACGCAATTTCTAATTTCCTTGGAGGCGGCGGCGGACGGTGGTGGGGCTTCGCGGCGTTCCCGGCGTGAGGCTGCACGACAAAGAGTGAAAAGCTTCTGAGATGTTCGCAGGCAACAAGGGAAGCGGGTGGTGGGAGGAATGGGACGGAGGCCCACCGTGCGAGGCGTGTGGCCAACAAGGGTGGCCGTCGGGTTGCGGTGGGGAAGCTCGCGATTTACTCTTTCATGAATGCTTGTATCTTAGTGTTTTTGCATTATTATTTCATTGTAGATCAATGGCACCCAGAAATAACATTAATTTTACCTTGTGTACTGTCCTTTAGGACTGTTGAACAGGATCAACTATGCGGATTGGATCTGCAACCTGAGAATTGTTCTCAGGGCTGAGAAAAAGGAGGATGTTCTAGATGTCCCCTTATCAGTAGAACCTGCTGACGACACACCTGTTGCTGAAAGGAACACTTACAAGAAGGCATGTGATGCCAATCTTAAAGTGAGTTTCCTTATGCTTGCTTGTATGGAGCCCGAGCTATAGATGCGATTCGAGACCAATCATGAGGCATACGATATGATTGTGGCACTCAAAGATATGTTTCAGACATAGGCCAGAACCGAAGTTCAATGTTGCTAAGTTCTTTCATGAGACAAAGCTTGCAGAAGGTGCAGCAGTTGGAGAAGCTAGGCTTTCCACTCGGCTAAGAGTTGGCCATAGATTTCATACTTGCCTCTTTGCCGCCAAGCTATGGAAACTTCATCTTGAACTACCACATGCACGGGGCCGAAAAGGGTTTGAATTAGTTGTGCGGCATGCTAAAAACAGCAGAGAGTGATATCAAGAAAAGCGGTGACCACGTGATGGCTGTCTAGAATAAGCCTAACTTCAAAAGTAAGAGTTCTTGGAAGAAGAAGAAGGCCAAGGCCAAGGTAGCGAACCCTAAGCCGAACTCATCCACCAAGGCAGCAAAATCTGGATCGCTGCGGACAATGACTATTTTCATTGTGGTGGAAGGGCCACTGGAAGAGAAACTGCAAGGAGTACTTGGGTTCTATGAAAAGCCGCAGAAGTAATAGTACGTCATGTACTCGTGAAGTTTATCTTATGGATATTTTTCTTGCTCATTCGTTAGTCAATTCCTGGGTATTTTATACTAGATTGGTTGCTCGTATTTTTAATTGGATGCAGGGGCTGAAAAGAAGTAGAAGGGTGGCAAGAGGAGAAGTGGACTTTCATGCTGGAAAGAATGCAAGAGTTGCAGCGTTGAGAGTCAGCATGATGGAGCTCCACCTCCCATCAAGATTAATAATGGAATTAAAGAATTGTTATTTTATTCCTAGTTTGAGTCAAAACATTATCTCTCCCTCACGTTTGATGAGGGACGGTTATTCTTTTGCGAGTCAAGACAATCGTTGTTTGATTTCTATTATGGCTTCGACACCTATTAAGAATAGGTTGTTTATGTTAAATCTTGATGATTCTCCTATCTATAACATAACTCCAAATGCTAAAAGGCTTCAGCCAAAGGATTTGAGTCCTACATATTTATGGCATTGTCGTCTTGGTCATATAAGTAAGAAGTGAATTAAAAACTCCATCCAGATGGACTTATGACTTCTTCTGATTTTGAATCTTACGAGACATGCGAGGCTTGTTTGCTAGGCAAGATGGCTAAGACTACATTTTTAGGTTTTCATGAGAGGGCTCATAGTGATGTGTGAGGTCCGATGAGCACGATTGTTAGAGGAGGATTCCAATACTTCGTAACTTTTAGTCCTGATTTAAGTAGATATGGAAATGTCTATTTGATGAAGCATAATTCTAAAACATTTGAAAAGTTCAAGGAATTTTAAAATGTGTTAGAAAATCAACATGGCAAGAAAATTAAGGCCTTAAGATCTGATCGTGGAGGCGAGTATTTCAGCCACGAGTTTAGCAGTCATCTAAAGAGTTGCAGAATTGTTCAACAAGTAATGCCGCCTGGAACAACTCGGAGAAACGGTGTGTCCGAGCAACGTAATTGGACTTTGTTAGACATGGTTCGGTCAATGATCAGCCAGTTAATCCTGTTGATATCATTCTGGGGATACACTCTAGAAAGAAGCGCTTTCATATTGAACAGGGTACCATTTAAGTCCGTAGAGAAGACACCACATGAGATGTGGACTGGGAAGAGTCCCATCTTGTCTTTTCTGAAAATTTGGGAATGTGATGTTTTTTTTTCGAGTGACTTCAATCAGACAAGTTAACTCCCAAATCAAACAAGTGCATATTCGTGGGATATCCAAAGGAAACCTTAAGATATTATTTCTATAACTGGTCGAGAGGGCAAAATGTTTTTCGCTCGGAATGGTGTTTTCTTAGAGAAAGAGTTTCTCGGGGAGAAAAGTAGACAAAAGGTGTATCTTACAGAAGTTCAAGATGAGCCGATCAAGCAGGAGTTGTTGAGTGATGCTAATGTAGCAAAACAAGTTGAAATACCCGTGGCTATAGAAGAACTACCTCAACCACGAAGATCGAAGGGCTTCGTGCAGCACGCGAGTTATTTTTGTTAGAAAATGATGAGCCCACGATGTATGTAAAAGCGATAGAGGACCCGGACTCTCATAAATGGAAGAGTTCCATGAAATCCAAAGTAGATTCCATGGGTGAAAATCAAGTTTGGAACTTCGTTGACCCGCCTAATGGTGTTAAATCCATAGAGTGCAAATGGATATTTAAGAAGAAGAAATACATAGATGGAAATGTTCACATCCCTAAAGCTCGACTTGTCACAAAAGGTTTTCGACAAGTTCAAGGAGTTGACTACGACAAGTCATTCTCTCCTATAGTGATGCTTAAGTCTATTCGAATTATTCTAGCAATTGCTACATATTTCGATTATGAGATATGGCAAATAGATGTCAAAATGAGAACTTGGATGAAGATGTGTATATGATACAACCCAAAGGTTTTGTCGATCCAAATAGTGCTAGAAAGGTATTCAAACTTTGAAAATCCATTTATGGGTTGAAGCAAGCATCTCGGAGTTGAAATATTCGTTTCGATGAAGTAGTCGGAGGTTTTGCTTTTCATCAAAATGAAGAAGAAGCTTGTGTTCATAAGAAAGAAAGTGGAGTTCTATAGCATTTCTAATTTTGTATGTGGATGACATACTAATGATTGGGAATGACATTCCTATGTTGGAAACCATAAAAACTTCATTGAAAAATAGTTTCTCTACAAAGGATTTAGGGGAAGCCACATATATTCTATGCAAGGTTTTAAATCTCCCAATATAGCTACCGCTATAGTCCGCTATAGCCTTTTGAGATAGTGAACAGTTATTCATGTTCATGTACAATATAGCCGCTATCTGCCGCTATAGCCAGGTTTAGCTCCGTTGTTAGCTGATTTGGGGACTAACTGCTAAACCTTGTAGCCCGCTATTTAAAACATTGATTCTATGTATTAAGATATATAGAGATAGATCAAGAAGGCTAATAGGATTAAGCCAAGATACTTACATTGACAAGGTGCCGAAGCGTTTCAATATGGAACATTCAATGAAGGGGTTCTTGCCTATGTTAAATGGTATGCATCTTAAAAGGACTCAATGTCCATCGACTATTGATGAGCGGGATCACATGAGTAAAGTTCCATATGCTTCAGCAATTGGTCCTGTCATGTATGCCATGATAAGTACACACCCGAGATATCTTATATGCTCTAAGTGCAACGAGGAGATATCAATCTGATACAGGTGAAGATCACTAGATAGCTGTGAAAACATTCTTAACTACATTAGAAGGACTAATGAGGTATTCCTGTTCTATGGAGGTGAGGAGGAGCTATGTGTAACGAGGTTACAACGATGCTAGCTTCTAAACCGACAAAGATGATTCAAATTCACAATCGGGTTTTGTATTTAAATTGAATGATGGTGTTGTGAGTTGGAAGAGTTCCAAACAAGATACGGTTGTCGACTCTACAATGGAAGCCGAGTACATTGCGGCTTCGAAGCTGCTATTAGGGGCCTAGCGCGGAGCGAGCTTCTCGTGGAGTAAACACCAGCGCCCTATGCTCATTTCCCACCGCTAATATAAAACTCCTAAGTGTGCGAGATCAACGAGCGAAGCCACGAAGCATGCGACGAAGGCGAGGACCGGGGCGAAACACCGTGACTAGCGAGAGCGAGGCCACCGGGCCGGGCGGAGGGGAACCCGAGCGAAAGGCGCGCGCTCGGACGAAGGTTCACCCCGCGCCGCCTTCGAATCGGGAGCCGGCTAAGCCACGGATCACACATAGTTAGGGGCATTCTCCGGATTGCCCCGGAAGTTACTGCCTCTTAGTAGAATCGAGGGCAACAACTAGGGGAAATACGGTAATGTATATTCATGGCTCCCTAGGACTATAAAGGGAGCCTAAGGGTCGCTCGTAAGCACACATGTAATCGCCGAGTTAACTTCGCATATACAAGAGCTGTTATCTCGCTTTTTGTTCCCGATCACTTGGCACATTTCATCTTTACGTTCGGAGTACTAAACGGGCTATTGCTTCACCTCTTAGCATACCAACATTGGCACCCACCCTACGTTAGCTCGAAGTTCAAGCTCACGATGACAAGATCCACAAGAACCGCGACGACTGCTCAACCACATCAAGAGTTCCAGCGGGACCATTAGGAATTACTTTGACACACTCGGTCTCGACTCGGAAATCAACCCTGCAGCAAAGCCGGAGATCGGAGCTACTTCGGATCGAGTAGTCTCCCACATCGGCGTAGGTAGAAGGCCCAAGTAGAAGTCGCCGAGAAAATTAGAATCCGAGCAAGTTGCCGGTCATTCAAAAAGAGAATGACAATGAAGACGAGTGACAGCGCTTCGCTAGCCTAGGAGGTAGAGAAGCTGCAAAGAAAAAAACAAGAGCTCGAAGAAATGAGAGAAAAGCTAAGGCAGGAATTAGAGCTAAGAGAAAAGCTATTCCAACAAAAGGAAGCATCTGCTCGAAGAGAAGCGCAAGTATGCTTGAGCTCTCAAGAGAGATAAGAAGACTCCGGGCAAGATTGAAGAAGAACAATTCAAGTGCCCGAACAATAGCAACAATCGAAAGTGAATCGGAGCCGAGCTCAGCCCAAGCATCGAAGCGAGAAAACCTCGGATTGCAACGCGAAGTGCAGCCCGGAAGATCAGGACTTGTCATTCTCGACAAAGACTCACCACTCTCGGAAGGGCTACAAAGAGCGTCATATCCTGAAATTTCAGAATGGGGTCAATCCCCAAGTACAGGGGACAAACAGATCCAAGGAAATTCCTCATCGGTTAAGAAGCAACAATCACTTCGGCAGCTAGGGACGAAGTGGCATCAGCTAAAGTATTTGCATGCGTCTAAAGTATTTGCATGCGTCTAAAGTATTTGCATGCGTCTAGCCCATTGAACCTCTATTGTGACAACAATGGGGCTATTGCGCAAGCCAAGGAGCCAAGGGATCATCAAAAGAACAAACATGTACTGCAGAAATATCATCCCTTACGAGAATTCGTGAGACGAGGTCGTATCAAGATATGCAAGATACACACGGATCCGAATGTTGTCGTTCCGTTGACAAAGCCTGTCCTGCAGCCTAAGCATGAGGCATAAACAAGAGATATGTGTAACGTATCACCACTCCGAGCCCGCTTACACATGGCAGCTTAATAGGCCCTCAAGACTTCCCTCACGGATCAACACCAGTCCTTTTTGCAGACTTTTGTCCTCATTGGTGAATATCCGAAAAGAACTTCCCGGTCGGCCACCAATCCATAAATTGCTCCAAGCCAAGGACGCTTGACCTTAGTGTTCTTTAGAGACATGTTTCTAGAAAAGAAGTTGCAACTTGTTCACATGAGTATTCTATCAATCCTATTAAGCCACGGGTCAAGATGTTAAAGACTCGCCCCCTTAGAAGACCGACGTCCTCGTCGGTCAACCCCAAGCCATGAACTTCCTCTCTTGGCGACGTCCATGTGTCCACTCCCAGCGCATGTGCGATACTATGTGACCATTCCGAGCCCACACCGGCCATGCACACCATGCCCGCCCACGTGCGACACACGCGCCCGTAAAGCTGCGAGAGTCGGTAACATCCTAGCCCAAGGCTTAATCGGATTGATAGAATACGCTTGTCAATGTTGGCGGCGTGGTGCAGAGTCTACTACGTAGTGGGGTGAACGCCCCTCCCGCCATAACTCTAACACTAACCTAGCTCATCTAGGCACGTGTGGAGAGGGCCTAGTGAAGCTTATAGCGAAGTAACTACGTGAAGTGTCATTGGCATAGCGCGGCGCTGTAACACCCGGTGTCACGAACGTCCGAACTAAAAATTCTACAATTATCTCCTGACCTTTTATAGCCCCAATATAAAATTTTTGGTGACATGCATAGTGATTTGAATTTCAAATTCGAACAAATACATGTTGGGTTGAACTATAAGTTAAATGTTTCCTATAACAATTGCCACTGGCAAACATAAATGTACTAGAGGAGAACAAAAGAAAAATCTAGAAAAAGTCCCTTGTCAATTGGCCAAAAAGTACTCCGTACAAAAATTCGACAATCTTAAGTTTTACCCATTTACGGTGAATTATAGTAATTCAACCAAAATGAGTTTGGACATAAGGTGGTCGTGCATGTCTCTTCCTAACTAAGTACTACAAATTGTTACTTTTTATTGGAATTTTTAGCACCATACTATTTTATTTTGAACCAAACATTTGGAGAAAAGCCACATTATCGAAATTGGAAAAAATCCTTGGAATATTCCCTGGGCCCCACCTATTCTTCTTTCTTTTCCCCCTCCCAGCCGACAAAAGCAGGGAAATTCCGCCAGCCACCCCGTACGTGGCCTTCCTCCCCTACCGGCGCCCCCACCACAACCCACGGCCTCACCAGCACTCCATCTCTCTCAGCTGCTCCCTATCTCTCTCTCTCTCTCTCTCTCTCTCTCTCGCCAGCAGCAGAAGTAAACTCAGCTCCACCCGGTTGCCATTGCTATGCTTACGCAAAGCTCTCACGCCCGGCTGTTCGGCTTCCCAGGCGAATTCCGCCCACCAAAACCCGCGCAAGGGACATTTTGAACCACTGAAACAAGCACTTGCTTGAATCCCTCCCCACATCGTGCAGATTTGAAGCTTTGCCCCTCCGACGCCATTGGCGACCACCGTCAGCGCTTCTGAGAAATACTCCACGCACGGTGCATGTTGTCGCGTCCTTCTTGCTTCACGACGTTTCTTTTGCTCGATTTCCCTAGGCAAGGATAAGTCCGGCACCATTTCCCCAGCCGCCGTGAGATGATCGCATCCGTTCTGTTGATGCCAGGCCCAACCGATGAGTCCCCAAGCTAGTGAAGTGCATGACGGTGTTCACCTCTCCCCACTAAAGCTCTGCGACCAAGTTCCAATTCTTCTTGTCCGCCCGCTCGAGCGCCCGAGCCGCCAGACTCTGACATCCCGCCATTGCCGCCGGCGAGTGCTCTCCAGTAACACTCCACCCTCCGGACCACCTCCACCAGCCTCGCCTCGTCGCGCGGTACACCTGGTGAGCTTCCCGTCAAGATCCATCCATCTCCGGCCCTTCTTCCCGCCACACGCTGCCCAACTCCGGTGAGCACACCACTGGCAAGTGGCAACACGCGCCATGATCTGAAATAGCTGTAGCCACACTCGATCTGGACTTTGTGATCCACCCGTGTGGTACCCAGCGCGACAGTTTTGATTTAAAAATCAGAATGACAATTTTGTAATTTAGGAAGAACTTCGATCAAATTTAGAAAATTAATATCTCCCATTTTAGAGCTCCAATTGAGTGAATCCAGTTTTATTGGATTCCTTATCACTAGATCTATCTAATGGTGCTGGTGAACTTCATGTTTGTTGCATAGTTTTTCCAGAATAAATAGGAGTTTTTAAATCATAATAAATTCATACCTTTTTATCTAAAAGTGATAAAAGTGCAAACTAAAATGTTTTGGACTTGTTTGGGCGTGCTATTTCATATGGTGCATCATACTCATCATGTTTCTGCTTGTATAGATTTGTATGGTTAATTCTTGGTTTAGAATGTTTAATTTCTAATAATTAATTTATGCTTCATATGATTATTCTACCTGAGCATGAATGTCACTAGTAGCATGTAGTATCACCCTGTCTTTGGTTATGCTCAATTCTGCACCCTATATTTTCTTGGTAATTTATGTTAGTAGAAACCTTGTTCTAGTTCCCAAAATTAATCCCTTCTTCATAAAATCATGAAACTTGCTTATCATTTTCTTATTTCATGCATATATCACCTGTATGTCGCTTTTGTACAGAAATCATGCAAATGTGTTCATGTGACTTAAAATGGCTTTAACTTGCTAAGTTAAGTAGTTTCCCTTATATATGGTAATGAAGGAAGCACTTTAAAATAAATTTACATTTATGCATATGTCTTCAAGAACCGTCTTATGTAACATATTATCTGTTATGGAGTGTGTCATTCATACGGCATCACACATATTGCTGACATGTCTTTGTATTTGCCATTGTTGACATATCACTTCAGAAGGACATCTCTCTTAATCAAGACCCGACGAGTAGAAGACACTAACTCGTTAGTAGCTCCGAGCAAGCCCGGTGCATCCTCCCAGTTTTAAAGTATTTTTTAGTATCACAATTGCTAGACTATCTAGGTTGTATTGTGGATTAAGTCTAGGAATTGGCTGAAAACCCACTTGCACTCGTCCCTAATGAAATCCTATGTAGATAATACTTGTACAGGTAGAGTACTGTAATACTAGCTATGCTTAATTCTAGAATCAACGGTACATACGGTCGATTACTCAAATGTTAGTGAAGTTCTTTAAGTTGTTAATCACATGTTAAATAAATAGAGACCGGACGGGCCCCATAGGTGAAGGACCGTACCGTTGTTGGCCCCTTCGTGTGTAACACCCCGATTTTTGGCCAAATTAAAAATCACTAAATAAATAATTTTATTTTATTCAGGAAATATATTTACGAAAATTAACTAGGAATTAAAGCCTAATTATATACATAGGAGAACAACACGTAGATAATTTTTAACTAAAATCCTAACACTTGCAAACTTGGTTGTTTCTATTTTTGCTTTATTTTTACTTTCCTCCATTTTACTTTGACTCAATGGAATTTATTTGATTTTTATTTTATTTTCTATCGGATTAAGGAGTGAAGGAGAAAGAATAGAAAAAGAAAAGGAAATAAAACCCAAGCTGGGCCGCTCCGGATCCAATTCCCCTCCCGGCCCACTCTCTCTCTCTCTCTCTCTCTCTCTCTCTCTTCCTCCGGCCCGACCCACCAGCACCACCCCCGGCGCCCTTTCTTCTTCCACGCTGCGCGACGCGAGCGCACGACGCGCGTCGTGCGCCGGCGCCTCGCCACCCCGTCCCCACCTCCGGCTAGCACCGCCCCCTCCGCACACCGCGCGCACCTCGCTAGCTAGCCACGCTCGAGCGCTCAAGCCGCCACCCCCCTTGGCTCCTCCCCCCCCTCCCTTATCCCCTTGGCCACCGTGCCGCACGCTCGGACTCGCCCGTACCCCCCTTCCCCGTCGCACCCCGCCAAGCGGCCGGGACGGTCGTCGCTTGTGCCGACCCGACCCCCGTCGCTTCCCCCTCCTCCTGCTCATCTCCAACGTACATGGTCCCCTCCGCCACCCCGCCGGCCGCTCGCCATGGCCGCACTCGAGGTCCTCCACCTATCAAAAGCCCCCTTTTTCCTCGCCTACTCACCGCAGAACCCTCGGGAGCGACAAGGCAAGCTCCTGCCCGCCTTGGATTCCCTCCTCCCTCCCCTCTTGGCTCTGCCACCATCCGCCGTTCGCCTCCCTGTCCCCCTCACGCCGTTCGGTCCCCCCAGCCCCCTCTACCCAAGCCACCGCACCGCCTAGCTACACCGGGAGCACGCGCACCTCCCCGAGCCCCTTTCCCCTCAATTCCGAGCCCTCAAGGTCATCTCCGCATAGCGCCATCGCCGCTCGAGCCTCCGGCGGACTCGCGCATCCTCCTCCCTCATTCCCACGCACGCGCACCCCCACTCCCCACTCGACGTGGTGCCGCAGACCACTAGCGTGCCCCTAGCTACCCCTCTCCACCCCTAGAGCCGCCGGAAGGCTCGATTCCAGCGAGCTCCCCAGCAGCGCCGCCCCTCCGACCGCCGTCGCACATGCCGGTAGCCACCCGCCGTCCGATCTCATCCAAATGGCTGAGATTAGATCGGGGCATACCCCTTCGCCCTATTTAAATCTCGGCCGTAGATCCATATATCAACGCCCCTGGATTTTCCTGCCTTTTCCCTTTAGAAAATAAATCCCCAATTCCGGGAAAGGCCACTTTTACATGAAACCCCCGACCTTTTCCCATATTAGTTAAGAGCCCTTAGATTTTTACGAAAACCCCCTAAACTTTTTAAAAATTACGAGGAGCAGGAGCCCGAAGACCCCGACTACGAGGAAGACTTCGAGGACACGTTAGGAGGCAAGCTCTATCAATTCCTTGATCATAATTGATCCTATTACTCTGCTTATTCTCACACCTATGTAGGAAGCTATTCTTAATATGCATTATCCTTGCAAATATTTTACTAGAGCCCAATTGTTGTATGATAATGTTCAAATCACTATAGATGCGAACATTATACCCTTGATTGCCATTAGATCACTAGAATCAACCTAGATGTATTGTTAACTATGTTAATGATATATTAGTATCATGCTTAGGAACGATTACTATCTTTCATCATACACCCTGTCTATGATAATGTGTGAAAATGTGTTTGGTGGTGTGTGTTGATGGGTGCGTGAGTAGACCAAGCTGTGTTAAGGTGAAGTTGGGTGGGAAATGATACTGGCCGTGGGCGAGACTCCTAGTACTCGGTGTGGAGTACTTGATGTTTAGGTGCTGTCCATTTGCGATGGACGGGTGTTTGCCCTGCCATATAAGGACCGGTTCTTCGGAACCCAAATTGGTGATTTAGTGTACAACCACTGAACCTGTTATTGGCAGGATTGTGCACCAAACCTCGGGTTACGCAGCAAGAAGTTCCACCGGGTGTAGTAAATGACGGAGGTCCAGGGATCGTTGTTTTGGTGAAAGTCCGAGTACTTGGCACATATATGTGGACGGTATGCTTGTGTCATACGCGTGGGATCCCCGGGCATTCGGGGTGGACTTATGGGCGTGCCTAGTTGTGGTGGCAGCGTTATGTGTTCCGTAGCTAAGAACATATAGCTTGTGGGTAAAGTGTACCAACCTCTGCAGAGTGTATAAAACTATCCGGATGTCCGTTGTCACGGTATATTGACACACCAAATCTTGAGCTCACGTTGATTAGCCACAAATACTAAACCCTTGATGTGTGAGTGGGCAGCCTTATGCCCGTGCGTTTTGGAAATGGTGTTGGCCCGGAGTGCCAGAGCTGTTATGATTGTGTTTGGCTACATGGTTATCCATATGGGCTCGGATTAATCACCTTCGCGAGAGTGAGTAACATCCTGGCCTAGGGACTAATAGGATCGATAGAATACGCATCTCAATGTCGGGGTCGCGGTGTGGAGTGTACTACGTAGCGGGGTGAGCGCCCCTCCCGCGATAACTCTAACACTATCCCAGCTCATCTCGGTACATGTGCGAGAGGACCTAGCGAACTAACAGCGTGAAGTAACTATTGGCACAGCGCAGCGCCGTGACAACCCGGTGTGACGAACGTCTAAACTAAAAATTCTATAATTATCTCGTGACCTTGTAGAGCGCTAATATAAAATTTTAGGTGACATGCATAGTGATTTGAATTTCAAATTCAGACAAATTCATGTTGGGTTGAACTACAAGTCAAATCCTATAACAATTACCCCGACAAAAATATATGTTGTAGAGGAAAATAAAAAAATCTAGGAAAAAGTCCCATGTCAATTGACCAAACAGAACTCCCTACAAAAAGTCGACAGGTCTTAAGTTTTACCCCTATCCGGTGAATTATATACATTCAACCAAAAAGAGTTTGGACTGTGTTGAGGGCCCGACGCAAGTCGGCTCGCGCGGAGGCAACGCCTATGACCCTCGGCACATATTTCTCAAACTAACGCAGTGTTTCGTTTTCAAGCAGCACGCGCAGGGCTCCGAATGGTTCGAGGCACCCAAAGCGAGCGGCGCATTGAGGCGAAGGCGAATGGGAGCCCAAGGAAGGGGCCAAGCCCTAGGTGCGAAGGGCCATGGCAGTCGGAGCAACTATCTTGCGAGGTGTAGCGGGGCGGCGCCGAAAGTCGGAGCGAAGCGAAGCGAGGAGCCGGAATGCGTCCCGGCTAAGCGACAGGCGACGCATTTTCAACCGTCTTTTCCTGGAATGCCCTACGAAGTTATCGCCTCATGGTGGGATTAGGGCATTCGGCCAAGGGTAATATTGTCTTGTGAAATATAGCTCCCTGGACTATATAGGGAGCCCAAGGGTCACTTGCATAGATAGATGTAATCAGCAAGCCAATTTTGCTTATACTGAGATTTATTATCTTGCCACTTCGTTCTTTCGTACTCCGCATATTCCTTCTCTTTTGTTCCGTGTGCTAAGTGCGCCCTACCTTAGCCGCTTAGCACACCAACATTGGCGCCCATCGAGCGTGAGCTCGAAGATCAAGCTCACGATGTAAAGAAATACAAGAACAGCTGCAGCGGCCCAGCCTCTACAAGAGCTACCCGCAAGATCATCGAGCAACAGCCTCGACGCTCTCGGAGCCAAACCGGAGACCACCACCTCAAGCCGAAGGGTCGCAGACGGTTCGACTTGAACAAGCACCCGCCTCGGCCGGCGGTGAAGGTATAAGCAAAGGGCGAGGCAATGACAACACAGGCAAATTGCCAACAATACAAGAAGACGAGCCCGAAGGCAGACCTCGGGGGACAGCGAGACACCACTCATGGAAGTGGAAGAGCTACAAAGGCACAATTCTACGCTCGAAGAAGTAAAGAGCAAACTCCTCCAAGAAGCATAGCAGAGGGACAAACTACTGCAAGAAAAGGAAGCTCTCTTAGAGGAGAAGCGCAAGCATGAGGAACTCGCAAGGGAAATCAGAAGGCTAAGGGCAAAAGCAAAGAAAAGCAGCCGATCGAAACCATCAACGGCCACAATACAAAGCGACATAGAAGTAGAGCCAACAACTAGCAACAACGGAGACAACAGCACAAGGTGCGAAGCAATACCCTCCAGGAGGTCAAGCTCGTAATCATAGACAAAGACTCACCACTCTTGGAAGAACTGCAAAGGGTGAGTTACCCAGAAAATTTTCGCATGGAAACCATCCGGAAGTACGGAGGGGAAACAGACCCAAGGCAATTCCTCATCGGTTGTGAAGCAGCAGTGACCTCGACAGCAGAAGACGAAGTAACTCGGTAAAGATCTTCACCTGCGCACTCGAGGGGCCGGCATCGACATGGTGTTTCAGCTTGCAACTAGGGTCCATCTACAGCTGAGAAAATTTGAGGGACAAAGTAATAGCAAACTTCGGATAATTTAAGGGACCATCCGAAGCACTAGAGAACATGAGAAACATAGCACAACAACCAAATGAACTGTTGGATGATTACTATAAAAGATTCCTCACACTCAAATCCTAGTGCCCAAAGGCAGCATAAGAGATGGTGATTGAATACGGAATCGGAGGGCTTTGCGCCAGTCCTCTAAGCTCAAAATTTGCAAAGAAATAGCCTCGCACGGTGCAATATATGTGCAGCAAGTTCGATGAATACTGCTGATCGAAACAAATTATAAAAGGCGCACAACAAACCAAAAGCAAGCACATGTATCACAAAACAACCCCGACGAGATACTCAAAGAAAGCAAAGCCCCATGACAACACCCGGGCAATCGAAGTAAATAATCTAGAGAGCAAGTTAGGCGAAACACCGATGAACAAGCCCAACACGCTTCGCACAATGAGACATCACCACCTATTGTTTACAAGATTACAAGACACTGGTTTAGTATAGCCTACTACATTTATTCGCATACACTACACAGAGCCAACAATAACACCTAGGCATCACTATCGGTGTCGGAAGGCACGACCGGGTTGTTGATATCGGAAAAGTCGTTAGCGGCGTTATCCTCATTATTTGCCGGAGGTGGTGGATTTTTGCAACAAGTAAAATAGCATGGCCACATAGTATTATGTCAAATGAACTCGCATAATATATGGGAGGTGAAATGTGCATTACAAGAAGGCAAATAGGCTCAGCAACGACATTGGTAATTTTGCCAACTACCGACAATGCCAAAAACAGGTTACAAGGTCTTACTGTTCTGCCTCTGGGATGAACAGTAAGAATTACCAAAACCTTGACAAGGGGCTAGTGGACTGTACTAAATTTCCAACGAGTCCTAAGACACATTAATAGACTAAGCCAATTGAAAGTTACGGCGGTTTCCGACTCTACCGATTTCTGCCAAAAATTCCTGGCAATTCGACAACTCTAGAAATTTTGAGATGCTCTCTATTTTTGTAATTTATACCACTTTAGCAACTTTTCCAGACCAACTTGATCGAATGAAAGTTGTGGGTTATATCACGAGCTTTTCAGAATGGCATAGATCACCAAATTTGGATAAATAACATGAAAGTTATGATGATTTTACTAAAACTGACTTATCAGTTAGGGTATTGGCCGGCCGATAGAGTATTTTGCTTCTCGTTTCCATTTCTTGTGTTTTATCGATACGGTGACCACGTGTGTTAGTTTTGTTTGGAAATTTCAAGTTTGTGAACATGTATGAGATGCATATGACATGAATGAAACGAATCATGACATGAAATGCCGTTTACCTACATCCTTTCCAAATTAAAAGGCGTGATCGGTATATAGCCGACCAACTCGCAAATTTAGTGGCAACACACACACGTTCTCAACATGATTGCTACACGTTCTATGGTTCGTGATTCGCGTACCTGCAAAAGATCGATCGCAGAAACAGTACATCAAATTCAAAAGAAATTACGAAAATAAATAACAGTACTACTATATTCATATAGTAACAATCCATTGAAAGGATTGTCTCATGGATTGCCACGAGCCAACATTGTCCCGTACTATTACTTTCACGGGTGTCGGTGTTCGAACCACCGGCTAGTAGAATTTGTCCCGGGGCTGCGCGTTTTAGGCTGGTTCGGGAAAGCCCCCTACGTCCAGCGGGGGTGGTGTCGCGGCGCTCGTGTTCCTTGTGTCAATTGAACAACAGAGTACAGAGATGATGGGAGAGGAGCGTACTCCAGGTCCCGTGCGATTAACGTGGGTGTGTGTGTGTAGCTTGTGTTCGTATGAGCGCGGGTGTCCGTGGGTGCGTCGTCGTCGGAGAGCGAGAGACTTCATCCCTTTATAGTTACGGGGTGTAGCTCGAGTTACGGGAGAGAGGGAGAAAGAAGGCAGCCGTGGACTCGGTCGAATGCCTGCGCCGTCCCGTCGGTCTTCTTCCTCGCGTGTACTTGAGTGGGTTGATTGGGCGGTCGCGTCGTTCCCGTAGCTTGCTGCGTCGGGATGGAGTATTCCGCATCCGGTGGAATCATGGGCGGCGTCATGGCAGAGTGGTTGGATGGGACATGTCATACCCGTCCTTCTCTGTCAAACGCATTGATGGCTAGCTAAAGGTCGAGATCGTGTAGCGGCTCGTGCGAGCCTCGAGCTTGCCGGCGATGGTCGTGCGGGACGGAGTGTAACTCGAGCCCAACCTCGAGCTACACCTGTCGACGGGTATGACGGGAGAGGTCGTACCGTCGTACGTCGGTGGATGATGGCCTTCCCCGGGGTCTTCTTTCCAACCATATGTAGAACGTCCAAAACCACTTCAATATGCGATCCGGGCGTCCATTTTAGTGCGGACTGGTCCCGGAGTCCGAATCGGACCCGAAACCGAATTTGATTGGGCCTCCCACTTGATTTGCAATATATGGCCGGCCCTCCATGCCTTTGAGCACCTCTCTAGCCATATCCTCATCATCTCCATGATTCCCAACAATAATTATATCATTAGGTAGTATTTTATTCTAAAGACTATATAAGGAAGGCATTAGAAACGAGCTCACCGATAAATTCCAAATTCGTGCTTGAGCTCTCGGGATTGGATCATGAATATCAAATGAGGGAGTGTTGGTTATATCTATACGAGTGATGTCCTCATCATTCTCCCCTTCTTGGCTGCAAACCGTCCTCGGTTTGGCGTCGTGGTTGAAGTTCATCCAAAGAGTGGGATTATGTTCTTTCAAATATGATTCTCGAACTTCCTCTAATTCACATTGCAGCAAGAATTGCTCCCCTTCTTGAAGCTTGACCTGCAACTTATAATCAATAGAAGAAATACTAGATATGGTGTCGTTAGCTTCAATGTAGGTCATCATTTGACTACTTGAGGACTTCTTTAAAAGTATTGTCAAATCTGAACAGATATATACCCTATGCACCATGAACTTATCATTTTCATCATATTTTCCAATTGCATGAAACAAGCAATAATGAAGATATAGCAAACCAGATTTTAGAAATAATCCAGTCTCCGAACTATTCAGGTCAAAAGGACTATCAAATTCAATATAACCTAAACAATTTAGAGACGATATGATTTTCAACTCATCTTTCTCACTGTTAATGCAATGAACCTGTCTTATTTCAGCAAGTGTATCATCAAGAATAAAATTACCATGCCCCTGTATTAGTTGTGTTGTAGATATAAGTGAACCATGATCACACAACTCTTCTTTGTCGCAAGCAATTATTTTAGAATCTTGTAACAAAGGAAATTCAGCAGGAGATTCCACTAAGGATTGCTCTAAACTAGCATAAGAAATGGACAAATTCAGCACCAAAGCATTAGGATCACATACAGCCACAGTTATCTCATGTGCCCCTTCATTCACTTGGTCAATTTCAACACAAATAGAACTACCTTTGTCACTATCTTCTTTGGACTTGTCTTCAACCGAATAATTATTATCCTGGCCAAAGTTAGTCATCGCAAAACAAGGAACAGTGGACATCATGTCGGTTTCACAAGCAGAAGAAGACATTAAAATCTGATTTTCAGCGTCACGAGCAAGCAAATATATGAGAGATAGGTGGGTACAATTTTCAGATTTCAGCATGGATTGATTTTCAGGATTGAGTCCTCTCGTAAACCTACTCGTTATATCTTCGTAGCATTCATCTAGACCACCAAATATGACACGAATCTTAAAAACATGATAATATTCTTTCACACTCCTACTACCTTGCTTCAAGTTGTCTAATTTTTTAATCAAACGATCAACATAATATTCAAAAATGAAAGCATCTCTAAAAAGAAGTTTGAAGTCATGACATGATTGTGGAACTTTGTGCCGCCTACAAATACAATTCCATTCATACAAAGCATCTTTAGTCAATATATTGGAAGCAATATAAACCTTTTGTTCCTCGGAAAGATCATGCTCATCAAACTCACTTTCTAACTTTAGCTCCCAATCAATATATGCTCTAGGATTCAAAAACTAACCATCATATGAAGGCAAGTGTTGAATGATGTCCTGAATGTTACAATGCAACCGTGATGGCTCAAATATCTTCGAGTCACCTGCCATGATTAGCAGAAAGCAAGAACAAACACAATAATTTGTATGCTCCTATCAACTACTAGGATATGTCGTTGTTATTCTCTCAAACTAATTTGTTCAAACAAGCCCTTGCAAGTTCTTACCTTGCTCAACAGGTGGTGGTGGCAACCAACAAGTCGAAACCGTGCAAGAAAGTGTATCGAGTGTCGCAGCAACAACACATGTCAAGCTCTAATCGAATATGTGGAGTTATAGGTGGGCTGAAAGTAATGTACAAGGAAAGCTAGTACCACGTTAGTTAAAAGCAACTTGAATAAGTGTTCAATGACGGTACCGTGCTGGTCCTAGGCTAAACCATTATAGAGATGTGAGCCTAGACACAAATGATATCACACAAAGCAAATGAAATAGGCAGAACCACTAGCAATTACGACTCACTTTTCTTCTCTCTTTCTTTTGATTTTTGTACTCTTTTTCTTTAGCAGATTGAACAATCTTGTTCAAACAGCAGATATCTGTTTGATGATTGTGACACGCTCGGATGGAATTTTGGTGCAAGGTCAGATCCGTTTGGAGGATAAAAACATATACTTTCCAAATTGTGCTTATGTATACAAATCGGACCTGTGATGATAAAAATATGGCCTTTTTATTACCGACCAGAATTTGCTCCGCGAATTGTCTAGGTATTGAATTGATTTCTTTCTTCTAGATGCAAATCGAGAGATGAACAAAGATAAATTAGGTGTAGGACAAAATGAAACAACAAGTATGATGGTGATGTTCGATAATTTGATGGTTCTATAGGTGGAAAATAAAAATATGTTTGCAGCAACGATGGATCAACTTTTGACTGGAACATGAGTAGAACTCGAAACTCTAGTGGATTAAACACTAAGACTAGCAATACAACACGACGATGCAACCGGAAACTCAACAAGAATTAACTAATAAGTAATAGCAAAAGCTCAAAGTGTTTAAAGGTAAAGGGAAATATAATGTGTGTGTTTTTTTTGTTGTATGGATGTTTTTGGACTATAGGAGAGAAAAAAATTCAGGGAGGAGCACGAAATCTCTCACCGATGAACCTTGCTCCGATACCAACCGATGTGTACACGGGTACTTCCCGATCTTTCGATGAGAGGGGATAACTGCGATTTGGACCGGAGAGACGTTCACGGCCCGACTACAGCCAACAAGGATGCGCCTTAGCAACCAATACACCAACTCCAGCGGTTAATCACGATCTTGTGGAGCACGATCAACCAAACCACGAGGGTAATTCCTACAAGCAATCGAAGAACAAGCAAGAACAAGATAAACAAGTAACTAAACTCACAAAGGTGGGGTTCTTGTAGAACGGATGGTCTAGCCGATGCACGCGTCTACAAGGTAGTAGCAATGGCTAAACTAACAGAACAAAACCCAATCTGTTTGTGCGGCTATGGACGTATAAGAGAAGGGGAGAGGATGACCAGGACGTGGTGGGGGTCGCCCTCCAACCCTAGCACGCGCCCTATTGGGCACAACTTGATACAAATCCCAATGGCTATATAACAGTGACGCAACACCGAGACAGATTCTGTCCGTTAAATTGTTTCGACGATTACCGTCGACTCCGAACGAATTTGGACATCCAACCGGCTCCATTGGAAAGGTGCTCTTCTTATCTTTCCAACCACATGTAGAACGTCCAAAACCGAGTCCGTATGCGACCTGGGCGTCCGTTTTAGTGCGGACTGGTCCTGGAGTTCGAATCGGACCCGAAACCGAATTTGATTGGGCCTCCCACTTGATTTGCAATACATGGCCGGCCCTCCACGCCTTTGAGCACCTCTCTAGCCATATCCTCATCATCTTCATGGTTCCTAACAATAGTTAAATTATTAGGTAGTATTTTATTCTCAAATACTACCTAATGATTTAATTATTTCCAAGTAGCACCCACGTCGGCGCTGGGGTGGGTGGAGTTAATGCGGTCGGTAGTCGAGCTTCAAGGTCGCGCTCGAAGGTCGAGCGCGGAGGTCGAGTGGGCAAGGTCGTGCGTGTCGAGTCTTAAACTCGGCACTAGTACTACCCGGTCCCTCACGAGCGTGGAATTCGATGGTGCAACACACGGAACACACGGGAACACGCGATTTTAGACAGGTTCGGGCCCCTCGAATCGAGAGTAATACCCTACGTCCTGTATGTTATGTATTGCCTTTAGCGATTTCCTAATTGCGAGATGTCGGATAGTTTTCGGGGGATCCCTGCCCCGCCTTATATGTCCGGTGGAGGTAGGGTTACAATCGGAATCCTAGCCGATTACATGAATTACATATATGGAATTCTATCTCCGACTTTCTTTATTGATCCGAGTCCTAATCGGACTACAAATTGTTCTATAACTTGCTTCTCACGTCATTGTATACCAGTCTTAGTATCCGCCTTGTTTCCATACCGGTCTACAGGATCTTCTATTATCCCAGATCGGTCGAAGACCGATCCGTTGCCTATCGCCATTATCTCGTATCTTCTTTGATTTGCCACCATGTCTTTGCATATCCATTTCTTCATCATCTCGTATACCCATAAGGCAAGTATACGACAGCAGCCCCGAGTAATTTTTTATTTAACCTTGAATAAAACTAACCAGTATTCTGCCTGTTGGTCTTTATTCATGGTAAAATTAAAAAGAACTCCAATCTGCTGCAAACTCGTTCTTTTTTCTTCATAAGCGCTTTAACAAGAAGCCCGAAAAAATTATTGTTTTTCACCTTTTATATCACCTAATTAGGTAGTCGTAGCTTATTCTTCTCACGGTGCGCCGCCTAGGCACACCCAATTGGGTATAGCCCCCGACTCTTGGATCATTTGAACTCCTTTCAAATAATACAAGAGTCCACTAGCTGATTCTTCATTATTTCCTTCAATATCCAATTGCTACTGATTGCTTCTTTCAAATTCCATCATTTTCCACTTCGCGAGATTTTTGCAGACCACTCTTGAATACGGTGCACCGGTCGGGTGCACCTAACTAGGTATAGCCCCGACTCTTGAATCATTTGAGGATCACAAATAATGCAAGAGTCTTTCTTGAGAGACTATGCTTGGTTATTTTCCACTAAATCACATCCCTCTCAGCAATTTTTGCTAAGAACATATTTTCCGGACCGGTCATACCGGCTATAATTTCTTATCCTCTCGTATGTTTTTACCAATTTCACATAACAGACCGCCTAAATCAGCCTGGACTTATAATTCGCTTATCAAAATTTCACTAAAAACCACAATTCTGGTTGATCGAGGCCGATCTATCCCTTATATTCTCACAGCGACTCGAGTCTCCAAAGCCTATAATCAGCCGGATGATTAACACCCATAGCCTAAGGCATCCATTATCACCGAGTGATGTAAAATCTAACTCTCTCATACTGCTGAATCACAAAATTCTGCACGGCTTTAACTTTTATCTGAAAATTTCCATTTTTCGGACCGCTTTTTCTTTCATAAAAGCACGACGGCTTATTCTTATGACCGTTAAGTCATAATTAACGCAGATAACAGATCATTAACTTCCTTATGGACGTTAGGTCATAATTGCACGATTACGACATTCCTCGGGCCTCTTAAAAGGCCCAATAACTTTTCAGCCCCGGGCCCATCCCAGTGTCTATAAAAGAAAACGAAAAGTCGACCTAGGTCAACCCTGCTCCCGAAGCTCATACGCGCCCACCCTTCGCTCTTGTTCTGTTGCGCTTTCCTTCCTCATTAACCAATTCAAAGCTTTCTTTTTCCATTCTTTCATGATGGGCAAGAAGAAATCCATCGTTGTTCCCTCATCTTCTTCCTCTGTTCCTCGCGATCGGCTTCCATTTGGAGTTCAAGACCTTGGTCCCGAGCAAGGTTACGGAATCCTCTCTGAATGAAGTAGTTAAGGATGGGTATCTTCCTCCTCAACCCATCTTAAACTGGAGTGTCCCTTCCCCGAGTCAAATTCCATGGGGTATAGATGAATCTCAGCGACTAGTCTTCAAAGCCTTTTTTCTTCGTGGCCTCGATCTCCCATGCTTGTTCTTTCTTTAGAGGACTTCTTTTCTTCTATGGATGGGAGTTAGTGAACCTTAACCCTAACTCCATCCTTCGGATTGCCTTTTTTATTCATTTATGCGAAGCTTTCCTTGGAGTTCTCCCCCACTTCAAGCTGTTCCAATATCTATTCCAAATTCGCCCCCTCCCATCGTCGGACCGCCAAGCTGTAGTTGGCGGTGTGGGAATCCAGATGCTTGGACCGCGGATGAATATTTCTCTTGATCCTTGAATAATAGCATAGCTCATCTGGAAAAAAGGCTGGTTCTTCCGTGACAATCCTCAACCATCTTGTCGAGTCTTAAACTCGGCACTAGTACTACCCGGTCCCTCACGAGCGTGGAATTCGATAGTGCAACACACGAACACACAGGAACACGCGATTTTAAACAGGTTCAGGCCCCTCGAATCGAGAGTAATACCCTACATCCTGTATGTTATGTATTGCCTTTAGCAATTTGCTAATTGCGAAGTCTTAGATCCTTTTCGGGGGGGGTCCCTGCTCCGCCTTATATGTCCGGGGAGCTAGGGTTACAATCGTAGTCCTAGCCGATTACATGAATTACATATATGGGATTCTATCTCTAACTTTCTTTATTGATCCGGAGTTCTAATCGGACTACAAATCGTTCTATGACTTGCTTCCCATGTCATTGTATACCGGTCTTAGTATCCGCCTTGTTTCCATACCGGTCTACGGGTTCTTTTATTATCCCGCATCGGTTGAAGACCGATCTGTTGCCTATCGCCTTTATCTCGTATCTTCTCCGATTTGCTACCATGTCTTTGCGTATCTATTTCTTCATCATCTGTATACCCATAACACAAGTATACGACAGCAGCCCCGAGTAATTTTTGATTTAACCTTGAATAAAACCAATCGGTCTTCCGCCGGTTGGTCTTTGTTCATGGTAAAATTAAAAAGAACTCCAATCTGCTGCAAACTCATTATGTTTTCTTCATAAGTGCTTTAACAAGAAGCCCGAAAAAATTATTGTTTTTCACCTTTTATATCACCTAATTAGGTAATCATATCTTATGTTTCTCACGGTGCGCCGGCTAGGCGCACCCAATTGAGTATAGCCCCGACTCTTGGATCATTTGAACTCCTTTCAAATAATGCAAGAGTCCACTAGCTGATTCTTCGTTATTTCCTTCAATATCCAATTGCTACAGATTGCTTCTTTCAAATTCCATCATTTTCCACTTCCCGAGATTTTTGCAGACCGCTCTTGAATACGGTGCACCGGTCGAGTGCACCTAATTAGGTATAGCCCCCGACTCTTGTATCATTTGAGGATCACAAATAATGCAAGAGTCTTTCTTGAGAGACTATGCTTGGTTATTTTCCACTAAATCACATCCCTCTCAGCAATTTTTGCTAAGAACATATTTTCCGGACCGGTCATACCGGCTATAATTTCTTATCCTCCGTATGTTTTTACTAATTTCACATAACAGACCGCCTAAATCAGCCTGGACTTATAATTCACTTATCAAAATTTCACTATAAACCACAATTCTGGTTGATCGGACCAGCCTATCCCTTATATTCTCACAACGACTCGAGTCTCCAAAGCCTATAATCAGCCGGATGATTAACACCCATAGCCTAAGGCATCCATTATCACCGAGTGATGTAAAATCTAACTCTTTCATATTGCTCGATTCACAAAATTCAGCATGACTTTAACTTTTATCCGAAAATTTCCATTTTTCAGACCGCTTTTTCTTTCATAAAAGCACGACGGCTTATCCTTATGATCGTTAAGTCATAATTAACGCAGATAACAGATCATTAATTTCCTTATGGCCGCTAGGTCATAATTGCATAGTTACGACATTCCTCGGGCCTCTTAAAATAGGCCGAATAACTTTTCAGCCCCGGGCCCATCCCAGTGTCTATAAAAGAAAACGAAAAGTCGACCTAGGTCAACCCCGCTCTCGAAGCTCATACGCGCCCGCCATTCACTTCTTGTTCTGTTGCGCTTTCCTTCCTCATTAACCAATTCAAAACTTTCTTTTCCCATTCTCTCAAGATGGGCAAGAAGAAATCCATCGCTGTCCCCTCATCTTCTTCCTCTGTTCCTCGCGATCAACTTCCATTTGGAGTTCAAGACCTCGGTCCCGAGCAAGGTTACGAGAGACCTCTCCGAATGAAGCGATTAAGGATGGGTATCTTCCGCCTCAACCCATCTTAAACCGGAGTGTCCCTTTCCCCAGTCAAATTCCCGGGGTATAGATGAATCTCAGCAGCTAGTCTTCAAAGCTTTTTTCCTCCGCGGTCTTGATCTCCCTTACTGTTCCTTTTCGGAGGACTTCTCTTTTTCTACGGATGGGAGTTAGTGAATCTCAACCCTAACTCCATCCTGCAAATTGCCTTTTTCATCCATCCGTGTGAGGCCTTCCTTGGAGTCCTCCCGCACTTCAAATTATTCCAATATTTATTCCAAATCCGCCCACTCCCATCATCGGACCGCCAAGCTGCAATCGGTGGTGTAGGAATCCAATGCTTTGGAGCGCGGATGAATATTTTTCCCTGTCGCCGAGCAAGAGCATAGCTCGGTGGAAAAAAGATGGTTCTTCTGCGACAATCCCCGACCAGCTCTTCCAGCTTTCGGTGCCAAAGTAGCCAAGAACTTTCCTACTGCAGAGCCTAGGGAAAAGCTCAAAGGAGACAATGAAGTTATTGCACTCCTCGCCAACATCAAATACTTGAAGACCGTTAGAGGCGTCACCGCCGAGACAGTTCTCCGGAGTTTCATAGTGCGGGGAGTCCAACCTCTCAAGAGGCAAGAGCATCCAGACTTGGCTTTTCAACGAAGACACTGCTATGCCTTTGGATGGAACCCTCCTTCCCGACAAAGAGCGGTTAGAGGTTCGCATTAAGCAAATGTCTGCAGCCGAATCCGGATCTATCCGGATGTACAAGAGTGGGTCCGGCCTTCAGCTTGTGCAATCCTCGCGACCCTGTAAGTATCTCTTTTCTGTTTCTCCAAATCTTTACTACTCATTATCTTCATTTACTTATAAAGACTTAATCTTTGTAATCGCAGAAAATGGACAACTAGAGGAGTCATCCTCCTCTTCCTCCTAATGACACTTGGGGAGAGGATTACGCCAATAATGCCGCTCCACTTGCTGTTCAAGCCGGTCCGGCTCAAAAATCCACGAGACCGGCCTTTCCCTCTACCGCCAAGCCTGGCCCCAAAAATCACAAAATCTGGGACCGTAGTTCAAGCTCCTAGTACAAGAAAACGTACTATCGCCTTGACCATCGGTAAACCTGCTGCTCCTCCTCGCTGCTTCCGGCGATACCCGCTCGGAGGCACAAAAACTTGAAGACCGTCGGCGGGAAGAAGACGCCGTCGAAAGGGATCGCCAAGCAGCTCCGGCCATCCTCGAAGCTTCACCGGGAAAACTCAAGGCACTTCGCCTCGATTGATCCTTTGTCGAATGTCCCCAAACGGTCCCGGTATTGTCACCGGACCGGTCCTGTTGACGCCGGGGATCCAGCTCCAACTCCGCAAGCCAATCCAGCGGAGAAAAGAGTTGCGGACAGCGAGTGGTGGAGTTTCTCAAGGCCCACCCAAAAAGGTCAAAACCTCCACCGGCTTTAAAAAGCCTCCACGTAAGTTTTCCGAATTACTTTTCCGAATTATTCCATCCGTCAAAAAACTTCTTAGGTTCCGAAGCTCCTTGCTCTAATCTAATTAAGGTCGCTTTTTCTTACAGGATTCCTTCTAGCTTCCAAGCCAGCATAGCTGGCTTTTTAAGAACCAAATTTTCCTCACGAGGCTCCTCCTAGCACTGTTCTTGCTTCTTCCCGGATATGCTTCAGACCGGTTCCACTCCTGGCGCCTCCACCACTCTTGCCACTTCAACCGCAGAAGCTCAAAGTGCGACTCTCACAAAGGAACTCCCCGTCGCCTCAAGCTCAGGAACTAAAAAGCAAACCTCCAATGTTGAGAGCTCTTCTTCCGACAACTCTCTTCCCCGAGCCATCTTATTTCAAATCCCTCCGGAGCTCTCACCGGGACCAGTCCGGACGGAAGAAATTCCTCGCCGGGCCGGGACAACTCGTAAGTCTTCCGGAGAACCCAAACCGGCCAAAATGGTGGTCGGAGAAGTGAAGGTGGATAGTTCGAGCGGAGCAAGGACTTTTACCGCAACGGCTCAATGGGACGCCCTCCAAGAAGAAGAGGCTTTAAAGAATTTCTCTCGAATCTGCTAAGTATATCTCTACCATTTAATAATTTCTCCAGGTAACTTCACTTTAATCTTCAAATTTCTTACTCTCTTTTTCTTTTTAGGTTCTTCCGAAAAGCTCGAAGCTAAGACTGCAATTATCACCCGCTTGCGGGAAGAACTCAACACCAATCAAGAACGATTGGGTGAGCTAGAAATTCGGACGGCCGGTCCGAAGGCCAAGGAAAACGACCTCCGGAGGAGAGAGGCCGAGTCTGCAGGACACCCATCGCATGATGGAAGAACGCCGACAAGAAATCATCAAGCTCCGCCAAATTAATCAAAGTAACATTTTCAATTTACCTTGAATCTTGAATCTGTTGAATGAGAGCTAGAAGCTTCACCACTAGACCACAATTGCCTTTATACATTTTACATTTTTCCCACTATCTCCTTTTCCGATTGATCCCGTCTTTGATTTTAGCGCTTGAGAATCTTGTTGCTGCCCATAAGAAAGCTGAAGAAGTCCTTATGGAAAAAACAACAGCTCAAGAACAGAGCACCGAAAGAAGGCTCTCGTATTGAAGAGCAACAGACGGCACGGATTGGAGAACTTGAAGGCGAGCTTACTCGCTAAAGATAGCATATTGGCTCAAGCACTTTGCTCCAACAAGATGCTAGAGACCGAGAACGCTCGCTTGAAAGCTGAACCGATCGAAGCATTAGAAGCAGCGAAATCAGCTCAAGCAGAGAAAGAGAAAGCCTTGAAGACTGCCCAAAAACTGAACGAATCCAATGTAAACATCAAGGGAAGATTTAGAGCAGCTGAAATCAGGCACGGGCGTAAGTCCTATTTTTCTTGATTATTCTTATGAACATACCGGTCTTCAAGCAATACCCGGTCTTTAAATTTACGCTTGTTGTTTCGGAACTTACTGCAGGCACAATTCGCACTCGGAATACCTCAATGGCGGTCAAACTATTGACCCCAACGAGATGGACATCGAGTCCGCCATCCGGGCGATCCCAAGAAGGATCGGAGAGCACTCAAGGCTGGTCGTCTGCTTCAGGAGGGGGCATATTGCCGCCATAATCCAATCTTGGACTCCGGTCGATGTTTGCGACTTTAATTTTATCCGGGATGGCGCGCACCCCGATACCATCGAAGACCGGTTCAATGAACTAAGGAACTCACTCATTGGTACCGTCTCCGAGTTGGTAGAAGATGTTCCGATCGATCCGTCGGGCATTCCTCCGAATGTAGGACAAGCAGCTTTTGCCCTAGATCAAGATGCTCGGAATGCTGCGATCGCCGCCGGACGGACAATAGAAGATGCCTTCGAAGATCTTGACAGAGATTTAATTGTAACTTCTTCCGATTCTGAAGAAACTCTAGATGATAGGCTCGAAAGAAATCCCAAGACCGGTGACACCGGTACCTCCGAGTGGTCCTGCTGAGTAGATTTTGTAATACGGCCATTTTGAATTTGAACATCTTATCCACTTATATTGTTTTCTTATAAATATCAATCACTTTTTCTAGTTTTATGAATACTGGTTTCACCATTATGCTTACTAACTTATTTACTCAAGATATGACATAGCATGAGCAAAAAAGTTAGTTTGTAATATTTCCCAAACTGTTCTTAATACAACAGTTTACCAATCGATATTCATAAAAAAGAAAACTATACTCTATCTTTTCCTCGAATACACCAGTCTTAAACACAAGTTTATAATTTCAGCGGACTGCTCTTATCACAACAATCCATCAACTAAATGACTGGTCTTATTATTCAAGAATAGCGGCATATCATAGATCTGCTCTTATCATAGCAGAATAACAAAATATCACGAGACTACTCTTTATCATAGTAGCCCCCTGGCTCAATAATTTAATTCAAAATTAAAGTATGGAGACACAAAAAACAAACACACCATTAGGAGATAAAATTACTTTATTATAATAGGAAAAACTTTACAATAAACATTCTTTAAGTATAAAAACGATGAAGTTGATCAATATTCCAAGAATTCGGAATTTCTTCCTCTTCCAAGGTCATAAGCCTATAAGCCCCTGGTCCGGATACCGATTTAACCAAAAAGGTCCTTCCCGGATCGGTGACATCCTCGTCGGTTGTTGCATCCTCGAGATTCATCCGGGTCTCTAGACTGGTCCGGTGGAAAAAGACCAGGTCATTGGAATTAATTGCAACTCCCGAGCCGGAGTATGAGGTTGTCTTGCAAAAAATTGACATCCTTGACAATTTTTGACCACTCTATGCGCATCATCCATCGTCGTAGGCCAATAAAATCCCCGTCTCGAATATCTTCCCAACCAATGTCTTCGAAGAAGCATGGTTTCCACAAATCCCCTTGTGTATGTCTTCAAGCAATTGAATACCATCGGAAACCGATACACACTTCATCAAGATATTAGCTCCACGCTTATATAATTCTCCTTAAAGAATTAAATAATTGCGGGCTCGAACTTCCAATCTTTGCTTTTCCACCTTATCCTTTGGTGTTTTGCCGGATTGCAAATAGTCAAGATACGGAGTACGCCAATCGGAATCAATAATCATAACATCCAATGGCTGAATATCACCAGTATTGAACCCGCCTTCTGTCTTTCCCTGGCAAACCCGTACTACCGGATCGGTTCTTTAAGACCGCTTTTTCCTCCCGACTTTCCGAAACCGCCTTATCTTCAATTTCTGTAATGATAACCTTGGGCTCCATCTTTATAGATGGTTTATCCAACACCCGAAGAAAAACGCCGGGAGGAACCGCTCGTCGCGAAGATCCCAGTCTAGCCAACTCATCCGCAGCAGAATTATTTCCGCGCAGTATATGAGAAAATCGCAAACCATCAAATTTGTCTTCAAGTTTCCAAACCTCTTGACGATAAGCAATCATATGATCATCATGAGCATCCCATACCTTGTTAACTTGGCTGATCACTAACATCGAATCACCATATATATCCAATCGTCAAACGCCCAACGAAACGGCTACTCCAAGCCCATGAAGCAAAGCTTCATACTCGCTGTATTGTTTGAAGCTCGAAAATGCATTTGCAACACATATCCGAGCGGTTCCTTTTGTGGAGTGAGAAGGACCACGCCAGCCCCCGCGCTCGAAAGCTGCAGGGACCCATCAAAGAACATCTCCCAATACTCCAATGCTTGAATCTCCCGCGGCACTTGTGTTTCCAGCCACTCGTTATGAAGTCGCCTAATGCTTGTCCCTTAATAGCCGTCCGTGAAGAGAACGTAATTTCATACTGGCCAAGTTCTATAGCCCATTTAGCAACTTGACCAATCGCTTCCGGTTGCGAACAATATCTCCAATGGCAAACCCGGTCTTAACCTCAATAGGATGCGCTTGGAAATAATGCTTTAGCTTCCGAGAAGTTATCACTACAAGCATATATTAACTTCTGCAGCTTGGAGATACCTTATCTTAGACTCAGTAAGAACTTCACTTACAAAATAGACCGGATGTTGTACCAATTGCAGGTGTCCTTCTTCCTTCCTATCAACCGCCGAATCGTGCTCACCACATGGGTTGTTGCAGAGATATATAACCGAATAACCTCGTCGAAGCTCCGGCGGGACCAACACCGGAGAGTTACCGAGATACTCTGTAAGTTGATCAAGTGCGGCTTGCGCTTCACTAGTCCACTCAAACTTATCTTGTTTTTTGAGCAACTTAAAGAACGGAAGTCCTCGTACTCCCGGTCTTGAGATGAAACGACTAAGAGCCGCCATACCGCCCGTCGCCTTCGGACATCCTTCAAACAACTCGGGGTTGCATGTTAACAATCGTCCGAATTTTTTCTGGATTGGCTTCAATACCTCTCCATGATACCAAATAACCCAGTAATTTCCCAGAATGAACTCCGAAGACACACTTTCCGGGTTTAACTTCATGGAAAAGTTCCGCAGATTACTAAAGGTCGCTGCCAGGTCGGAGAGGAGATCTTCGACTTTCCGAGACTTGACCACTATATCATCAACATAAGCTTCTGCGTTCCTTCCTAATTGCGAATCCAAACAACGTTGTATGCCACGCCGATACGTAGCTCCAGCATTTTTCAATCCAAACGGCATAGTCGTGTAGCAGTATGCTCCAAAGGGGGTGATAAACGCGGTTTTTATCCGATCCTCAATTCTTAACGGTATTTGATGATACCCCGAATAAGCATCAAGGTAACTAAGACGCTCGCAGCCATCGGTCGAATCAACAACTTGGTCGATTCGAGGCAGCGCGAAAGGGTCTTTGGGGCAAGCTTTGTTGAGATCAGTATAATCAACGCACATTCTTAATTCTTTAGTATTCTTTTTTGGTACAAGCACTCGGATTGGCAAGCCAATCTGGATGATACACCTCCCTAATGAACTTAGCTGCTAACAACCTAGTTATCTCTTTCTTGATAGCTTCCTTGCGGTCTTGAGCAAACCTCCGGAGCTTCGTTTCACCGGCTTCGCATCGAACGCACCAACGGTGCGTGCTCAATCTTCTCCCTAGGAACACCCGGCATGTCGAAGGCTGCCACGCGAAGATATCCCTATTTTCCTGGAGGAAAAGAATGAGCGCGCTTTCCTATTTATCCCCCAAGTCAGCCCCTATATGGGTGACCTTGGAGGGGTCCGACTCATCAAGCTCAACAGTCTTGGAAACCACCGTATCAGCCTTCAATTTCTCCTTTGCAATCTTTTTGACTGGGACTTCATCCTCTATTCTTGCCTCGAACTTCCAAAGCTTCAGCTGCTTCCCTGATTTCTCGACGTTCAACTTCCGAATTAGCCTCGAGATGCCAATTCGAGTGCTGTGCACCTCACAAGCAAAGGCGGTCTTGATATCACCTCGGAACGACAGGACCCCATTTGGCCCAGGCATCTTCAACATCAAATACCGATAATTTGAGATGGCCATAAATTTTGCTAGAGCTGGTCTTCCGAGGATAGCATGATATGCCGAGTCTATGTCAGCCACCTTAAACATGATATTCTCCCTTCTATAGTTTTCCTTCGTCACAAAAGTCACCGGCAGAGAGATCTCGCCCCAAAGGGTAACTATTCCGCCTGGGTATTGTACCATAGAATGGAGAAACACTGCGCTCTAAATCAGCCACGATCAAGCCAAGCTCGGGCGAGTCTTAGCAAACAAAATATCCAAGCAGCTTCCTCCGTCAATGAAAGTTCTCTTCGCCGCACCTTCCGAACAATAGGGGCAAGGATGAGTGGATACTTTCCAGCTTTTGGTAGTACCTCCGGATGACCGGCCTTGCTAAATGTAATGGGGACCTCGGACCACCGAAGATATTCAGGAGTTGCGGGAGCAACAGCATTAACCTCTCGGAACGACAATTTTTGCTTCCGCTTCGACTCATATGCGTCCGGGCCTCCATAGATCATATTCACCTCTCGGGCTGGTTCCCGAAAGCCTTCGTCATCCTCATTGTCTTCGCGGTCCTTATCCTTGCCCTTGTCATCCTTCCGATTCCCGTAGGCGGACCGAGGCGCGACCTTTAAGGCAAATTGAGCAAATGGCCTCAACAGAAGCACTCTTTAGCTTTATGATTCCCATTATGAATCATACAAGGGCCATCCGTAAGTGTTTCAAACGACAATCGTTCTCTTGGACCTCTCTTAGGGGGTGTCGGCCGATCTCCTCCATGAGACCGGTCAACAGCTGCAACAAAGTGATCAGCCTTCCGCTTCTTGTCGTTCTTGGATCCGGACCGGTTGCCTTGGTCATGCTTCGGCTCCTTCCCTTTGTTCCCGCGCAGATTGACTACATTTGATTCTCCAGCGAGCCGTAATCATCTCGCTATCTTGAAGCACTCGACGCCGTCATGGTGAGGTTTCGATTTCGTCTCCCAATCTTGTGAACCAATGCTTCACTTCGGACGTCGACTTGAAATGCAACAATCACTTGCTGATCAGGAACATTGGGGATTAAGGCCTTCTTATTGCAGAATCGCCTCGATGAAATCGGTGAGGGTCTCGTCGGGCTTCGCTTCAGCCTATTGAGGTCGAAGTAGTTCCCCGGCTTCTCACAAGTCGCCCGGAAGTTTTCTACGAACTTTTTGGTGAGGTCTCCCCACGAAGAAATAGATTTCACGGGCAGGGATTGCAACCATAAGCGTCCAGCCTGCTCCATGCACATCGGTAGATAATTAGCTAGCACGAACGTGTCTCCTCCTGCCGACCGAATAGCCGTGGTGTACATGCGGAGCCATTCGGCCGGAGGTGCTTTGCCATCATACTTGTCAATGGCCCCGGGCTTAAATCCCCGGGGTATTTGCGGATGCGTAAATCTCGCGTAAAAGCGGGAATTACGGAATATTCATCATCTTCCGGACTCAGTCCGGACCGGTGACGGAGATCGACGGCTAGGGCGATGCCGGTAATTACGATCCCCGTCATCGTTGGAATAGTCGTAGTAACGGTCGTCCCGGTATCTATCTCCCGAGCCGCCTTGTCCAACATTATTCGCCGGCTCCGCGTGCCGTGAGAGAGGCGGAGGCGGAGGTGGAGGCGCCGCTTGACGATCATTGTTCGCCGATTCTTCATGTTGCGATGGAGGCGGAGGTGGAGGTGCAGCTTGACGATCATTGTCCACGCGCCGGGGTTCAGCATCTCTCGTCCCGGTTGTCTCGTCCTCTTCGATCTCTTGTGTCACGGCGTCGTCCATCTCGATGAGCATGCCTACTACCATGCCCTCGATGATCGTTGCGCGGATAATTTGCGTTGGCGGGTGGCGCCGAAGCTGTCGGCCCGTGGCGCGGGGAATTGTGCGGACGCGATCGGGGTGGGGCAAGACCTCGAGGACGATCATCCACATGACCGGTCCGTCGTCTCTCATCTTCCTCATGTTCCGAGCATCCCGGTTACCGTTGAGCGGTACACGCAAATCTTGGTTGGGAGCTCGTTCATGTGCATCCGCAATCGGGGTATGCCGGGGTCCTAGCCTTCCTCCGGAAGAAGCTCCGTCGGACCGGGCTCTTGTCGGTCGTTCCGAATGCGAACGCGAGCGACCGGAAGATTCCGCTCGATCATTGACGAGCTGGTTTGTTTGCGAGCCGCCGCATCAACCAAATTCAGCGCGCGGCGCAATCTCGGCGTAGCATTGAGGACTTCTTCCGGTATTGTTTCAAGAATCTGTTTTACTCCTACAATATTGTGGACCGGCGATGTGAAGACCCGAGCGCCATTCATCTCTACTTCCATGGAACTTAAATCCAAAGCTTTGCTGGAAGATCGATGGCGTCTTCCGCCGCGACATCCTCGTCGGTTGTTGTATCCTCGGAGATTCGTCCGGGTCTCCGGACCGGTCCAGTAGCGGGCCCATGGTCGGGGAGCGGTCGCAGGGCGCTTCCTCCAGCTAAAGCAAGTAGCACTTGCGCGCGGATCCGCGGCTGAAGGTGGCGGAAGTTGTTCATCTCTATTTGCCTCTTCGCTTCACGACGATCGCGTTCAGCTTCGGCTCTCACCATCCTTACCGCTTCTTCAGCAGCTTCCTCGGGAGTGAGTTGTCGGATAACCGGTCCTGTCATGAACACTTGGAAGAAGACCGGAGCGTCTTCCTCGGAATCAATATCCAGCTCGGGAAAACAGCTTTGCGCCGCAGCCCGGCACCGTTCCGAGGCATAAGCGTAGGGAGCTCGATGTTTCGCGCTAAAGCTGCGTCGGACCCGCTGAGTCCCGAATCGGAGGTATCAACCGTGGCGGTTGATCGCGCTTTATAAGCAGCGGCCCGGCAACGAGTCGGATTCATCAAAGACAATTTCCCGTCCGAGTCGGCTTCAAAGTCGAGGGACCCGAAGCGAATCTTGAAGCCGGGCTCGAAGTCGACGACAAACGAAGTGGCCATCGAACTCGCTAGGAACTCGCCGGGACCCCTTCCTGGCGCGCCAAATGTCGAGTCTTAAACTCGGCACTAGTACTACCCGGTCCCTCACGAGCCTGGAATTCGATGGTGCAACACACGTAAGACACAGGAACACGCGATTTTAGACGAGTTCAGGCCCCTCGAATCGAGAGTAATACCCTACGTCCTGTATGTTATGTATTGCCTTTAGCAATTTGCTAATTGCGAGATGTCGGATAGTTTTCGGGGATCCCTGCCGCGCCTTATATGTCCGGGGAGGTAGGGTTACAATCGTAATCCTAGCCGATTACATGAATTACATATATGGAATTCTATCTCCGACTTTCTTTATTGATCCGTAGTCCTAATCGGACTACAAATTGTTCTATAACTTGCTTCTCACGTCATTGTATACCGGTCTTAGTATCCGCCTTGTTTCCATACCGGTCTACAGGATCTTCTATTATCCCCGATCTGTTGCCTATCGCCATTATCTCGTATCTTCTTTGATTTGCCACCATGTCTTTGCGTATCCATTTCTTTATCATCTCGTATACCCATAAGGCAAGTATACGACAGTGCGGGACGAGCCTCCCCGAGTAAGGCCGGCAAGGACGAGCCCGTCCTTCGTTGACCGATTCCCCTAGCGGCGTGATACGGGAGTGGGCCCAGCCTTGTTCTGCCGACGTGGTCTCGTTAATCCCCCGTTAAGTACGTTCCGATGGCGCCACGTGGCAGCACTAATCTTTCTCCCCGACAGCGGGCACGGAGCGTTAATTTAAATTGTGAACATACCTTGGCCGGGCCGTAGATGCAAGAAATTAAACAAGCATAACCCAAGGTTAGTTTTGCCACTTTCAACACTATTATAGACCTTAATTGGGCTTTCCTCACCAAAAAACGCATTTGTAATTTTTAAGAATGATCATTAACGTACGGCATATCTCGATTCAACTCGATATGAATTTGTTTAAAATAGCTTACAGATTTAGCATTTTCTAGATTTAGGGTGTGTGAACAAGTAAAAACAAAATCAGAGCTCATGTGTAGCCTTGGATCTTCTATTTACCTAGGATAGGGATGTGATTTGAGCATGAGAGATGGTTGCAAAGGATGTACAAGGAAGTGATACAACCATGGTGAGCTTAAGTTCAAGCAAGAGCTCACCGGAGATGCAAAAATCGACGGTGAAACTAAAAGTAGTGTTCATGTCATACCTAAGAAAGATCTTGGGAATCAACCAAAACACACCATGCAAGAGTTGGAGGGAGTCCAAGTGCAACCTCTTGCTACTCATACTCATTCCAAGGTGAACTATGGCAATGGAGTTTTGAAGGAGAGTAGCCATAGTGGTTGTTCTTGGAGAGGAGAGGAAAAGAGGAAGGAGATGGAGACTTGACTTGGATCTTGGCCAAACAGAGGTTGAGGGGGACGCTCTAGACGTGCTTCTTTCCTTGGGCTGGTTACTTTGTGTGTTTCTTGGTAGAGAAGGAAGCAAAGAAATAAGAGAGAAACTGGGTCCCACAAGTTGGAAAAAAATCTGCCAACCTTACTGTTGCAGCCAAGAGCAAGTCAACGTGATTTTTGTTGGGGTTGCTAATTTTTGTGGTGGTGTAGCATGAAATTTGGGACAATGTTTATATAGAACGTTTCTTGAGATTCGGCCTACAAAAATTAATAAAAATCCTACACTAGAAACTATTTTCTGCTTTTATTGAAAAATATGGTAAAAATCACTAAAATTCCTATTTTTTAATATCCTTCATGATTATGAAAAAATATTGGTATGGTTATGTTAACATTTTTAAAGTGTGTGCATAATAACCTATAGGCACTGTTGAGGGCACTTGCATATGAGTTAAATACTGCAATGTGGCTATATGTCATTCTATGCACATTTTAACATAGCAACTTATAAACATCAATTAAGCAATAAAACACTTCTAAATACAATCCTCATGATGAAACATAACTTTCTTATGATTGAGCACTAGAAGCAAATATCTAGGCATTTAAATATGCACTTTCTCTATTTAGACAAATATAGCATTTATGTACTATACGAACACATTATGACCAAAATGATGCAAACATGATCAAATGCACCAAACATATGCAAAATATGGTGGAACATGTCAGTAAGGGTGATGGGGCCAACTTTGGTGAAGATCCACTGCTTAAAACATTTAATGTATGGTCATTTTAGTGCATAGCGTGATGCGTTCTTAACTTACACAAAACTCAACTTTTCACCACAAAACCTTGGTAAACTAAGTAGGGTCATCTAAGGTAAACTTCCCAAAGGATTCCAAAAAGTTCTTATGTACATGTTTCCGACCTTTGTAGAGAAAGTTATGCAAGTTATAAAATCCAATGTTGTTAAACTTCGTTGCAAGGTACATAAAACTTTAATTTTTGCCACAGAAACATATATGGCCTGTGAGTTCATTGCAAGGTACAAGTTTTAAGGTTTCCAAAAAGTTCTTATTTGCCTTTTTCTGATTTTCCTACTGAAAGTTACGTAATTTCTAATTTCCTTGGAAGTTTACTCGTTTTTACAAGAAATGGCTAAGTGTTGGGAACGTGCGAGCGCTCCGGCCGTGCCGTGGCGTGCGCGTGTGTGCACCGGCCACGGGCGGTGGCGCGGCTGCCAGCGGCGAGGTATTGCTGGAGAGAGGGGGCGCGGCCTCGGGAAGCACCAGGTGAGGTGCGGGGAATGCGCCGGAGGGCCCCATGGTCGAGGGGCTCATCGCGCTGGAGGTGGAAGGCAGCGGCGGACGACGGTGGTGCTTAGCGACATTCCCGGCGTGACACCGCACGATAAAGAGTGAAAAGCTTCGAGATGGTGGCAGGCAACAAGGGAAGCGGCCGGTGGAAGGAATCGGGCGGAAACCCAGCTTTTGACCACATTAAGAGGGTTATAACATACGCATAAATTTAGTGAGCAAGACTAACAGGACATGGATGCAAACAATAATTAAACACTTCAAAAACAGCAAGTATATATCCATGTTAACTTCTTTACTACGATGCAATTTGCTCGAGACAAGTGGTACTCAATCACCGTGAGGGATGTCGATATATATCGATTCACATCCTGCAGGAGACACCCAAATGCACAGCACACACATCATTTAAGAACATGTATGGCAACCTTCCATGAGATCATCATAGATATAAGCCAGGTCCACCCTCCGAGTGTATGTCCCCCTTGCGATTGCAGTACATCGGGTCCAAAGCTTAAACCACACACCCTCCAACTATCCACAAAACAGTGCATCCACCATGACCGACACTTTGCACAAAGGGAGGAGTTACCGTCCAACACTACGACTCTCAAGTTACGTCGGTTTACCAACTCCCATATAAGTATGCATTTGGTACACATTTCAAGACTTGCTAGTGCAGTCACAATGAACGGTCCTCAGCCGACACACACAGGGCTATGCCGAACACGGGCCAACCTTGTCACCACATCCCACGCATGCACTTCCCCGTCTCAATCCATAATTATGTGAGAGATAACAATATTTGAAACCTATACCGTGAGGTCTCCAAACCACTCGGTCTTGCTACCGATGACTCATTTAAGCATAGCCATTCTAATGAAAAAGATTATACTTATCCAAAGGCCATAGGCATAAAGGATCATAATGAAACTAGGCTGCGATTAACTTCTAAACATAAATGCACGATAATAACATATCTATGTGAGAACTAAAAACTGAAAACTTAACAACATAGGTTATGCACCGGGGCTTGCCTTGGTTTTGATCGAAGTTAGCACTCTCGATGTTGTTCAACTCAACGGTATTCTCCTCGTAGTTGCCTTCTTCGGTCTGGGTCCCTAGATGAGTGCAATGCATGGCATGAGCATCGATGGATACATAGACATTATTTTTCATGGAACTTTCTCAATAATACCAATGATAACAATATGCTCATGAGATGAACATGATTATGCAATAAATGATATGCTTACATATGGATGGGAAATCATACTTTAATCCAAGGGGACAAACTTCTAATTAAATAAAGCATATATCAAGCAACACATAAGTATATGTCTTAGGTTTAAATAAAACATGATCATAGCAACAATTTAGTGTATAACTTGCTAATATGGTACATGACAACATGAGCATAGCACATGATGCATCGAAGATAACCTATGTAAGCTATCTTGCTGCCATGCATATAGATAAACTCATGATAGATGTGACCATGCATAAAATGTATAGCCTTGACACGAATTAAGCATATAATGTAACATGACAATATGTGATGCACCCAATATGACTTAACAAATCCTAAATGAAGTAAAATGTGCAACAACCAAATTTCATACATGATCTCTCGTGAAGATACGTAAAAGGATCATAAACAAGCATAATAACATTTATGCACAAAATGTAGACTTCATACGAATGCATAAACAAGTGATATGGCAAATGTGCAGTACTACACATAGCATTGAAATTAACAAATTCCCAAAATAAGCAATTAGTACCACAAAACAATCCTATACATGAATTCTGTGAAAAAACACAAATTACTCATGATAAGCACCAGAAACAAATAAGACATGCATTTTAGGGCACAATATCTATTTAATCATTTATAGGAAAATTATATACTATAAAAGCAAAGAATTCTAAACATATCAAAAACATGTATGAATGCACCAAAATCATGCACCACGGGGTCCAACATGTTATAAATGGTGCATATGTCCATTTCCATGAATTTTAGATGTATGAATACACCAATATCATACACCACGGGGTCCAACATGTTATAAATGGTGCATATGTCCATTTCCATGAATTTTACATTTTCCAAGATTTAGTTATGGATTATAAGGGCTTAACAAGATGCCATTTCTTTTTTCATAAAACTTTAATTTCTTGCACAGAAGCGTAGGTCACAAAGTAGACCATTGCAGACTTCATCTCTCAAGGATTCCAAAAAGTCCTTATTTGCATTTTTCCCATTTTTATTTTTCAAGTTATGGATTTTTAACTAGGTTGAAAATTTCTGAAATGAAGGGTGAATAGTAACTAAGAACAAAGTGGGGTGGCGACCAACAAACTTCCATTTCTCCTGGATTGGTTGGGTAAATTGTGTGGGAGATGATTTAAGGGGGTGTACATTGCAGAGATTAAGATTCCTCTATGACCAAGTGAGTTGGATACTTACTAGTTTGGATGAATCCCATAGCAAAAAGGAGCTTGATCCATGTTGGAAAAGAAACTTACTTTCATGGAAGTTCTCCATGGGAGGGAGGAAGAGGGTTCTTGGGGTGGGGACTAGCAGGTTGTGACACTCCTTCATAGATGTGTGGGAAGAGTTGGAGTGGAGAAGAGTGGTGGAACAAAGCTTCCTCCACCGAGGAAGAACCATAGTTGCTAGCAAAACAGCACTGTAGCGGCGGGGCCGAAATCCGCTACAGATGCTGGGCCGGCCACCAGGAATTGCCAACCGCCGCTATAGAGTCTGGTAGCGGCGGTTGGAGTTACCAACCGCCGCTAAAATAGGCAGGTATTTGTACCGGCGGTTGGCATTGTCATCCGCCGTTACAAAAGTATTTTTAGAGGCGGTGGACAATGCCAACCGCCGGTACAAATTCCCGCTTATAAATAGTCGGGTTCGGACAGACACGGTGAGCTTCATCATCGTTGGCGGCCCGAAAATTCGGGCAAAAATCGAAAAACAAGGGGGGAGGTTTTGAGTTCATTTTCTTGGATAGATCTGTTCCCTAGGGTTAGGGGAATCTATCCCATGTACTATTTCTACCTATCATGTTGGAATCTAGTAGAATTTTGGCTTTGTAATTTACTTTGAATTTTATGCCTATTTGTCACAAATCTCTAGATTTGTAGAACAATGATTGGTTTTTGTGCATCTATTTGTATCTTGAGTCTTTTAAATGGAGAAAAGTTGTATCTCTAGGCTTCTTCATGGAGGAAAATTATATATCTAGGTTTCACATGATGGATGCATGGAGAGTTAGGTTAGGTAAAGGAGGAAATTTATTTTTTTCGTTAAAATAATTTACGTATCTAGTTTTTCACTTTATTTGTAGCTCACAAAACTTGATCCTACGAGATATATTGTTCCATGTTTGTTGAAGTGATTATTATTTTTGATGTATAGTGCTTGAGGTATGGATAAATCTTAGATGTATGAGGCGTCAAGAACGGGAAGTTATTTTCGAGGGCAAGTCAAGGCGTTTGTCTTCATGGCCACACAACATGCTAAGCGAGAAGGGATGAAATACATTGTCCGTGTCGTGATTGCAAAAATGAGAAAATGTGAAAAGATACGGTTATAATCAATTCATACATAATAACGAGAGGTTTTGTTAAGGACTACACCCGGTGGACAAAGCATGGTGAAGACGCGGTGGAGGCAATACCCGAGCAATCTGTTGATGGTGATGCCGACGATGACCTTGATGTTCACGACCATGTCAATGTTGAAGATGAGGAGCATGTTCGAGCCGAGGAAGTAACGGAACAGTCATGTGATTTTGATGTTGAGGAAATGTTGCAACACTTTGAACCGCAAGTTTTACTCAATGGAGGGATAACGAGAGGGTTGAGCAACTTTGCATCGCTGGATAAAGCATCGAAGGATCCACTATACGAGGAATCTAAGGGATGTGAAAAATGGTGTACTGTGCTACGTACGGTACTTGAGCTGATGAAATTAAAGGCCATCCATGGTTGGTCGGATGCTAGTTTTACGGATTTGTTGGAACTCCTTTCGGACATTCTACCGAAGCCCAACTTGTTGCCAAAAAGCACCTATTTTGCTAAGAATCTCATAACCCCGCTTTCGTTGGGCGTGCAAAAGATTCACGCGTGCCCAAATCATTGCATATGGTATCGGGGGAATACAAGGACGCCGTGAGATACCCAAGATGCAAGCGTAGTCGGTACAAGTGCAAGGACGACTATGATGCGGACACATCGCTTGTTAGTGGAAAGAACAGCAACAGGAATGTGAAGAAGAGGAAGAAAAGCATCACCGTCGATGACAGCGAACAAACGAAGATTTCTGCCTTGGTCATGTGGTACCTACCCATTGTCGATCGGATAAGACGCTTGTTTGCCAACCCTAAGGATGCTGAACCGATGACGTGACATTCGCGCCCCAAGGACTCAAAGAAACTTAGTCATCTAGCTGATAGGACCCAGTGGAAAAAGTTTGATTCTAACCATCTAGAATTCTCTCGAAGAGATAAGGAACATACGGTTTGCTTTGAGTACGGACGGGATGAACCCTCATGGTCAATTGAGAAACCCGCACAAGCACTTGGCCGGTTATATCGTCAATATACAACCTTCCACCATGGTTGTGTCACAAGAGAAAGTACCTACTATTGACAATCCTTATATCTGGTCCGAAAGAACCCGGTAACGACATAGATGTGTTCTTGGAACCATTATTGGAAGACATGCAGAAACTATTTGTTAGAAGGGGTTAGTATATGGGATGAGCACCGTAGAGCGCCCTTCTTGCTCAAAGCCATCATTTTTGTGACGATAAGTGATTCCCCAGCACTAAGGGCGCTATCAGGACAAGTCAAAGGAAAGTATGGTTGTTTTGTATGCGTTGATGATACATCCCATGTGTATCTTCCATCATCCCGGAAGATAGTGTACACGCGAAACCGTCGATTCCTAGCACGAAACCACAGGTATCGCTTGTTGAAGAGACAGTTTGATGGCACTATTGAGGAAGGCGAAGAACCTCGATGTTGGACCCCTAGTGTCGTGTTCGAGACGGTAAAGAACATCAAAGTTGTGTTTGGCAAACCGGTGAAGGGAGTTCCAAAGTGCAAAGCCCACACGCCCTTTAAGAAGCAATCTATTTTCTTCGGATACCTCAATTATCGGGCGGAACTTGAAGTGACTCATGCATTCGATCGGATGCGCATTGGGAAGGGCGTATATGACAGCGCTAGCGGACTTATTCTTGACCTACCCGGTAAGATAAAAGATGGACTCGAGTGCACATAGAGATCTTGTGGCACTAGACATTAGACCCGAGCTCCATCCGCAGGAAAGGGCGAATGGAAAATAATATCCGCCTCCCGCAATCTACAACCTTACGCGTGAGGAGAAAATAGCATTTTGCAAGTGTCTACACGGGATTAAGTGTCCCACCGGATTCTCATCGAACGTGAAAAATCTCGTGAATATGGAAGAGCTAAAGATAAGTGGCTACAACACTCATGATCTGTCACACAATGCTTTCGGTGTTCTTAACCGTCGCCATCGTGGCTGTGAAACCCGAGTGGTTGAAGTTAATTATAACTCGCCCTGTGCTACTTCGGAACGTAGTCTCGAAGAAGGTGATCACTAAAGCGGAGTTGGATGACCTATGGACCCATATGAATAAAACAATGTGCATGCTTGAGATGTGCTTCCCTCCCTCCTATTTTGACACCATGGAACACTTCATGCTTCATATCGTTGACCAGATTGCTGCGTTGTGTAACGTCCCGCCACTCCGGGCCGGGCCCGCTTACCCCCGGCAGCTTAATGGGCCTTCAAGATTTCCCCACGGACCAACACTAGTCTTTTCAGCGCACTTTGTCCTCACTCATGCACACCCGGAATCACTTCCTGGTCGGTCACCCATCCCTAAATTGCTCCAAGCCAAGCACGCTTAACCTTAGAGTTTTTTAGAGATGAGCTTCCGAAAAAGAAGTTGCAACTTGTTGACATGAGTATTCTATCAATTCTATTAAGCCCTGGGCCAGGATGTTACACACTCACCCCTTAGAAGATCGACGTCCTCGTCGGTCAACCCCGAGCCAGGAACTTCATCTCTTGACCACGTCCATGTGTCCACTCGCCAGCGCATGTGCCATGCTCGTGTGACCACTCCGGCCCACACCAGCCATGCACACCATGCCTGCACACGTGCAACACACGTGCCCATGAAACCACGAGAGTCGGCTCGATACCATCCGTAACGTCCCGCCACTCCGGCCGGACCCGCTTACCCCCGGCAGCTTAATAGGCCCTCAAGATTTCCCTACGGACCAACACTAGTCTTTTCTGCGCACTTTGTCCTCACTCATGCACACCCATCCCTAAATTGCTCCAAGCCAAGCACGCTTAACCTTAGAGTTCTTTAGAGATGAGCTTCCGAAAAAGAAGTTGCAACTTGTTGATATGAGTATTCTATCAATCCTATTAAGTCCTGGGCCAGGATGTTACACGTTGGGCCCCATCTACATGCATCATATGTTTCCCTTTGAGCGGTTCATGTATGTAATGAAACGCCTTGTACGAACTCGTTCTCATCCGGAGGGTTCAATGATTGAGGGATACAAGACCGAGGAGATTATTGAGTGTTGTGCCAACTACATTAAAAATGGAGGAGCTATTGGTCTTCCCGTGTCTCATCATGAGGGCCGGCTGTCCGGAAAAGGTACACGAGGACGGAAGTCATTCATCGACCGTGACTAGAAAAGAGTGGATGCAGCACATTTTAGCGTATTACAACAGACAGAGATTGTGGGCCCATACTTTGAGAAACACCTAAGTGAGCTTCACCGAACCACACGGACAAGACAGAAGATTCGATCATAATGGAGCACAAGAAAGCCTTCACATCATGGTTCGAGAACCAAGAGCTTCCACGTGGGGACTCCGGACGCGATGCGTAAGCTGCACAACCGGTACATGCAGGCATCGAAGCTTGGAGTCGATGTCATCACGTGCAAAGTTCCAACAAACGTGTTCAACGATGAAGCCGACTCGGTTCTTAGACCGTATTTCAATGATCTTCACACTATGTTCCGGCTGGGCAAGGTGGACACAACCTTTATAACCCTCTCGGTGCTTGTAAGTAACCCCATTTTCTATCTCCTATTTCAAATATCAATTCTCGTACATATTCTCATATTTGAAGCATTAATCTCATTCATTTTTCACTTATGCTTCATTTAGGATGAATTCGGAATTTCAGAAAAAGAAAATCAATAGATCAGATTGGAGGGTCGGGTACCTCAACCCGAACATGATATGTCAATCCACGATCAACCCGCGGATAAATGAGAAGGATCCAAAGTATAAGGACATGAAGCCCGAGGAGCTAGATCAACTCAAGGCCGAGATGACATCCAAAGCTAGATCCGATGTGGCAACCTACATCTATAATCGCTTCATCAAGTGGCGGGACGGATGCTCTATTCTCGTGCCTTACAACTACAAGTAAGTTCCAACAAGTCTTTTCATCTTCTCTTGCATTGAAATGCTCTAGAATACTAACGCATACGATCATTCTTGCAGTGATCACTGGATCTCGCTTTGTCCTTATGCCAAGAAATGGGTACCTTCTTGTCCTCGACAAGCCTCGACTTGGACAAAAGGGGCTACTCCGACATCGTGAGCGTCATTGATTGGTACGTACTTAATCATCGTAGACATCTATAATTCGGAAATGATAGTTTTATCTAACTATACGTTTTTTATGATGGACCAGCGCATACGAGAATTATGTAAAGGCTGACGGGCCACACAACCCAAGGCGGCCGAAAAATATGTACTTTCGGCACAAATTCCCGGTAAGATACATTTGTCTCACTTCTCTACGCCGTTGTCCTACTATCGGTGTGATTGATAAAATAGTAACTTATTTCCTTTATTTTATATAGTGTGTTAAACAAGTGAAAGGTAGTGTCCACTCGTGGCTACTACACTTGTTTGTACGCGAATAGCTTCTCGAGTTATATGTATGCCATTGTTGAAGAGACCGACCAACAAGTGCGTTTTATTGAGTTTATCACATTAGATTCATTTTAATTATAATTGCAATCTTGTTAATAAAGAAATTCTAATGGTAGAGAACCAAAACGGACAAACAGATATTACAAGATTTTAAGAACAAAGGGTTCCCGCAAGGATCGAAACATCCGACTTCGGACCAAATGTTAATGATTGTGGAGCGTATGTGTCGGTTCTTGCTCGGAGAGGTTATCTCTCCTGCTGGCAGGTTCTTCGACGAAGACAATGAGAGCGCTAGAGACCATCGTTCTCTCTATGAGTGGTGTGGTTCGACACGACCATTCGTGAACGATGGTAGTGAAGATAGTGATGAGTGGATTAGGAAAGTAGTTTGATAGACTTGATAGTTTCTCATGTAAAGACAATGTATATTGTATATATGCAAGTGACTTGATTTGTTTTGAGAAGTAAACATTGGATGATGAATACATGTGAATGTTTTGGGATGTCAATGAATTGTGATTAATATATGTGTATGTTCTGAGATTTGTTGTATTTCTGGTGTACTGTAATTTAATATTTTTGCGGTATTCAAATATTAACGGCGGTTGGTAATATAATCCGCCGTTAAAAAGGCCTTCTTTACGGCGGGCTATATTGCCGCGCCGTTAATAATAACCTTATTAACGGCGGTTGGCATCTACAACCGCCGTTAATAAGGTTATTATTAACGGCGGTTGGCTATTCCAACCGCCGTTTCAAACCCCTTTTGTAACGGCGGTTGGTGACGGGTCGCCGCTACAAACCTCCATCTCTAACTCGCGGAGGCGTAGCGGCGGCCCGGCCTAGCCACCGCCACAGGCCCATTTGGCCCGTCGCTACAGTGCGTCAGCGTGGTAGTGTGACCATATGGAGGAGGAGGAGGACGTCGTGGTGCCTTCCTAGGATGCCTAGTTGGTGGGATACTAGGTAGAGAAGGAAGCAAAGAGATAAGAGAGAAAGGGTGGGTCCCACAAGGTGGAAAAGAATCTGGCAACCTTACTGTTGTAGTCAGGAGCAAGTCAACCAAATTTTTTAGCTCTTTTGTTTTGGCGCCAGTACAAATTTTGCTCGCAAAATTCTTAAAATTCCATGATCAACTGTTGTTTTTCTGCCTTAATGGAATTTTTATCGGGACTTGTGTCATAGTAAAAATTATGAAAAAATATCCCGAAATTCCCTTTTGATATTCCCTTCAAGAATATGCAAAAATATTGGCATACTTCTATCGAGATTCATTGAGGTTTTGCATGTGTCTGGCTTGAATCTATTTTGAATTTAAATTCAAAACCCTAGCTCAATTAATTTGCTTGCACCCAAGTTGTGATCTGAAAATGCAAATTAATTGTTATGCCCACTGTTCACATGTACCTTGTGACATGAGATGTCACACAGCCCATGAGTCCCCAGGCTAATGAAGTGCATGACGGTATTCACCTCTCCCCATTGAAGCTGTGCGACCAAGTTCCAATTCTTTTCGTCCACCCGCTCGAGCTTCCAATGCTGCTGGACTTTGGCATCCCTCCATTGCCGCTGGCGAGTGCTCTCCGGTAAGCCTCCACCCTCCGGACTACCTCCACCTGTTTTTCCACGTCGTGCGCTAGACTTGGTGAGCTTCCCGTCAAGGTCCATCCATCTCCGGCCATTCCTCCGCCGTGCGCTGCCGAACTCCGGCGAGCACACCACTGACCACATGCACCGTGATCTGAAATGGCTACGGCCACACCCAATCTGGACTTTGTGACCCACCCGTGTGGCACTCCGCATGGCAGTTTTGATTTAAAAATCAGAATCGGAATTTTGTAATTTATGCAGAACTTCGATTAAATTTAGAAAAATTCGTATCTACTGTTTTAGAGCTCCAATTTGAGTGAATCCAATTTTCTTCGATTCCTTATCGCTAGATCTATCCAATGGTACGGATGAACTTCATGCTTGTTGCATAGTTTTGCCAGAATAAATAGGAGTTTGTAAATCATAATAAATTCATATATTTTTACCAAAAAGTGATAAAAGTGCAAACTGAAATGTTTTGGACTCCTCCGGGCATGCTACTTCATATGGTGCATCACACTCATATGTTTCTGCATGTATAGCTTTGTATGGTAATTCTTGGTTTATCATGTTTCACTACAACACAAACCCTACTACGGCAACGTATGTCTGACAACGGATTTTGCAAACGTTGCAAGCCTTTCCGAGCTAGCCCACCTCCCCACGAGCCCACCAACTCGTCCTTCGTTATTTGTTTGCCTCAGCCACGGAACAACTCCCCCGAGTAAGGTTGTGCCAGGCCGCCGCCGCTTCTCTCCCTCCCATGCCGCCGCCGCTAGATCTTGCAGGAGCGCAGTCGAGGAGGTGCTGCATCGCTGCCTTTCCTTCCCCCGATTCAGGTACTGCTTCCCGTCATCCTTCTTCTGAATCTGTCCCCGTTCTGTTAAATCCTTCCCCTAATTCGATCAGATCGATTTCTTCCTTGCCTATCTGCCATGTAGTTCCCGTCATCATTGGAGCAGAGGAAGAGGACACCAGATGCAAGCAGCAAGTGTTGGTCCTCCAATGTTTGACGGCGGTCCTCCAATCTAAAGCACAACGACGGGAACGAGAATTAATCCTAAGCAGGACAGCAGCGAGGGCCTGCGGTCTGTGCGGCGTGGAAGACTACTGGCCGGCCGCAACAGCGACCACCAATGATGCGGCACAGGGCTGTGGCCTCGGCGTGGCCAGTCCTCATCGAAGCTGTGCTGGGTGGCGGCGCTCTTGCGTGGAACGAGAAGATTTCCTTGTCTGATTCCAGTACGGGAGTAAATAAACCCAAACAAAGTTCATAGTCGCATACCATGTTTGCAACTACAGGTTTTGTTATACCGTTTGCGATGCTGTTTGCATTCTCGAACCAAACACCACCTAAGAGCTATGTTTATCAGTTTATGTTTAATAGTGTTGCCACATGTATTGCTCTGTTGACTCTATGCCATCGACATGTTAATTGCTGAAAGGTTCCACATTTTGGTTGACTTTGCTTTTACAAGTTACAAAATACTATAACAGTTCATCTTCTTTTGTAGGCGTACTATTCAAATTATTATCACCGTGGGACATCAAAGGAGATGGGTTCATAACATTATCACAATACAGAAGGTATGTGCCCACAATCTCATGATCATTAGTAAATTATATGCTTCATACACAAAAACTGTAGTACAGTAAAAATGTTTAGCTGAGTAGATTGTCTATTCATATTGAAATCATATGGAAGCTGTAAGTGCTCAGCTGATATCATATTTAAAATGCTCTGTTCGTCCACTACTATTAGAAACTGTTAAGTGCTCAACTGATATCATGTTTAAAATGCTCTGTTCGTCCAATACTATTAGAAACTATTAAGTGCTTATCTGATATCATATTTATAATGCTCTGTTTGTCCACTACTATTAGATGAGATGCATGCTATTTCACTTATGGAGCTTTGTAGTTATATCATAATTCTCCTTGCCTACATTGTATTAAGTATAGTAGATATTCATCACGGTGGCCTTATAGTAGATATTCAATCTTTCCCTTTGTTATTTAGTCTTTTCCCTGTTTCAATAATCACTTGTTGCTTCTTAACATGAGTGCTCTTGCAGTTTCTGGACAAGTGGAAACAACGGCACATCAATGTCTGGTTTTATGCGATATTTGCAGACTTACTAAGTCATTGGGTAGCAGAATTAGAATTAAGAAACTAATAAGAGTTCTGCCTTCTTAATAAAGTACAGATACCCCTTTTAAAAATATATATGCTGTATAGTCTGCATTCAATCATTAGTTAGCTGAAATCCATAACGAAATAGCGTCTGATATGTTGTCTAAGTTTATTTGGTTTTCAGCTGATGCTTGACCATATTGAAGAAATTTTTGATGGAGAGTGGACGCATAATGCCAGAACTTTGGGATTAACTAGTGCAGAGAATAGACAAGAAGGGAAAGGACGTAGTGAGTTCATTCCAAGACAACTTAGTCATATTAGGTTTTTTTTTGGAATAATTGTATAAATCGGCTTCCTGGTGGAAAAGTGTATGGTTCGTCATTGTAACAGAAATATTTGTATGCAAATCAATATATTTACTAGTGAAATTATTCTGAAGCAAGCATCTTCTGGAGTCAAAGTTTATATATTGTTATAAGGCTTATGTTATAAATAATGTCTAAACACCAATGCCATATGGTACAAAACAACTCTAGGCTGGTCGATACTACCAACACATACAAGCGTTGTTGTTGCTCGGATTGTCCGTTGCAAGTTTGCAACGCTTATTCATGCTGGTTACAAACGCTTCTGTATGCGTTGCAGAAAGACCTTGCAACGCCACCTCTAGCAACGGATGTAAAATGCGTTGGTAAAGACACTTGCAACCTTATATGAACTTCTAGCAACACATATATGTGTTGTTAAAGGGGTGTTTCTCTTGTAGTGTTTAATTTCTGATAATTAATTGATGCATCAAATGATTATTCTACCTGAGCATGAATGTCACTAGTAGCATGTAGTATCACACTATCTGTTCTTATGCTCATTTCTATACCCTATATTTTCCTGGAAATTTATGTTGGTAGAAACCCGTGTTTTAGTTTCCCAAAATTAATCCTTTCTTCATAAAATCATGAAACTTGCTTATCATTTTGTTATTTCATGTATATATCACCTGTATGTTTCTTTTGTACTGAAACCATGCAAATGTGTTCATGTGACTTAAAATAGCTTTAACTTGCATCATACATATTGCTTGCATGTATTTATATTCGCCTTTGTTGACATATCGCTTCAATATAGGCAACGTTGAACTGCCGGAGGGAAATCTTGAGAAGGACATCTCTCTTCATCAAGACCCGGGAGTAGAAGACACTAACTCTGTTGTACTAGCTCCAGGCAAGCCCTAGTGCATCCTCCCATTTTTAAAGTTTTTATTTTCAATATCACAGTTGCTATACTTGTCTAGGATGTATTGCGCATTAAGTCTAGGAATTGGCTGAAAACCCACTTGCATTGTCCCCGGATAAATCCTATGTAGATGATACCGGTACAGGTCGCCTACTAAAATACTTGATATGCTTAATTCTAGGATCAACGGTACATATGGTCGATTGTGCAAATGTTAGTGAACTTCTTAAACTTGTTAATCACATGTTAAATAAATGGAGACTGGACAGGCCCTATAGGTAAGAGGGCAAGTTACAGTGGTCCAGTCTGGCTTTGTCTTGCAAGGTTGTAGCCCCATTTGTGTCGAGTTAAGGACCGTTGAAAGTGCATCTAGGCCCCTAATTATGGTATTGAGTGATTGACGTCAATACAATTAAAATGGACTAATATTTCCAATGAGCAAGTGTGCATTGAATGTAAATTGCTGAATATGAGAGCAAGGTTTAAAAGAAAGTTCATGTGAAAAGCCAACAAAATTGAATATCTTGGAAAAAGGAAAGCAAATGCTCAAGATGAAGATCAAATAGCTTTTTCTTTTGATCTTGAGTATAGGAACAACGTACTATCAAGAGGGACACACAAGAATAACTGTCGAAGAAACCAAGTGCAAATTCTATCTCAAAATATAAAAATACCAACTCATATTCAGAGCCATCGGACAATGTCCTAACCCCATCGGATCACGGAACCGGGCACACCCAGAAAATTCACTAAGTGTTGATCCATCGGACAATGTCCTAAGCCCATCAGATTTTTCCATCGGATCACGGAATGTTGGACACCGCAAAAATCTCTAAGTCTTGGATCCATCGGACATTATTCTAGGACCATTGGATATTGTCCCATCGGACATTATCCTAAGCACATCCGACATTATCCCGAGCATCGGACAAATCTCAAAAAATTTCTAAGTACTGACCTTGATCGGACAAAATCCGATAGCCATCGGACAATGTCCGATACTTCCCTGTCGGACAAAATCCGGATCTGATCGGATTATTTTATCGGACCACGAGATCCTCTCGCCACTCCGAGTCGGACAATGTCCAACCTCCGTCGGACAAAGTTTGACCTAGATCGAGCCCAACGGCTCTTTTTGTTGCCCCGACTATAAAAGGAGGTCCCTTTCTCCTTTAGCCGGTTGGCAACTCCCCCACTTCGAAATACACTACCAAACTCAGCCAAGCACTCCTCCTCACTCTCTTTGATTCCCCACTCCAATCCTTGGCGGATTTGTGAGGAGATTGAGAAGGATTGAATGAGCTTCATCTCCATTCCTCAAGCACTTGGTTCATCCTCGACATCGACGCTTGTTGTGTTTGTTACTCTTGGGGATTCATCCCCTAGATGGTTAGGCGTCACCCGACAAGATCCCAAGCTTGTGGTTGGGACTCGGATCATTTGTATTGCCCCTCCCTTCGTGGAGCTTTGTTTTAGTGGATGTTAAGCCAGCCTTTGTGGTGGCTTGAAGAGGTTTAGGGTTGAGAGCAACCCGGTCCTTGGTGGACTCCTCAACGGAGACGTAGGCTCCTAGGTGGAGCTGAACATTGGTGAAAAATCGTGTGTCCCCTTTGTCCCCCTTTCGTTTCTTGCAATTTGTGTGCTCTAGCTCTAGTTGTTCTTGCTTAAATTCCTAGATCAACTTGTGTAGGTGGCTTGCTTGCTTGTCCCCTTGTTGCCTTAGCTTTCTAGTGCTTCCAACTGCTTTCTCCTTGTTTATCTCCCGTGGATTTGTCCATTTCGACGACCGATCTGTTTTCCGCACGAGACCATTATTGGACATCATCCTATAGGTGTCGGATTTTGTTGCTACGGACATTATCCTACACCTATCGGATATTGTTATCGGACTTTTCCACACTCGTGCTACTAATTCGTCGAATTAAGTGTTTTTCGGGATTATCGTCTATTCACCCCCCCCCACCCTCTAGGCGACTTTTAATTGGTATCGGAGCAGGTATCTTCGTTGGAGCCTCACCGCTTGAAGATCAAAGATGAGAAACAACAAAGAAGTCAAAGATGCAACCACTAGTGGTGAAGTTCCACCAAAACCAACCGTTGAAGTAGGTGATGAAAACTCACCGGATGAATCAACTCTCAAGGCAAGGAATGACAAGATGATTGAGAGTGGTAAAGGAATTGCTAAGGATAGAGATGTATCAAATGCATTGCCAATACACTACAACAAAATGCCCTACACCTATAGTGATGCAAAGGATGAGCATATTGGACCAGGCTCCGGAAGACTTCCCTATTTCGATGGTCAATACTTTGATCATTGGAAAACAAAGATGCTACTACACTTGGATTCCATGCATCAAAATGTGAGAAATGTCACTCAAAATGGATTCTTGCGGGAATGTAGAAGCAAACTAACCGCACAAGACTTGTTCAATGTAAGGTGCAATGTGACGACGACAAGTGCTCTTGTATCCGCACCAAGTCCTGCTCGAGTATGACAGGATAGCCGGATTGGAGGATGCTCATCAAATTCGGTTGAAACTTAAAGCAGTTCATGAGGGCATTGATAGCATAAAGGAGTCTAAGCTACAAGGGCTTAGAGAAGATTTCAACTACTTTGTCATGAGGTTGGAAGAAGGACCAAAGGAAGCACATGAAAGAATGATGAGGATAGTGAACAAGAGGAGGGCACTTAGAGAAAGAGTGCCGGATTTGGATGTCAATAGAAGGTTGCTACAAGCCTTGCAATCATGGGATGCCAACATAGTGTCCAACATAAGAGATAAAGATGGCTTTAGATATTTCACCATCGATGATGTGATTGGGAAAGTGCTATCCCAAAAACAGCAAATTGATCAAGGCAATAGGATCAATGCTTTACTTAGGGACAAGGAACGAGCTAGTGGGAGCAAAAACGATTGGGCTCTCAATGCCGAACAAGAAAAGAAAAAGAAGGTGGTTGAAGAGAGCGATGATGATAGTGATAATGATACGGCTCTCTTTGTGAAGAGGTTCAACAAGATAATGTCAAAAAGAAGCTTCAAGAAGAATGATCAAGAGAAGAGCAAATTAAGGAAAGCCAAAAACAAGTGCTACATATGTGGAGACAAAGGTCAATGGAACTCCGATGGATCATCTTCCTCATCCGAGTCAGAATTCGATGAAGATAAGGGAGGCATTGCATCACTTGCCATTGGACTCACACCGACCAACATCTCCTTGTTTGGAAGCTTGACCGATGATGAAGATGACACCAGGAACAAATGCACGATGGCCAAAGGCTCCACGGTAAATGTCAATGAAAGTTCTCAAATTCCGAACATGTTTGATTTGTTGGACATCATTGAACAGGAAAAGGAGACTAATGAGAGGCAAGGGGAGATTCTTGAGAGACAAGAAGAAATGCTTGTTCAAGAGAAGCAAAGGGTGCTTGAACTTGAGAAGCTCTTAGAAGTTGAGAGGAAGAAAAATATATATGCAGGTTTTATGTTACGTAGTGTATGTTTCTTTTAATTAGAAGGTTATCCCCATGACATTTCCTATATAATCATCATCATAAGAAATCATCACATCCCCACATGAGCATGTTTATTTTATGCAAACATTGCATTAGATTCCGTTATTGAGAAAGTTCCGTGAACTGAATATCTTTGTATTCGCTCATACTCACGCATCGAATTGCATTCATATAGGAACCCCAACCGAAGGCGAGAATCAAGAAGGGCAGCAAGTTGAGTTGAACTCCTTTGAGTGTGCTAACTACGACCCGAACCAAGGCAAGCCCTGGTGCATAATCCCAATTGTTTAGTTTTTGGTTTAAATTCACATATCCGTCGCTCCGAAGAGCAATCCCTAAAAGTGTTACGCAACCTAGGTTCTATCATCAATTAACCACACAATTAGCATCATCAAGTAACTATAATCAAAACAAGATCCGAGTACTAGCCTAATCACCACGATTAAGATAATATCTGAATAGTTAGCCTAGAACTAAGCAATTGCATCAGGCATATGGATGATTATAGAATAAAGATCAACAGATTACTAAAACCTTCATCTACATATTCACTCATCCTTGGGATATGTAGTGTAGGATACATCACCATCTAGAAGGCCGACCTTGATGGATCAACTCTAACACCAATGGGTTTTGAAACTCAACTAGAGATCTATTATGACGAGACAAAGCACCAAATTCGGGAGTTAGAGCCACAGGGGCTTCACCTTGTTAAAATAAATATCTAGTTGAGTATCAAGAACCATTGGTAATTGGAGTAGATCCATCAAGGTAGGCCCCCTAGATGGTGATGTATCTTAAGGATGATTACATGTTGATGATGGTTATAGTGGTTTGTTGATCTTGAGTCTATAATCATTGCATATGCTTGTTTCCATTGCTTAGTTCTAGGCTAAGTAGTCGGATATTATCTAAATCATGGTGATTAGGCTAGTACTCGGATCGCGTATGATTATTGTTGCTTGATGATGCTATCGGTGTGGGTTAGTAGCAACGAGTGCTAAGCTTGCGCAACACCCCTAGATAGTTAAGTAGGGTAAGACGCTTAATTGACTAAGGGATTGCCATCGGCAGCGATAAATCGGTGGTCTCTCGGAAAGGCGTGATGTTCTTATTCATCTACGGTTTGCAATTAATCTATGTATTTAATCCATTATGATGCTATCTAATTAGACATATTGGTTACGATCTCAACTAATAGGTATCTGGTTACTCACATAAGCTTACTTCACTAATCAAGTTTCTAAAGTTGTTAGCTTTTAGATCGTGCAACGCGCCGATCGACACGCTTCTTGCGTCGATCGACACAACAACCAACAAACACCCTCACCTCAACGACCAACAGTAGCTCGGTTCGATCTTAACTATTAACAATATTCAATTCCCATCGGTCCTTGTGGATTCGATTAAACAATGGAATACTCTAGGGGAAAAGGTGCTACAATTGTACACCGTCCTCTTGCGGTATATAAGTGGGTGCGTAGTTACGACCAACACATAGCTTCCTAGTACGCCTCCTCTGTCATGATCTTTGAGATAATGTCTTGCATTACATGTTTGAGTCTTAAAGTTTCCTTGATCTCTTCCGGATAAATATCTTCAAATATCTCGTGCAAATAACCTTCCATAATTTTGGAATGGACCATGCCTTGCCCTTGTTGGGCTGGTGTGTCAATGCGCCGATCGGCAACATTGGGCTTCCTCCTCGCATTTTGTAACGTCCCGCCACTCCGGGCCGGGCCCGCTTACACCTAGCAGCTTAATAAACCCTCAAGATTTCCCCACGGACCAACAGTAGTCTTTTCTGCGCACTTTGTCGTCCCTCATGCACACCCAGGAAACACTTCCCGGTCGGTCACCGATCCCTAAATTGCTCCGGGCCAAGCACGTTTAACCTTAGAGTTCTTTAGACACGAGCTTCCGGAAAAGAAGTTGCAACTTGTTGACATGGGTATTCTATCAATCCTATTAACCGGTGGGCCAGGATGTTACATACTCACCCCTTAGATGATCGACGTCCTCGTCGGTCAACCCTAAGCCAGGAACTTCCTCTCTTGGCCACGTCCATGTATCCACTACCAGCGCATGTGCCATGCTGTGTGACCACTCCGGCCCCATACCAACCATGCACACCATGCCTGCATGCGTGCGACACATGCGCCCATGAAACCGTGAGAGTCGGCTCGATACCAACCGTAACGTCCCACCACTCCGGATCGGACCCGCTTACACCTAGCAGCTTAATAGGCCCTCAAGATTTCCACACGGACCAACACTAGTCTTTTCTGCGTACTTTGTCCTCACCCGTGCACACCCAAGAAACACCTTCCTGTCGGTCAACCATCCCTAAATTGCTCCAGGCCAAGCACACTTAACCTTAGAGTTCTTTAGAGATGAGCTTCCGAAAAAGAAGTTGCAATTTGTTGACATGAGTATTCCATCAATAAATTAAGCCGTGGGCCAGGATATTACACATTTCTTCAGCCTTTGACCCATATCCTCTATAATGCCTTCATTTATGCTAACTTAGCCTATTTCTGCTATAAAGCTCTAGAACAATGCATATAGAAATATATAGCTAATATCATAGGTAAATGGCCTATATTAGTGTGAATCATGCTCTTTTTTTGGTGATATTCATATGTAAAATGGGCACATAGGAAGTCCCAACACACCTCAGAAAATGACATACAAAGGGATGCTACTAAAACAAGCCAGCAATTGAATCAGTATGTCATTTAATAATTATAATCTATGCGGAAGCAATAAGATAGTTCAACATCTCAAGAGAGTAATAATTTTATAAACTCCACAACGCAGGTAATAGACTACAACCAAACTATTTATAAGTTCTTTATTAAAATAACATGGATAAGACTATGAAAGTTTAGAAAAATGAAGTGGCGTGCTGCTACTTCCCATCCCACATCCGTGTTCTCCACAATAAGGCACATGAAGGGGGAAAATGTAAGCGCATGAGATTTATGAAAAAATTCAACTAGTAAACAAATTTAACAAGGTTATTTGATCCATAGTTCAATTGATTAACAATTTAAACAGCAACATTAAAATGTAGCAACAGCTGAAAATCTAACTCCAAGTAGTAAGATAAATCATTAATAACTTTACAGTTCGAAACTTCCATGCAAATAAAGCAATACGATGCATGATTTCTCTTTTACCCTCAAATCCGAACAAAAGGAAGTGAGCGCGGCAACCACATTGCTTAATTCAACATGCGTTGTTGTACCAGTACTTACCACAACAACAATATGCATCCAATGGAAAGTGCGAAAACATAAAAATGTCATGTATGCACTTCATCATATACTTCAACTTTAATAAATAGAATCCGTAATATGATAACAAATACTCCAACACATCGAGATAAATACCCATTTAGAATATTATTTGGCTATTCTGAAGTATTTTAATCTAGTGGCGCAAATTCAAATAACAAAGTTAAAGCAAGGGGCCCACAATGCTACATTTACTAGCCTTCACCAATCAGTGATCAACTGAAAGCTAAGCACACTCTGAAGGGGAACCACCTGATAATAGATACTACTCAGCACCAATACAAACATATACATCAAACAAACATGAGTAAAACGGACACTCGAGCCGCCACTCTCCTCATCCAAGTAGGTGGCCTCCGAGCGAGAGGTGCGAAGCCTCCACTCTTGAGATTCAGTGACCACAGAGTCCGTAACTTCAGCCCTGGCGTTCACCCTGCCAGCCACCTCCTCGCTCGGTTGAGGAATCGCCACAGGCCGGTGTAACATTCGGCGTACAACAAGCCTTCTGAAGAAGAAGCAACAAAAAGAAGTAAAATTACAGAAAATTATAATCTGGCGCAAAGTGCCAGATGCAAAGTCATGAAGCAACTCATGAGAACGCATTGAAGAGTAGCTGGCAGCAATCGAAAGAACGAGCAAAAGCGCCTACACAAAGCTCCAGAACAATGCATATAGAAACATATAGCTAATATCATAGGTAATGGCCTATATTAGTGTCAATCAAGCTCTTTTTTGGGTGATATTCATATGTAAAATGGGCACTTAGGAAGTCCAACACACCCCGAAAAATGACACACAAAGGGATGCTACAAAAACCAGCCAACAATTGAATAAATATATCATTTAATAATTGTAATCTATGCGGAAGCAATAAGATAGTTCAACATCTCAAGAGAGTAATAATTTTAAAAAGTCCACAACTCAGGTAATAGACTACAACCAAGGTATTTATAAGTTCTTTATTAAAATAACATGGAGAAGACTATGAACGTGTAGAAAAATGAAGTGGTGTGCTGCTACTTCCCATCCCACATCCATGTTCTCCACAATAAGGCACATGAAGGGGGGAAAATTAAAGCACATCATATTTACGAAAAAACTCAACTAGTAAACAACTTTAACAAGGTTATTTGAGCCGTAGGTCAATTGAATAACAATTTAAATAGCAACACTAAAATGTAGCAACAGCTGAAAATCTAACTCCAAGTAGTAAGATAAATCATTAATAACTTTATAGTTCGAAACTTCCATGAAAATGCAAATGTAGATGAAGCAATACGATGGATGATTTCTCTTTCACCCTCAAATTCGAACAAAAGGAAGTGAGCGCCGCAACCACATTGCTTAATTCAACATGCGTTGTTGAACCAGTACTTACCACAACAACAATATGCATCCAATGGAAAGTGCGAAAACATAAAAATGTCATGTATGCACTTCATCATATACTTCAACTTCAATACATAGAATCCGTAATATGCTAATAAATACTCCAACACATCGAGATAAATACCCATTTAGAATATTATTTGACTATTCTGAAGTATTTTAATCTAGTGCCGCAAATTCAAATAACAAAGTTAAAGCAAGGGGGCCAGAACGCTACATTTACTTGGCTTCACCATTCAATGATCAACTGAAAGCTAAGCACACTCTGAAGGGGAACCACCTGATAATAGATAATACACAACAGCAATACAAACATATACATCAAACAATCATGAGTAAAACCGACGCTCGAGCCGCCACTCTCCTCATCTGAGTAGGTGGCCTCCGAGCGAGAGGTGGGAAGCCTTCACTCTTGAGACTCAGTGACCACAGAGTCCGAAACATCAGCCCTGGCGTTCAAACTGCTAGCCGCCTCCTCGCGCTCGGTCGAGGAATCGCCACAGGCCGGTGTAACATTCGGCATACAATAAGCCTTCTGAAGAAGAAGCACCAAAAAGAAGTAAAATGACAGAAAATATAATTCGGCGTAGAGCGCCAGATGCGATGTCACGAAGCAACTCATGAGAACGCATCGAAGAGCAGCTGACAGCAATCGAAACAACGAGCAAAGGCGCATATACAAAGCTCCAGAACAATGCATATACAAACATATAGCTAATATCATAGGTAAATGGCCTATATTAGTGTCAATCTGCTCTTTTTGCGTGATATTCATATGTAAAATGGGCACTTAGGAAGTCCCAACACACCCTAGAAAATGACATACAAAGGGATGCTTCTAAAACAAGCCAGCAATTGAATCAATATATCTTTTAATAATTATAATCTATGCGGAAGCAATAAGATAGTTCAACATCTCAAGAGAGTTATAATTTTATAAACTCCACAACGCAGGTAACTAGCAAGGTGGCCCGCACAATATGCACGGCTAGCCATGCTACTGTAATTTATTTGACATGATTTGGAGTTTATTTTTTTATGAATATTATAGAACTTTATATAAATGATTTCTTTAACTAATATAATGTTTATTATACGTCATCATGTAGTATATGATAAGAGCCTTAGACTATATTAAAGATATAGTTACCTCAATACAATTTATTTCATCAGATAGTAAGTTATAGACCACTAATACAATTGTGAAACATGCTTGTTTATTATAATGTGTTAGGGGCCGAAATAAAGATTTTTGCAAATGAACATGATATGATCATGGTTTTTTTCCCCTTTCCATAGGGTGCCTTTATCTCTTGCTACACTTTCTAAATGATTCTAGCTATGTTTTTTTTTTCTGAGGGAAACTGGAGAGGCTGCCGCCCCTACAGTATTTTATTGCATTATAAAAGGAACAAATGTACAAGTCATGAAATGAAGAAGAGAAGAAAAAGAACAGGGTACACTGTCTAGTTTAGAGATTGGATCCATTGTTTCAGTTGATCTAAGTGTTTAGCTTTAGCCCTATGGACAACCATGGCCATCTCCTTGAGGAACTTAGATTTGCAATGTTCCACTGAGGGATCAACATTATTGAATATCCAATTATTGCGTTCTTTCCAAATGCTCTAGCTCATCAGGACAATTATTTCCATGAAGAAAGGTACTTTGAGTTTGGATTTGATCCACTTCACTGCTTGTGTTGCTTGTAGCCGAGCAGGCACAGAGATGCCTAGCAACTGCCAACATCCTTTTGCAAAGTTACATCTGAAAAATAGATGCTTCAGACTTTCTTCTTTCTGTAGTATACATAGATCACATGTGTAAGATTCCAGTATCATATTTTTCCTTCGCAGCATAGCTCTTGTGTTGAGTCTGCATTGTAATAGAAGCCAGAAAAAGACTTTGTGTTTGGGCTGGCAGGAGGATCTCCATAGCCATCTAAAGGAAGGATGCGTTAGCATGTGTCCTGATAGCTGCTTGTAGACCAGTGATGCTGAATATAATCCTTTTTGCTTTACATGTTTCCACAGGTCTTTTGCAGCCGTGAGCTGTAGGTTGAGAACAAACTCATTGAGTATTTCCCATTGGGCATATGCTTCCACACTGAGAGGCTGATGGAATAGGTCTGCAAAATTTCCTGCAGCCTTCACTTGTGAAACAAGAGCTGATTGATTTTTAGCAAAGGAGAAAAGCTCAGGATACTTTAATTTATATCTTTCTTGCTACCTACGTACACAGCTTTCTAATCCTTAGGTTCTACTAATGTTTTCTTACCCTCGACACATCTAGCCATTTTGATATATAGAATCACTTTAGAGCGTACCGTGCTAGTGCAGTTGAAGTCAAATATGATTTATGACCAGGATTTCTTTTTCAGATTGCAGGGAGAGATATTGAGGGCTTGGTACATAGCAAATCATCAGTTGCTGGAGACCCTGGTGATAATTGGAGAATGTTTTTATTATCTTACGTTGAAAAAGTGACTTTAACTAAAAAAAAATGAAGAGGGACATGCAGCTTCAACAGTTTGCAGACCTACTCGATCGGATCAAAATTTTCTTCTGCAGAGTTTTGAGCAATACAATATTTTTCTCTGAAAATGAATATATATCAATTACTAAATAATGAGTTTTTTATTCTAATAAAACATAGCATCAGAAGCTTTAGAGTGCTATACACAGGACTTGAGAACTAAAGGGCTATTTATGCCATTACATAGTGTTCTATATGCAGAAATAAAATTATTAATTTGGTTATGTATTGTCCGGATCAGGCGATTGGCGATCGGGGAAATGTCGTCTGCTAGTTAATTCCGGCCACCTCGTCGGCGGGATGACGCCTGGCTCCAAGGTGCTCGGGGATCGAGTGGCTGAGGGAGGCTCGGGTGTGGGAAGATTCTGGACCGGCAACGACTCAGAATCAGAGTCGGATGTGGAAGACCTTGGTGATTCTGAGCGACGGCCTGATCTTGTTCGCTCTGCAGCGCTCGAGTCAGATTCCGGCGCCGGTTTACAGGACTGGAAAGAGGTGAAGAAGAAGCATCGTAAACAGCAGGATGAGGCCCTGACGGAGCGCCGGAGACCGCATGGTATTCACTGGCCATGGTCGGTGGCGGATCACGGCCGGCGATCTGCGTGGAAGGGTCCGCTGCCTAGGCCGAGACGCTCGCCACCGAAGACTATCGGAGATGTTCTCAGGCCAGCGGTGAACAACCGCACGAGGTCTAGAGGACCTGCTACCACTACCGGTGTCAAGGCCGGTGATCATCTGCGGAGTCGGGCGGAGCTCGCGGCGCCTAGGCGGAATTTGAATCCGCATCGGGTGATGTCCGTGCATGGGCCTGTTCTGGTGGGCCAGGTGGCGCATGGGCCTGTAGTGCTTGGAAAGGCTGCTCAGAGGCCTGTTTCCCAGGACCAGACAGCGAATCGGCCACGGAGAATAGACGATCGGGAGCGCCCTCGCCGCGGCCTAGACGCAATCCACGAGCGTTTAGCACCGCGACACGATCGTACTCACAGCCGCCGGAAAACCTAAGCGCAGGCGGTCATGGCAGGTGGAGGCGCGAAGGGGGTGCTTGGCAAGGCGAGTGGCGACGGCGACGAAGATAAGAGAAGAACCTTCGGTTTCCAATTCCTTCGTGGCGGCCGATCCAAGGCCGGTAGAGGCAGAGGTCGACGAACTCCGTCCCCGCCTCATTTTGGGAGGGGCGGTCGCGGCCAGACTGGTGGCCGTGGAAAGGCTCGTGGCTTGCGTGACGGCGCTCCGACAGATCATCTAGGAAAACTATTTCAGTGAAATTTTACCGAAATATCCGAAATATCATATTTATCGGTAAGGTCCGATATAATTTTTATCGTCGAAATTTCATCATTGACTATACTTATTTATCGAAAATTGTTTCTAATATGCATACAACTATGTTAATTTAGAGATTAAAGATCATTTCTAGTCAAATCATGCGACTAATTTCAAAATGCAATTAATTTTAATCACCGAAATTACCGATATTTCCGAAATATCATATTTATCGGTGACCCCCGATATTTTTTTCATACCGAAATTTTTTTCCTCAACAACAATGCAAGGGGCGCACTGTGCAGCGCGAGGTGCCCACCACAGCCAACAAGGGAGAATCTCAACAAGGAGGTTAGCATCACGGACCTGAACTAGTAGGGGAGAGGGTGAAGAAGAAGAAGAAGTCCCAGCTTCAATGTGTCATCTGCTTGGAGGATCATCACACCTCCGCGTGTCCCCTACTGCTAGGTCCAAAGCCTACAGCTGTGTGTTGCGATCTCGGGGCCACAGGTACGGGGTTCTTCCAAATTCCGTATGATAAGGCTGCACCGATCCCCAAAAAATCACGGCCACTGCTCTCATAAAGATTGTTGAAGGGGAGGTGTCGGCAGAGCTAGTGAAAGCGGAGTTGATTCGCCTCATCCCGATGAAATGGGACTGGGTGGTTCACACAAATAGCAAGGATTCATACCTGGTTACTTTCCCGTGCCAAGTTGAACTGCAACGCATGGTAGCCATAAAGCGAATCCCCACCGACAACAATGAAGGTGTTATGGACTTTGAGGAGTGGAGTCAAGAAATAAAGCCTGCTAGGAAATTACACAAGGTGTGGGTTCATGTCTATGGTGTTCCGTATGAGATACGCTCATTCTTACCGTTGTGGGCGGTAGGAACAATCATCAGGGCAACTACGTGTGTTGATATGAAGTACACACGAAAAACTGGTGTGGTTCGTCTTCAAGTCGCGGTACTGGAAGTGGAGAACATCCCAGAGAACGCGGATATTGTTGTTGATGACTGTCTCTATGAGATCTTTTTTAACATCGATACTGTTCAATGGACGGATAATGGGGATGAGTTCAATGATGCTGATGATTTGGATGATAATTACAAGGACCGTCAAAGAGAAGACAAGTCGCGTGAAGATATGGAGATGGAGGATGCCCATGAATCCACTACCGACAAGACAGATTCCAGTGGCAATGTAATTATTAATAATGTCATGCAAAAGGAGTCCGGTTCGCATCGATCTGCTGATAGCAAGACAGAGGATATGACTCCGCTCGAATCAGAGTCAATGGCAGTTGATGCGCTTGATGGCGCCCTAGCTTTGGCCGCAACAGAACAGGGTTGTGTTGGCGAAGAGAAAGTGGCGTTACACAGCTGTGTGAACACTGACCAGAAGGCTACGCAAGGCATGATAAGCCTAGAGCGTGCACCGGTGAATTCAGTTGCACCTGCTGCTGTGACTGTGCATGCGAGGAACATGGTGGACGTACATGTTGGCAAGCAAAACGTGGTGGCACCTGGGCAGGTTGGAAGCTTGCAGCTGGCCGGTTGTGAACATGCACTAGTGGAGTCAGAAGAATTAGTGCTTGTGTTAGAGGCAATGCCGAAGCCGCTAGCAGCTGTGGTGGAGAGCACACCAGTTCTGTTGGAACTTGGTACACGTGTTACAACTGTCACGACAGCTGTGGACATTGCACTGAAGGGAACTGCTTTAGGGGGCAGTGACACGTTCCCTGTTGCACCTACACCGGTGGAGGGGCCGCCTTGTGCGCCTGTCGCTGCAACTACTGAGGAGCTCCGAATTGTTGAAGAAGCAATCGACTCGGCAGTGTACAAACTGCTGGATCAGATTAGCCTCAAGGTAGCTCTAGAGAATGACGGCGACAACATGAGTGACAGCGTGACAACTCTGGCGTGTGCAGTGGAGAACTGGGTGCTGGTTCCGAGCCCGATGTCCCAGGAGGGGATACCGCCGGCTAAGGGAACTGGTGCCTCGACTGGGATGAACCAGGCACTGGTGGCTGACGGCACGCCAGTAGTGGCAAGCGCCGAGGAGGTTGCGGGTTATGAGCTGCCCGCGGGAGACGCGCATACTCGGATTTCGCCTTCTGTGGCGGGATCTCGAGTACCGGTACCTGCGATCAGGAAGATGGGGGTGAAACAGAAGGCGAATCTTAAGGCACTCCCTACTCATAAGAATCCAAGGGTAGTTTGCGGCCGTCGGCCAAACAGGATGACCACACACTCGCCAAAACTGAATGCATGGCAGCGAAGAGGAACCTTGAACAACCAGGTAACACTTCTTTTACCTCGTTTTCTAATTCCTTAGTTTCATCTAGGATTAGCAACCTAGGTGTTTCTATGGGTAGAGATATTAGCGAAGTTTCCAATTCTGTTATTTCTCTAAAAAGCATAGAAATTGATAGGTTGGGGTCTCGCCTAAGGGAAATAAAAGAAGTAATAATAAACAACACCTGGCTGTATTGGAGGAGGACGATTTCGATGCAACACTCAACCATGCTTGTGGTGATTTAATGGAGGATGCATATGAACAGGGACTAGATCACTTATGTTGTGATTTGGATGCAGTCCCTCGTAAGAAAAAGTCCCATTCCGGCAGCAAGAAAAAGATGGGTGTGTTGCGGACTTGGCTAAACACAGGTATTTATCGGAAATGGTGAGGGAGGAGCAAATAAATTTTATTGCTCTAATGGAGATAGGTCGGGATGATTTCCCAAATGCGACCCTTAAGAAATTTTGTGCCGGCAGTGATTACATATGGCATATTATGGCACCTCGAGGACGTTCAGGCGGAATACTCCTAGGAGTGGACCTGACAGTCTTCGACATTGGCTCTATGTCGGAGGGGGACTTTTATGTCAAATTACCCTTCGAAATAAAGAGGATGGATTCAAGTGGGTCTTATATGCGGTCTATGGACCAGCACAACCTGAACACAAGGAATCCTTTCTCACCGAGCTAGCTAATTCATGCTCTCGAGAAACTCTCCCTTATATTGTGGGAGGGGATTTCAATATAATGAGAGGACCAAAGGAAAAGACACCGACAATTTCAATCATAAATGGCCCGATATTTTCAATAAGGTCATTGTTGTTCTTGATCCGAGAGAAATTGAAATTTCGGGGCGTCGGTTTACATGGGCCAGGCATGGGGACGACCCGACGTATGAGAAGCTTGAGCGAGTTCTCGTAAGCATGGAGTGGGAGGAAAAATTCCCGCTATCTACCATGGAGGCTAGGGACAGAAGTCAGTCGGATCATACCCCGATCATGCTGAATACGGGGTCATCTACCCATACGAACAACACACCTCCATTCAGATTTGAAAGAGGGTGGTTCCTTAGGGAGGGGTTCCATGATATGGTTGCAAGCATTTGGCAATCCATTAATCATGGGCGCTTCAATTTGGAACGATGGCAAAATAAGATCAGAGCTGTACGAAAACACCTTCGTGGGTGGGCAAAAAATACAACTGGTCATTATAAAAAGGAGAAGAAGAAATTAATCTCCTTAATTGATTCGCTTGATAAAAAAGCAGAGTCCTCTCCTCTTTCTCGATGCCGAGATCAATTGGAAGCACTATCTCAAGGAGAGACTAGTGACTTTACTACGAGAGGAGGAGATCAAATGGTATGAACGGGCTAAAGTCAAGACCTTGTTGGAAGGTGATAATAACACCAGATTTTTCCATTTGGTCGCGAACGGAAAACATCGCAAACAACACATCTTCAAACTAGAACAAGAGGATGAGATTATTGTTGGTGATGAACAGCTAAAGGCCTATATAACAAGTTATTATAAAGACTTGTTTGGCTCACCCGTTGAGAACTCGTTCACCATGATCGAATCCCGGATGGGGGATATACCACAGGTGATCGAGGCAGAAAATGAGATACCGACAGCTCCCTTCACCGAAAAGGAAATCAAGGAGGCAGTGTTCCAGATGGAGCACAACAAATCTCCTAGGCCAGATGGTTTCCCCGCTGAGTTCTATCAAGTCTTTTGGGAAGTCCTTAAAGGTGATTTTCGCGCCTCTTTTTGGACTTCCACCAGGAGAACCTACCCCTTTTAGCCTGAACATTGGTATAATTACGTTGTTACCAAAATCCACGGATGCTAAAATGATACAACAATATCGACCTATTTGCATGCTTAATGTCAGCTTTAAAATCTTTACAAAGGTTGGCACTAACAGAATCAATGCAGTAGCTGGGTCTATTGTTTCGCCCTCCCAGTACGGCTTTCATGCCGGGCGTAACATAATGGAGGGAGTTGTCATTTTACATGAGACAATCTATGAACTCCATACAAAGAAGTTTAATGGAGTAATTTTCAAAATTGATTTTGAAAAGGCCTATGACAAAGTTAAGTGGTCCTTTTTACAACGGACACTACGTATGAAGGGATTTTCCCCTAAGTGGTGTCGTTGGGTAGAAAGGTTTCTCTCGGGAGGTAGTGTTGGAATCAAAGTAAATGATGACATTGGACATTATTTCCGGACAAAGAAAGGATTGCGCCAAGGGGATCCTATGTCACCCATCTTGTTCAACATTGTAGCTGATATGCTAGTCGTGCTTATTAAAAGAGCAAAGAATGAAGGACAGATTGATGGTATAATTCCTCACTTAGTGGATGATGGGTTGTCTATTCTGCAATATGCGGATGACACCATCTTGTTTGTGGACCATGACATTGAGAAGGCGAAAAACATGAAACTATTGCTATGTGCTTTCGAGCAATTGTGCGGTCTGAAGATAAACTTCCACAAGAGCGAATTGTTTTGTTATGGCGAGGCAAAAGAATTCGAAGATCAATATAGTGAGCTTTTCGGCTGCAAGATCAGAATACCCATTTCGATACCTGGGTATTCCGATGCACCACAGAAAACTCAGTAATAATGATTGGAGAATAATTGTGGAACGGTTTGAAGGAAGACTAAATTGCTGGAAGGCAAAACATCTTTCATATGGAGGTCGGCTCACTCTGATTAATTCGGTTCTAAGCAGTCTTCCGATGTTTATTATGTCTTTCTTCGAAATTCCCAAAGAAGTTCTCAAAGTCCTAGATTCGATACGTTCCAGATTTTATTGGCATGGGGGTAAGAATACTCATAAATACCGCTTCGCCAAGTGGAACTTGATGTGTCGACCCAAGGATCAAGGAGGACTTGGCATCATAGACTTAGAGGTACAAAATAAGTGTTTACTGAGTGAGTGGTTGTACAAACTCCTAACTGACGAAGGCTTATGGCAAACTCTTATCCTGAACAAAAATCTGGGTTCAAGAACTTTAGTCCGAGCTGAAATCAAACAAGGAGACTCCCACTTTTGGCGCGGCCTCTTGAGAGTCAAGGATGAGTTCTTCACTTGCATCTCCTTTAGGATAAAAGACGGGAGCCAAATAAGGTTCTGGGAGGACGCTTGGTCCGGTACTCGACCTTTTCGTGATGTTTATCCTAATTTGTTCCATGTTGCCTACAACCACCATGCTACAGTGGAAAGGGTAATGGGTCAACAACCATGGAACCTCTCTTTCCGGAGGGATTTGATCGGGATAAAACGTACGGAATATGATGCCCTCGTGGCTCAAGTTTCCCAAATAACATTCACTAATGAAAGGGATACGAGTGTGGTGGAAGTTCTATAAGACGGGGATTTTTTCGACCCGCTTGATGTATAACTATCTTATTAACCAAGATATAGCCTTTTGTCACAAAGGAATTTGGAAACTAAAAATTCCCCTCAAGATTAAGAGTTTTCTTTGGTACCTCGCTCGTGGGGTAGTCTTAACAAAGGAAAATCTAAAAAAGAGAAACTGGAAGGGTAGTCATAAGTGTTGTTTTTGTAATCGGGATGAGACAATTCAACATCTTTTATTTGACACTATACCACAGTTCGTTTTTAGCAACTTACGGTTGGCCGCTAAAAGCGCCTTCAACATCTTACAGTCGGTCGGTAATGACTTTTACCGAGTCGGTGTAAGTGGCGTCGGTAAAAGTATTAACGACCGACCTCTTTTTACCAACCGACCATTAGTTGCTACTGCTAAAGTATTACCGACCGACTGTCCATTGCTAATATTGAAATTACCGACCAACAGTCCATCGGCAACCATTAACATAATCACAACACAAAATCTCATCATTAACATAATACATATAATTAATCATTAGTACTAATCCATAAATAGTTATTATTATCCACGGACCATACACAACTGACCAACATGCAATAAAATTATAGATGAGGCTAGTAATATCCATTTATTGGTTCAAATCAGAATTATGTTGTTACAAGGCAAAGGTAAAGTACTACAAGTTGTCACAATACAACGTAACACATGTTAGACCAAGTGCTAGTTTACACCTCCTTTGATTATATTACATAAGTGGAGCAACGAATAGCCCCAGCATATTTGTACAAAACCGGTATTAACAGCTGCTTTTCAGTCATCCAAATGCTTCCAATCATCCGATTGCTCTCAACAGTTTGGATAGTAACGGTCAGTGCCCAATACTTCATGCAAAAGACATGGCAAACCATTCAATATGGAGGCAAACTGTAAAAAAAAAACACACTCAGACAAGTACAGGGTGTCAAGCCCAAAATTATAGAACTGCGCTGAGGTACTTTAAATTTGTATATTGAGTGGTTTTTTTCTGTCCTGATAAAGTAATAATGGTATTAGCGATCTTTACTGAAATGTTAATGTAAATAGGATCCCAACACTTGTCTATTCACCTATTAGACCACCAGAAATTTCTCGTGCATCAGTTGATATCATCAAGTTACTTTATAAGGCTACAAGCACTACAAGGTACTACCTACTGCATATAACTAGCTATTGAATTGGAAAAGACCCAGTTGAGCAAATTTGTACTGAATCTCAAAATAAAGAATTAAGGTCTCTAAGTGAATGTAAGGAACATTCAGAATTACATGAAAATCTTGACATCGGACGAGGTGCATCTGCTACTGACAAAAAAGAAGAAAAGAGAGCACACATCATAGAAGTGACAAAATTGGAGACTGATCTGTTTGAGGAACGCAGTGGCTCCTACATGTGCCTGATGGTGACCGAATGCGGTCTAGGTGGTGGGGTAGCAGATCTAGACGAGGGTTGCGCTGGATCTTCCGTAGGGAGGATAGGAGGCATTTGGCATCCAAGATTGCAGACTGATACAGGCCGGACAACCCCGCACCCTGCAGCCTAAACTCTACATTCTGCAGCCTCGAGCAGAACAGAGGTCCAGCAGCTGCAGCGCGCTTCTCGTTGAGCTTGAGGGCTGGCCGTGCTTGAGGTCGATGGCGCTATGTAGTGTGTGGAGAGGGGTGCCATGCGCTGTGGCTCGTGTGCTGCGGCACCGCGATACGCAGTCCAGTGTGAGCTGCGGTGGTATGGTGGGGCATCGTGGTGCGCTTGGCGAGCAGGGTGGGAGGTACGACGGCTGCGGCGGCGGGCGGGGACGCGAGAGACGATGAGTTGTGAGAGGGTGTGGCTAAACGGTACGGGAGACTAGGGTTCTGATTTTACTGGGCTTGGCCTGTTTCTTCGTTCAATTTCCAGCCCATACGACCCCAAACAATTACCGACCGAATGTGTGACCCGGGTGTAAAGAATTACCGACCAACAAACGGACTCTAAACTGTATTACAATTCCCGACCGACCGTCCATCAGTAAATGTAGAATTACCAACCAATCGAGCGTCATTCACTTTTAACGACCGATAATTAGTAGCTAATATTGGTCGGTAAAAACGGACTGTGGTATAGTGGCCGTCATGCCAGTAATCTTTGGAGGGTAGTAGAAGTAGCTACGGGGTTATACCCACCTAGATCAATAGCTCATATAGCGAGCAATTGACTTTCTCGTGTTGCCTTGAAGGCTCGTACGATTATCTTAGTGGGGGTAGCGGCCTTTTCTTGGGATATTTAGCTATGCAGGAATGATATTTGTTTTAACAGTGTTAGATATTCATCATTTTTGCAGGCTTTATTCAGGGGAACATACTGGCTGCGGTACTGGCGCTGCTGCAGCCTGAGGAGAACAGGAACCACATCCCATCAATCTGTGCATCCATAGAGGTGGCGGCCATGCAACTTTTGCTAGTTATGGTTGAAGGTTTAATAATAGACTTGGTTCTTCTTGATTGTGCTTCTCACGAGGCAGTTGGATGACTGCGTTCCTTGTAATAATAAAACACTGGCTGTATGCACTACGCAGAGGCCGGAAACATTGTAAACTTTGTTTCCATTATCTAAAAATACCACGTTAAACGGAAAACATGACTGGTCTGTGGAGTAGTTACATGATCTGATTATGTGTTTGCATGGCAATATAAGAGTTTTCTCTAGATTATTGCTCTTGACTTCACTACTTACAGAGCACATGATCCTGTGATTGTTTTTCTTGCTAAGCTGAAATTAATGGTTATTTCAGTGTGATATATTTTTCTTGAAACGACGTATTCCCCGGGTACTCTTTCGTTTTCATGGTCTTTATGATCAATTATTTGCATGCATGCATTGTTTATTGGAGATGTTATGAGATGCCACATCTTATTACATATCCCAGGAGGTGCCAGTTCTGGTTGTTGTCTGTTAGGACTTTGCCAAAATGCAAGCTAGGACTGGTTTCCACATCCTGCTTTATTACCAATTTCGTAGCAAAACACAATCATCACCTCACTCTTTACGCAGACGATGCATGTTGCTTGTTGCTACCTATTCCTTCATACCCAATTTCTTGAAGCTCTCAGTGCAACAAATCTCCCGGCTGAAGACGCACTGCACCAGTAGAGTTGATTACGCAGTCCCTGCAGGCCGGGAAGAGGCATCCAATGTGAAGCAATGGAGGTTAGTGCAGTTGTAGTTATAAAAAAAAAGGTTAGAGCAGCTGCCGTGTCAATTAGTTGAGCTGCTTCTCCGCGTTGGTTCCTTGCGAACTCGCGCATGCAGTCAACTCATCAAGGGTTATTGCAGATGTTGTGTTGATTAAGCTGGTCTCCTCGTCGTGGGTGAGGATGAACGTCTAGGTCAAAACTCATGAAGGTATAATCCAAGACGTTCACCAGCACAGCCTTGGTCATGCAAGAAAAATTGCCCGCAGTTCTAGTACAAATATGATCCGCATCCAGTACACAAATGGCCCTTCCCCACTTTAGAGGAAAATAGGAGGCCCGTCTTCTTCATGATCTATGTATGCTTTCCTCCGTTGCTCTTGCCATTGCTTTTTCTGATCGCCGTGATTTGTTTGGCCCCGTGAGGAGTTAAACATATGGTCCATAATATATTATGATGCCATATATAAAAGAGAACAACGCATGTCGAGTTGTACTCATTATGGAATATTACGGTCTTCATATATTTCTATATTGCTAATCTGTACGTGTAGCTCTCTTTATAATACATATAAAATTATATTCGTTTATTTTATTACATTTTGTTTATCATATGGACTGTGGTTTAATCTCGACCATCCAATCATCATAAAATCTAAAGGTCTATATCTTTCTTTTCTTTTTTTGAATTAACGTGGTAATTTCGTGGCCATGAGAGGAACGTGGTGACTCAAACCAAAGTATTTATAAGTTCTTTATTAAAATAACATGGATAAGACTATGAAAGTTTAGAAAAATGAAGTGGCGTGCTGCTACTTCCCATCCCACATCCATGTTCTCCACAATAAGGCACATGAAGTTGGGAAAATCACTATAGCAAAAACTCACTATAGCCACGGTTGGGGGCTCTACAGCCACGGTCAGCCCCAACCGTGGCTATGTTTCCGAGACTACAGAAAACCATCTGTAGCCTCGGAAAACAGAACACCCATGGTTATAGTACGCCACTATAGCCACGGTTCACCATGTCAACCGTGGCTATAGTGGCGTACTATAGCCACGGTTGACATAGCGAACCGTGGCTATAGTGGCCTACTATAGCCACGGTTCGCTATGTCAACCGTGGCTATAGTGGCATACTATAGCCACGGTTCGCTAACCCAACCGTGGCTATAGTGGACACCACTATAGCCACGGTTGCCAAAGTGAACCGTGGCTATTTACTTTTTTAACAATAAAAAAATAAATACGCACTAGAAATAATAAATTACAATTACATAACAATAACCATAATTACATGACATTAACATTGAAGTATTACATCACATTAATATTTACAAATATTTACAAAATCCATCAAAGGTTTAATAATGTGAACATGACAGATGTTTTTTCAAACTAAGTCTACACTATACGAATCTTCAACAACATCGGGCTCGTACGGTCGTTTCGAGCCGCACCACTCGAAAAGTGCCCGATGCTCCTTCGTCACTTCACTTTGCTCGTCAAAGAACCGACCACGAGGACCGATGACCTCCCTAAGCAAGAAACGGCACATCCTAGCGACAATGTAGTACATGTCGTTTGTACTTAGATGCTTTCGCACCGTCGAGAATCCTTTCTTGGAGATTTCATTCAATATCTTTCTGTCCGCTATCAATGCCTTTTCTAGACTTTTTGTTCGCTGTCAATAAATACATAAAAGTTGGTACATGATAGATAAAAAAATAGAAAGAATGTAAATTAAACGGATGCAATCTTAGCGTACCTCCTCGGTGGCCTCATGGGTGATGACATTCAAGTAGGATGCAGCGGAGCTCGAATACGCACATGCGTAGTATCCACAAGCACACGTACCTTTTACTTGCTTAATGCACTCTTAAATAGAGTGAAGTAAAAAACATCACTCTTAATGCACTCTTGTTACCGGAAATTTGTGACGAAAGTATATTTGTTTCCGAATTCTATAACGTGCCACCTTCGGGTTCTTTACGTAGTTCAAATAAGCACTACGATATTGAGAAAAGGGTATTATTGCATAAAATTATCGCTATTTAATTGTACATCTGTACTTACCAATTTATAACGCTCACGATATCTATGTAGCGATTGGAGTCGTAGTCAAGGCTATCCAAGACTAATAGATATCCAATTTTTGGCATGATCAGGAAACAAATCCAATGACCACCGCAACAAAAGATCGTATTCGTTAGTATGTCATCTATCTTTACGACCGACGAGAGGAAGGTAGTGGTGGAACTTACTCGAAGTGGTAAGGCGCGTAAATGGCTTGACAATCCTGCCATTCCCTGAAGCACCTGTAAATATAACCTGCAGCTCGACCCCTAGCTTTTGTCCTTATGGTGTCCTTCAGTTCTTGTAACTCTTGTGGTGTCTTATCCTTATATATCTTGTCTTTCTCATTTATCCGGGAGTTAATCGCACTTTGATTGATCAAGCTCGGATTGAGGTACCCAACCTTCCAATCGGATATGTCGTATCTCTTCTTTTGAAATGTTGAATTCAAGCTACATTAAAAGCAAAAAGCAATCTGTAACATGTACTCGCAAAAAGTAGGAGACAAGAAAAAGATGGATGGAGGCACTTACATGTACCACAAGGTTACGAAGGTCGTGTCCATCTCGCTAAGGCGAAACATAGTGTGGATATCATTGAAATATAGTCCAAGGGTCGAGTCACCGGTATCGTTGAACACGTCCCTCGAAGCTTACAGGTGATCACATCCACTCCTTCTTTCGCTGCCGCTACGTACCGCTCATGCAACTTCCGCATCTCACACGGTAGGTTTGACAACATGTTTTTAGATACAAGGGGTTTGCCAAAGATGAAATTTGGGAAGTCCTCATTCTCGTCACGACCCTCAAATATGTCATCATCGTAATGTACAAATTGACGAGGTTCCGTGATTGGCTGCACGGGTCCCTTCCTCATTCGCTCCAAGTATTTCGTGACATGTTCGGGTTGCGGCTTTGACGGATCCACCCCCGCATGTGTAATCATCCTAGGAATTACAGGAGTAAACTCCTTCCGAAGAGGCTCGATAAACCGAGGCTCTTCATCCAAGGCTAGGGTTTCACCTTCCGGCTCGACGGAGGAGATACATTGCCCTTCCGGCTCGACAAGGGGGACTATTTGCTGCCGAGGGTCCTCATAGCCGTGTAATGTGGCGGTTTCTTCCTGCGGGCTGTCTGCGAGTATAGGACTCATAACCGCTTCATGTCCTTGTTCATCTTGTTCCTTAGCGGCTGAAGCAGCACCCGACAAAGGAGACAGCTTCTCCTGCTCCAGCCTTCATCCCCCGTGAATTGTTGACTCTCATGAACCGATCCGTGTCCGGACAATGGGGAGGGGAAACTCGTGGTTCCGAGAGCACAACCTCACGCCATTTCCACATGATGAACGAACCGATAGCATCATGTAGAGTTATAATCCCCGCGTCGGGTATGGGACACTCAATCTCGTGCTCCTCACATCCTTGGTTGACCTCCTCGACGGTGACACGGACGTACCTAGGTGGAATATCCATGTTGTGGAGTGTTCGTCCCGGAAGTGCTCTACCGGTTGCAACCTTCATGGTCTTTCCCTTGTAACCAAACGGCACATGCAGCTCACAAGGACATTCTTGCGTTATCACTTCCCCTTCTAACAGGGAGGTAAAGCTACGCAAAGTGGTTGGGACCGTATGAGTCGTATCTGGGATACTTCCACTTCGCATGTCGCCTTCGTACATCTCCATCTGTCTCCTCCACTCTTCCTTGTCCCTCTCCTCCTTATCTTTCTTGTGAAATTTATGTTTTTTGTACAACGAGGCGGAAGAGCTAGAGGAGAAACCCTCTTTCCAAGTTGCCTTGGAGGACACCGCTCGCACCTGCCCGCCATGCTCTTTGGTCCCCACGAGCAAGAGAGAGTTGGTCTCCGTGATATTCGGATTGAATAACACCAGATCGCGTCTGCGACTTGATGTCACCCGTCAATTATCTGGATAACTTGCGCCGATTCCGCGTCCATAGGAACAATCTCCCTATTTTCATCCATCTTAGAGTGCGCACGGACCCAATTTTTGGCACGCGGCTCGAGGCCCTCTAGTGGATCGGGCTTCCCTTCCGCACGGAGCTTTTCTTCCGTCGCCTTCCACTCCGGAATCTTTTTCTTGTAGCCGCCGGGCCCAAGTGTGGCTTGTACTTATTTTTCCTGTTCAGCTCTAACAGCTTTGCACTAAGGTCCTTGGCAGGCCCAATTGTCTTCTATCGAACAAATACTTCCCGATCCTGTGGACTTATTTGACCATAATCGTCAAAGGGTGTTATGCCAGGTTTCATATAACGGCAGTTTAGTCGGGACCCCCATTCTCGAAAGATATATGACATTGCGGTCGGTGTTGCCTTCTTGGCTTTCTCGAGGTCCGCTGGTGGGAAGAGGATGTGTGATCTAACGACATTCCACATTTCCTCTTTGCGCTCTTGAGGAACCACCTTCCATTAGGTCCAGGTTATTTTGCATTTCTCCCCGACAACAACACCACAACGATTCCGCCATTTTGCATGGACACCCATTGGTTCAACAGGCTCCCAGTCGGCGGGGTCCAGTGTTGTCACCTCATATGTGCCCTCAGCCTTGTTCGCGGATCTGTTTACCCCCACGCTTGCGCTTTTGGGGGACTCATGAGCCGGTATGTTTTCCGCGGAATGTGTCGCTTGTGCGGCCAAGGCACGCCGAACACTTCGTCGAGGAACCTACCATATAAAGAATCATTGAAGCTCGAGTAATATGCTAATACGGGAAACTTGAAATATTTAAAGAAAGAATCACATTTCACGTGATACCTCTTCCGAGGGCACGTAATATGGGTCCTCATTAATACCCCTAGGTTCACGACGCCGGGGGGGGGTGAGGATCCTCTCGGTTCTTCCCATTCTCCACTTGATGAGGAGCTTTCATGGTTCATATTCACAACATCCTCTTGTGTATACTCGGATCGGGAGGCTGTCTTCCGGATTATCTTGTAATGGTATCTTATCCGCCATTATAGGATTTGATACCTTTAGCGTAACAATGAAAAGATTTAGTAGCAAAAAATTAGAGGAAAGAGTTAAAATAGAGAAAAGAAGACAGAAAAGGATTATTTAGCATTGGCATCGAACATGGATAGCATCGGAATCAAATAGAAGAAGAGGAAAACGAGATAGAAGGACATACAATGTAGAACACTTTCATAAGAAAGGCAGGTGCACACTATGCAATGCATACCACAATTTATACGACCTCGAGGTAAATAGGTCGGGATACTTGGGTATCCTCCGGAAAATCAAATATAATGTGCCATACACATCACAAAGATGATCCGGAGAATACCCAAGCATCCGACCTTGTCTACCTAAGGTCGTACGAGTTGCGGTATGTCTTGCATTTTATTGTACCAACCTTCCTAATGAAAGACACTCTACATTCTACATTCTTCCACCCCATCTTCCCGTTCTCCTAAATATACATATGCTTATCAAGAGTCATCATCATCTGCCAAAAAGTTAGAATTTTTTTGAAGACTTAGTTGAAAATATATTTATCCAAGAAAAGGAGTATATTCCATGGCATCGGAACGGGGAAGAAGGGGATGCAGTCGAGGAGGATGGACATACAATGTAGAACACTTTCATAAGAAAGGCAGGTGCACACTATGCAATGCATACCATAATTTATACGACCTGGAGGTAAATAGGTCGGGATACTTGGGTATCCCCGAAAAATCAAATATAATGTGGCATACACATCACAAAGATGATCCGGGGAATACCCAAGCATCCGACCATGTCTACCTAAGGTCGTACGAGTTGCGGTATGTCTTGCATATTGTTTGACCAACCTTCCTAATGAAAGACACCCTACATTCTATATTGATCTCCCCAGCTACCTCCTCTTCTATCAACAATCATCATCTGCCAAAAAGATTGGATTTTTTGCTCTCAGTATGGGTTGCCGAATCAACGGCCATCCAACGCTATCGTTAACCTCATTTACTCGTATGTCGACATGTTTCCAACATCCGAGGATGCTGTCCATGCTGCCACACTAATCTCAGCTTTGCCCGCTTTCATCATCGAGCATGCCTATCTTTATCTTCACGTGTCGAAGGCACAAAAGAACACAAGACATGGAAGCGCCTAAATTCTCTAACACGGCATGGATTTTATACTCGGTACAAACAGCTCCATATACCAAATAATATCAATGCCATGTTAGAGAGCTCAGTGCAGCTTCCAAGCCTCATGTGCCTAAAGGGCCTTCAGACCGGAAGATGGAAGAGGCAATTTAAAGAAAAAAGGAAAAGATTGCTCTCGGTGCGGGTTGCCGAATCAACGGCCATCCAACGCTATCATTAAGGTCATTGACTCGTATGTCAACATGTTTCCAACATCCGAGGATACGATCCACGTTGCCACACTAATCTCACTTTGCCCGCTTTCATCATCGAGCATGGCTAGACCATGAATTAGAGGAGAAAAGAGAGGAAAGAGAGGAGAAATGAGAGAAAACAAAGGAAATAGAGGAGAAAAAAGCGGAAAGAGAGGAAGAGATTAAGGAGAGGAAAGAGAGGTGAAAAAAGAGATAGGAGATGAGGAAATAGTTTTATTTAAAAATAATGGTCTAGCCATGAAAAAGAGGAGAAAACAGAGGAAGAGAGGTAATAGAGGAAAGAGAGGGCATATGAAATGGTGGCTTTGGCTTCACTTAGGCTTTAATGAAATAGGTGACATAGGTGGAGAGGGAAAAGAGGAAGACACGTATGCTTTACTGAAATATCGATCCAGGATTTCAGTAAAGCTAAGTGTCCATCTCGGCAATGCTGATCCTAAGCAACCCAATAAACGAGCAATTTCAGCACATAGATAAATATCGATCCAGTCATAGATAAATATCGATCCTAAGCAACCCAATAAGCGAGCATTTCAGCACATAGATAAATATCGATCTAGGATTTCAGTAAAGCCTAAGTGTCCATCTCAACAATGCTGCACATAGATAAATATCGAACCTAAGCAACATTCCAGTAATGGAGTGTTCGGATGCCAAAGCAATCGATAAATATCTATGTGCAACATTTCATTCAAGCCAGCAGCCAAAGCCAAAGCAATCGATAAATATCTATGTGCAGCATTTCATTAAAGCCAGCAGCCAAAGCCAAAGCAATCGATAAATATCTATGTGCAGCATTTCAGTAAAGCCAGCAGCCAAGCCAAAGCCATCGATAAATATCAATCCAGGATTTCAGTAAAGCCAGCAGCCAGCAGCCAAGGCCATGAATATTTATCTATGTGTAGAATTTTAGTAAAGCCAACATGCAAGCCAAAGCCATCGATAAATATCTATGTGCAGCACAACATTTCAGTAATGGGGAGTTCAGATGGCACTTGTGCTTGATTAAACACAGATAGCATAGCTGGCAATTCATAGCCAATTCCCACAGAAATCTAGCCACAGAAATTCCACATTCAAGATACAAATGTATATCCAAATTACAAAATCATCTACCGGCATCACAGAACATAGATATCGAGCACGAGCATCGCAGCACGAGCACCGAGCCGGAGCACTTGACGGAACGAGTTATCGGACATGAGCAAAACATGCATCACTAAACATGAGCAGATAGACCTAACTATGCATCGCAGAACATGAGCAGAGCGATTTCGCTTCAATAAGTAGGCAATGTTACAATAACATGAGCAGAATACATCACAAAACATGAGCAGGCAACCCTAACAGTGGGGGAGGGGGACAGGGGGGAAGGCGTACTAGGGGAGGGCCAGCGACGAGGGAGATGATGCGGATGGCACAGAGGAGGAGCTCGCGGCACAGCTCCGGCGCAGGCGTGGTGGAGCTCTACGACGGAGGGCGAGCACGAGAGGAGGAGCTCGCGACGCAGCTTCGGAGGAGGGCCGGCACGGAGGAGGGCCGGCATTGTGGAGGACCAGCGAGGAGGAGGACCGGCGTCAAGGCCAGCACGGAGGAGGGCAGCCCTCGGGGAGGACCGGCAAGGAGGAGGGCCGGTGTTAGGGCCAGCGCCAAGGGGAGGAGATCCGGCGCGCGGGGAGGAGCTCCGGCAGGCGGGGAGGAGCTCGGGTGGGGAGGAGCTCCGGCGGGCGGGGAGGAGCTCTAGCGGGGTGGAGTCCCGGGAGATGGCGCGCCCGAGGCGAGGAGGATGAGGACGGCGGCGCGGTGAGGAGGTGGAAGAGGCGGCGCGACGAGGAGGATGAGGACGGCGGCGCGGCGAGGAGGCGGAGGAGGACGGCGCAGCTCGGCTACCCGGCGGCGTCGATTGCGGCGCGCCAAGGGTTAGGGTATGGCCGCCCATGGCCTGCCCTCTTTATAATGCTGCATTAGCCACGGTTGGGGATGGAGCAGCGGGTCCAACATGTCACCGGGACAAATAACAATAGCCGGCCGATGTCAATTCCAACCCCGGCTATTGAGCTCCCACCGACATGCGGGGCCCGCATGTCGATGAAACATCGAATAGCCACGGTTGGATCCGAAACCAACCGTGGCTATTGTTTCCTCCGACCCCACTTGTCATTGAGTGTTTATTTTTTTTTCTTGTGTAATTTTTATCTTTTACTTCTTCAATTTTTATTCTAAAAACTATAATGACTTTGCACCTAATTTTTGGCATGTCACTTTTTTAGTTGTTCACAAACACATATGTATTTTTTTTCTACTCCATTACTTTTAAATATAATATTTCGTCTATACAATTGTTTTTCTTCACCTTTACATGACCCAAAGTTTTCAAAAATTTCCAATAAAATTACAGTAGATTTTAATTTGTATGACAGATGTGTGTGCCAATTTTCAATTCAAAAATAATAAAAATTGTGCAGATAAAAAAAATCAAATGACACCATGTTTTTTCTATTATTTTACATATTTATCATTTGCAAACTATAACCCGTTTGACCTACATTTTGGCATGCCACTTGTTTCCGAGCATTCGAACTCACTTATATTTTTTATAATTATTTTTAAAGATTTTTACGAAAAAAAGTAGTTCAAATTGGACTATGCGTCTCGAGTGAGTGGAGTTTTATACTCGAAACTCATGTTGTTTGGTACCAAACACATTTATATGTTTTAAAAAATTGAACCAGAAATTCCACGTGTGTGTTTATTAATGGCATGCATACCGACCGAATGTTGAGGTCACAATCGATACGGTTTATGAAATAAAAATGATTAAATAAATGTCAAAACCTACCCTAAGTAAATTTGAAGAAAATTCAATAAACTAGTTTGGAGATTCTAACAAAACAAAGTTGAAATGGATAGATTGGAATTTTATACAAATTTAGAAACAAGAATCGAGTAAATTTGGACACCTATATACATGTTTCAAAATTTAAATAGAAATTAAAAAAAACACAACCTAAATGAACTAGTGGATGAACTACTAATGGGCCTCATATTAAGAGTGAGGCCCAAATCACCATTGTTATTTTAAAAAATATTATTTAATTGATTTAAATTGTTTAAAAATGATTAAATTACTATCTTACACTTAAAAATGTTTATATGTCGGTTTATATTTTTTAAAAATTTTAAATTATACCTTGTTATTTTTAGGATTTCTAATAAAAATTGAACCTAAACATTATTTATTCAATATTTTAACTCAAGTATATATACAAATTTTAAAATTTAAAACTAAATGTATAAATAAATTTTAAAATTTAAATCTTTTATTCAATATTTTAACTCAAGTATATATACAAATTTTAAAATTTAAAACTAAATGTATAAATAAATTTTAAAAAATTTTGGCCCATGCGCCCGACCACATCGACCCACGAATTAGAACAAGATCAAGGCCCACGATTTAAGACAAGATAAAGGCCCGACACAAACAGACGGCCCACATGGCAGAGCAGGCCCATAATGTATCGGTAACTTCAACCAAGTGTGCGGAGTGGAGCTTATAAGCTGGCAGAGGCGACTTTGGGCGGGCGAGATGGTACTAAACCCCCGCCCGCCGCGCACCCGCCTACTATAGCCACGGTTGAAGAAGTCAACCGTGGCTATTGTTAGGGTTTACAATAGCCACGGTTGAAGAAGTCAACCGTGGCTATAGCTGCGGTTGTGAAATTATTTAATTATTGATAATTTTATTTATGTGGCTCGAAATTATTAACAGGTAGAATTATTAAATATTTATTAGCAACTTTTAGATAATTGTTAAGTGTGGTTATTTAAAAGATGTTAATTGATTTAAGTGGTAGAAAAATAATTAACAATTTATTAAATCCATTAACGTTGCTGAAAATAAATAGAATATTATTAAATTAATTAAAGTAGATGAAAAATTATTTAAAACTTGTTAAATTGTGAAAAGTGACAGAAAAAATGGAAAGGTTATTAAATTCATTTATTTTGCTGAAAATTCACTAAAATATTATTAAATTAATTAAAGTTGCTGAAACATATATATCTCGAGTACACCATAGGTACATCGTAATGGAATAATAAAGGTACATTATCCTTGAACGATTTTTCCTTCGCAATCTGTGTGTAGGTATGGCATTCCTTGATACGATAGTTTTGCTTCAATGATGTACCTCCGCGCCGGCTCTCCACGCCGGCCCTCCTCCGTGCCGCCTCCTCCGCCGGTCCTCCTCCGCGCCGGCCCTCCTCCACGCACGGCCCTCCTCCACGTCGACCTCCACTCCGGCTCCTCCTCCGCCGGTCCTCCTCTCGCGCCGCCTCTCCTCGTCGGCCCGTCCTCCGCCGGTCCTCCTCCGCACCGCCTCTCCGCGCCGGCCCCCGGTACGCCCGCTCTCCCCCTCTCCCCTTCCCCCTCCCCCGACGGCAAGCCTTTCGTGGCCTTCCCCGGTACGCCCGCTCTCCCCTTCCACCTCCCCACCTCCTCGACACCATGGCCGCGCCGATGGCCCCGGCATGACTGTTCCTGCTGCTCGCTTTTGTGATTAATCTGTCGGTTAGGGTTAGATGTTCATATGGCTGCTCCTGCTACTCGCTTTTGTGATAACCTGTTAGTGCTAGGGTTTAGTTCACTCAAGAGCATATCTATTTTGTTATAAGGACATTTTTAGGTGTTGGGTCTGACTGAGCATGCAGGAAATTATCCCTTCTGAATTTTTTACCCACTGTGCCATTGCTACCCTAGAGCCAAAAGCTAAAATGAATGTGCCATTGTTAGTTACATATAGGTGTTGCTGGACATTTGTGGGTGCTGTTTTTGTTAGTTCCATATAGGTGTTGCTATGGCAGGATAATGGTGTTCTTTTGTTGGCAGTATTGTCAGTCAGTGTGATGATCCATTTTGTCCTAGCAGTATTGTCGATATGCCCTTGATCTTAATTGTTCAGTCGTAGTGAATTTGAGTCATAATGACCATCTGGTCTACGAGTATGTCTCTTGCAACAAATTAGCAGTATCCAGTCAGTGTAATTCAGTCAGTGTGATTCAGTCAGTGTGTTGATTCAATCAGTGTGATTCAGTCAGTGTGTTGATCCATTTTGTTGGCAGTATAGAGAAGAAAGTACATGTTTGTACATAATCTTGGAAGTTATAGATGATGCTATGAACATATGCTTTTTTCCCTTCTGTTCTGAAAATGAATCTATAGCTAGATCCTATTTTGACCTGGACAATGGAACTCAGCCATACTTGAGTAAAGAAAATTTTGCATGCATCTATTATTGACATCTAGACAACATGCGAACCTGTTAGTGAATTATCAATTCACCTGACTGCCCTAGCTGCTCCTGCAGCTCACCTGTCCTGAATTGGACTGAAACCTCCCTCTCCAATTTTATTGTCTAAAAATAGTTGTTGCTGCTGCTTCTGTGATGCACTTAGGCTATTGCTTCTGTTGATGGGCAGATAGCACTGAAACCTTCAAAATCGAAATGCTAATTTTTGTGATGACTGTTTTGATCAGTCAGTCATGTGCTCGCTCTAACTGTTTTATTATCCCATCTGTTACGTATTCTATGGTTGAAAATTATATCGTTGATTGATGATTCATGTAATCTAGGAAGTGAGAATATATATAACTGCCCTCTCTTTTCTCCTCTCTTCCTCTCTTTCCCCTCTCTTTCATCTATTTCCACTCTTTTCTCCTCTCTTCCTCTGTTTCATGGCTAGACCATTGTTTTTAAATAAAAACTATCTTCTCCTCTATTTTCTCCTCTTTCCTCTCTTTTCTTCTCTTTTCTTCTCTTTTCCCCTCTCTTTCATCTATTTCCTCTCTTCCTCTCTTTCATGGCTAGACCATTGTTTTTAAATAAAAACTATGTTCTCCTCTATTTTCTTGTCTTTCCTCTATTTCCTCTCTTTTCTTCTCTTTTCCCATGTCTTTCCTCTATTTCCTCTCCTTTCTCTCTTTTCTCCTCTATTTCCAATTTTCTCCCCTCTTTCCTCTCCTTGATCTAGCCATGCTCGATGATGAAAGCTGGCAAAGTGAGATGAGTGTGGCAGCATGGACCACATCCTCGGATGTTGGAAACATGTTGCCATACGAGTCAATGACCTTATAATAGCGTTGGATGGCCGCTGAATCGGCAACCCGCACCGAGAGCATATTTCTGCGAGATGATGACTTTATAAGCATCAATATATGTAGGAGAAGGGAAAGATGGGGATGATGAATATAGAATGTAGGGTTTCTTTCATTAGGAAGGTTGGTACAAAAATATGCAAGACGTATCTGCAACTCGTACGACCTTTAGGTAGACATGGACGGATGCTTGGGTATTCTCCGGATGATCTATGTGATGTGTATGACATATTACGTTTGATTGTCCGGATGATACCCAAGTATCCTGACCTGTTTACCTCGAGGTCTTATAAATTGTGGTATATATTGCATAATGTGCACCTGCCTTTCTTATGAAAGTGTCCTACATTGTACGTCCATCCTCTTCGTCCTCCTCTTCTACCGTATGATTGAGATGCTATCCTTGTTCCGATGCCATGCAAAACATATCGGTTCTATATAAATTAATCTATTTTGTAAATCAATTCTCATTGTTTCCTCTCGTTGTCTCCTTGTAAGTACGAAGATATATCCCTGTTCTAACAAACTCTTCATCTCTAATAAGGTAGCCTAACCCTATGGTGGACAAGATGCCATTAGAAGGAGAGAATGTGTTGGTGGCTCCGAACCCCGATCCTTCCTCGCCTCGCCGTATCAACTACACACCGCCTCAAGGTGACCCTCGGCCATCGTCTTCGACGATTCATCGGTAGAGGAAGGATATGTGGAACCGGAGGATCCGCATCCTCAACCACCTCGATAACCTCGGGGCCATACCCGGACCACGACTACATGCCCGAAGAAGAGGTATCGCATCAAATATGGCATTCCTCATCTTTCTCATCAAATACCTACGTACTAATTCTATTCCTTACATCGTAGGTTCCTAGACGAAGTTCCCGACGTCAAATCACTTCACAAGATGAGGCAGAGGGCAATGTGGACGCCAACGAGCCGGCCACAAACGTGACTGCCCAAGTGACCCCGAAGAAACGCAAGCGCGGTGAACGCTCCGCGAATAAGGCAAAGGGCATCTATGAAGTCACAGCTCTCGACCCCAAAGACCGGACGCCAATAGAACCCGTCGGTGTCCATGCAAAGTGGCGTAACCGTTGTGGCAAAGTGGTCGGGGATCTCGTGCCGAATCATTTGGCCCGATTGGCGTTTCGTGCCACAAGAGAGGAAGGAGGATATGTGGAATGCTATAAAGGAGAACATCCGGTACCAACCAGCCGATCTCGACAGGGCGAACACGGCAATGATGAGCCGTTGTAATCACATCCGGCGTGATTACAAGTCCAGGCTGAATTGCGAGTATGTCAAGAAAAACCTTACGCCTTTTCATAAGTACGGCAAAATAAGTCAGCATGACTGGAAATAGTATGTTGAGTAGAAGACTAGCGAGTCTTCCTTGGAGACTAGTGAGAAGATGGTTGAGCTCAACAAGAAGAACAAGTACAAGCCGCGCTTGGGTCCGGGCGGTCACAAGAAAAGATTCCCATCCGGAGAGAGATGGAAGAGAAGTGGAGATTGGATGGGAAGCCCGATGAAATGGAGGGTATCGAGGAGCGTGCGAGGAATTGGGTCTATTCCCGCTCCGATCAAACGGAGGAAGGTATTGTTTTGAACGACCTAGTGGCAGAAGAAGTTCTGCAAAACTTGAAAGGTCGTGTCAAGGTGCAAATGCAAAGTGGAGCTCTTAAATCCGAGTATCACAAAGATCAGCTCACGCACACACTTAACAGCAAGGAGCATGGTGGGCGGGTACGAGGAGTGTCCTCTTCCGCCACATGGAAGGAAGGATTCTCCTCTTCTTCTTCTCGCTCCCTCGCTGTATAAGAAGCATACCTTGTACAAGCAAGACATGGAAGAGAAGGCGAAGATAGAGTGACGACGACAATATCCGATGTTCATGGCCGAAAAGAATCCCACTCTATTTGGATTGTTCAATCCTGCAGACCCTAGCACTTGGAAGGAAATGGAAGATATGCTTGCTAAGATAGGTGCAGGGTTTATGCCTATCCCTCCGCCTAGTGCTACACCGACCTCCAGCTCCGTGCCATCGGGACCAGCTGACATTGCACATGATATAGCCTCGTGAGCTCCATGTCCCATTTGGATACAAGGAAAAGAAGAGGAAGGTTGCAGCGGGGCGGGCGTACACAACGGGGCGGACAATCCACAACGTCGAAATCCCCGAGGGGTATGTGCGTGTCTCGCGTTCAAGAGGTCGTCCCAGGTCATGAGGACGACGAGCTTGAATACCCTATAACCGAGGCGGGGATCGAGACTCGTAAGACACTCGTCGGGACATTCATTATCCGGAAAGGTAGTGATATTGTCATGTCCATGACTCCGCAAGCTTCTCCACCCCCGATATCCGGACACGGATCAGCCCATGCGAGCCAACACGCTGAATATGCACATGGACAACCGTCTCATCCGTCGAGTGCTGCTTCGGCCTCTCGAAAGGCGGATGACACAGTGGGGGAAGCTGTCCTCAACCCGATCCTCCCTAACCTCCCTAACTCGAAGAGATCTTGCTAGAGGGAGTTTAGCATCAAGAATTGGCAGTCATCTCCAAGGAGGCGTCTCTAGCGGTTGCGGTTGAGCAGCCTCGAGATCATCGAGCCAAGTAAGACGATTCCTCCGAAATCTCGGAGACTCGGGAGCGCAAGATTGTATCGCCCGAAAATCAAGAAAATATTAAAGCGTACTTGTATTCATTCAAGAGGAGATGCGATCCACAGCTTCCTAAGCCGCAGATCGTGTCACGGACCCGACAACCGATCTCCTACAATGATGACCTATTTAAGGGCAGTGATGACACGGATTACCCCACATTCATGTTTGCCAAGCCTCTTATATCGAAGAATGTTTACAAGAACCTGCCAGGCGCGATGCGTAAGCTGCACGACAGGTACACGCAGGCATCACAGCTTGGAGTCGATGTCATCACGTGCAAAGTTCCAAAACACGTGTTCAACGATGAAGCCAACTCGGTTCTTGGATTGTATTTCAACGACATTCACAATATGTTTCGACTTGGCAAGGTGGACACAATCTTTATATCCCTCTACTGCTTGTAAGTAACCTCACGTTTCTATCTCCTATTTCAAATATCAATTCTCGTACATATTCTCATATTTCAAGCATTAATCTCGTTCATTTTTGACTTATGCTTCATTTAGGATGAATTCAGAATTTCAGAAAAAGAAAATCAATAGACCAGATTGGAGGGTCGGGTACCTCAACCCTAACATGGTTGTCAATCCGCGATCAACCCGTAGATAAATGAGAAGGACCCAAACTATAAGGACATGAAGCCTAAGGACAACCAAAGCTAAATCTGATGTTGCAACCTACATCTATAACTCGCTTCATCAAGTGGCAGGACAGATGTTCTATTCTCGCGCCTTACAACTACAAGTAAGTTCCAACAAGTCTCTTCATCTTCTCTTGCATTGAAAGACTTTGTTGAATACTAACGCATACGATCATTCTTGCAGTGATCGCTGGATCTGCTTTGTCCTTATGCCGAAAAATAGGTAGCTTCTTGCCCTCGACAACCTCGACTTGGACAAAAAGGGCTACTCCGATATCGTGAGCGTCATTGATTGGTACGTAGTTAATCATCGTACACATCCATAATTCATAAACGATAGTTTTATCTAACTATACGTTTTTACGATGGAACTGCGCATACGAAAATTATGTAAAGGCTGGCGGGCCGCACAACCCAAGGCGGCCGAAAAATATGTACTTTCGGCACAAATTCCCGGTAAGAGACATTTGTCTCACTTCTCTACGCCGTTGTCCTACTATCAATGTGATTCACAAAATAGTAACTTATTTCCTGTATTTTATACTCGTGTTAGACAAGTGAAAGGTAGTGTTCACCGTGGCTACTACACTTGTTTGTACGCGAATAGCTTCTCTAGTTATATGTATGCCATTGGTGAAGAGAGTGACTAACAGGTGCGTTTTGTTGAGTTTATCACATTCTATTGATTTTCATTACAATTGCAATCTTGTTAATAAAGAAATTATAATGGCAGAGAACCAAAACGAACGAACAGATATTACAAGAATTTCAGAACAAAGGGTTCCCGCAAGGACCGAAACATCCGACTTCGGACCAAATGTTAATGATTGTGGAGCGGATGCGTCGGTTCTTGCTCGGAGAGGTTATCTCTCATGTTGGCAGGTTCTTCGACGAAGACAATGAGAGCACTAGAGACCATCGTTCTCTCTATGAGTGGTGTGGTTAGACACGACCATTCATGAACGATGGTAGTGAAGACAATGATGAGTGGATTAGGAAAGTAGTTTGATAGACTTGATAGTTTCTCATGTAAAGACAATGTATATTGTATATATATGCAAGTGATTTGTGATTTGTTTTGAGAAGTAAACATTTGGATGATGAATACATGTGAATGTTTTGAGATATCAATGACTTGTGATTAATATATGTGTATGTTTTGAGATTTGTTGTATTTCTGGTGTACTCGTAAATTTCTTTTACGGTATTCAAATATTAACAGCGGTTGGAGATGAAATCCGTTGTTACAAAGAAGTTATTATCGACGGCTTATATTGCTGGTCGCCGTTAATAATAACCTTATTAACGGCGGTTGGCATCTACAACCGCCGTTAATAAGGTTATTATTATCGGCGGCTGGTTTGTAACGGCGGTTGGTGATGGGCCGCCGCTACAAACCTCCATTTATAACTGCGGAGGCGTAGCGGCGGCCGGACCAACCGCCGCTACAGGCCCATTTGGCCCGCCGCTACGATGACGTCGGTGTGGTAGTGTATCTTTTCCCCTCATACATGACTTCCTTTTCATCAATATAATTTCCTTTGTGCCCATGTAGAGTTTATGCCTTAGATTAATTTTGCTCTGGTTTCATTTATTGAGGTTGTACTTTGTTGATCCCATACGTTCATGGATTTCCTGCGTAGGATGTATTTAAGTCATTTTTTTTGTGGGATCCACGACCGAGATTTCATGGGAGGGTACTAGTCTTGCCTAGGCGTGGTGCCTAAGTAGTTCCTAGCTCCTTATGTATTCGTTCCCACAGATTGTGAGGTAGGTTGCGGGTGATAACAGCCTTGTTTGTCCTTTAAGTCCACAAGGTTCAGGAAGTCTCAAGCATAGTTTACTAGCGTAAGTATGTCCCTCATGTACAATACTAAAAAAAGAGCCAGCAATATCGGGGGCATTTTCCAAGCAATAGCGGACACAAAAAAATGCTATTGCTCGGGTGCCATTGCCGACGTCATCGAGGTGTAACGCTATTGCAGGGGTCACTACAATAGCGGGCGCAGATGATGTCATCGAGAGGCAACGCTATTACAAATGGGGTTCACCCAGTAATAGCGGCCACCGGTGACGTCACCTATCGGCCGCTATTATCGGCCGATCCTGTAATATCGGCTGCACGATGACGTCACTAGTGACCGATATTACTCGGAATAGCCTACAATAGCGGCCACCATGTGACGTCACCTAGTCCGTTTTTACAAGGTTCCTATAATATCGTCGCCACGGTGACGTCATGATGCCCGCTATTGCAGGCAACAGGTGTATAAATTCGTCTCGTTCCTCCCGACAGAGCTCTGTTTCGCGAGCTCACGGACAAGCTGCCGGAAGGAGGGCGGAAAAAGCCAAAAAGAAGGGGGAAGGTTTTGAACCTGTTTTTTTGGAAGGACATTGTTCTAGGAGGTAAATCCATGCCGTTCCATGTTTTTTTTTTGTGTTTAACCATAGTTTTAGTCTTTTTTTTATGGTTACTTTTCCTAGGGTTTGGATCCATTTTTTTACCTATAAATGGCATGGTTAGTGCCCCCATGCATCTCATAGGTTGTTTATTACTTAAACTTATCCTCTCCATACATATATGTAGTCTTTTATATGTAGGGATCTAGTTTTGTATGTAGACCTAGTTTTGGATCTAGGTTTTATTCATAAATCTTGTTTTTTAACAAGTAATTTATGTAGAGATTTTATTATTAACTTTTAAATCACACGTAACTATAGTATGTAATATTCTCGTGTCTAGATTTTATTATGAACCTGTAATATAGCCTTTACTTTTGCTTTTTCACATATAATTCCTTTTTTACTTAGATATTAATTATTATTCATTTCTTTATTTATGATACATGTGTATAGAAAGATGGAAGGTCGATCTTGGATGTACACTCGGTGGGGTTGGTGATTATGTTGTATATTTCCAAAATGTCACGGGTTTCATTGAAGAACCGAAGCGACACGCAAGAACAAGGGGTACACAATATATCTATTGTCCTTGTACCCATTGCAAGAACATGTTTATGTTTGAGACACCCGAGACTATTCGTGAGATCCTGTTGGAGAAAGAATTTATCAAGGACTACTATATCTAGATAAAACATGGTGAAATAGGACCTCATGCACAAGGTGATCACGTCGAAGAGGTGATAAGAACAAGAGTTGACCACGACGAACGTAGGGTGAGGGCTGAAAGTAGCAGAGAATATGCAACGACAGCTGGTCACACGGATGGTCCAGAACTTGTCAATGAAAGTGATGACTTTGACGACGGTCTCGATGTGGAGGAATTGTTGGTCCACATTAACAACGAGAACCTAGTCCAAAAGAAAAGGCGAGCTTTGGATAACTTGGATGCATTGGAGAAGGCGTCAAAGGAGTTTCTATACGAGGAATCCAAGGGGTGTCATAAGGATTGCACGGTCTTGCGAGAGAGTGCTTGAGCTTGTCACACTTAAGGCTAAGAATGGGTGGTCGGACACAAGCTTCAACCAACTTTTATAGCTCGTTAGCCAAAATTTTACAAAAACCAAACTCTTTGTCCACCAACACATACAATGCAAAGAAAGATTGGCACCGTTGACCCTAGGCGTACGTAAAATACACGCTTGTCCAAACCATTGCATATTGTACCGCAAAGAGCATGCCAATATAACAAGATGTCCAACGTGGAACGCCCGTCGATACAAAACTAATGATAGAACCGATGACACATACATCATGGATAAGTCCAAAAGTAGAAAGAAAGCTGGCAGTAAGAGGAAGAAAACCAATACCGATCGTGTTCCTCATGATGTGCAAGAAGAAGTGGTTGATGAAAGAAAAGTGCCAACCCTTGTGATGTGGTACCTTCCGATAATCGATCGCTTGAAGCGTCCTTTTGCCAACAGTAGGGACGCTAAACTCATGACATGACATGATGATGTTGACGAGCGCGAGAAGGATGGGATGATTCGTCATCCTGCCGATGCTCGACAGTAGAAGAACTTCGACATTAACCATCCCGATTTTGCGTCACAAAAGAGGAATCTAAGAATGGCCTTAAGTAAGATGGAATGAATCCTTTCGGAGAGATGACAAACCCGCACAGATACTTGGCCGGTGATTAAACGACATTCTGCAAGTGTCTGCGAGGGATAAAAGTCCCCACAGGTTTCGTTCGGACATAAAGAAGCTCGTGTCAATGAGTGATCGGAATATAAGTGGCTACAACACACATGAGTGTCATATGATGCTTTCACTGTTTCTCGCAATCGTAATTAGGGTTGTTAAGCATCCTCATATCAAGTTAGCTATCATTCGGATGTGTCATTTTTGGAATTCAATATCTAAGAAGGTGATAAGCCTTCCGAGATTGACACGATACGTAAAGAGATGATAGAGACAATGTGCCAACTAAAGATGTGTATGCCACTGTCTTTCTTTGATTTGATGGAGCACTACATGATTCACTTAGCTGATCAGATTGCTGTTCTTGGCCCCGCTTACTTGCATCATATGTTTCGTATGAGCGCTTTATGTCCATTATGAAGGGACATGTTCGCAACCGGGCTCACCCCGAGGGTTCCTTGATAGAGGGTTATACGATCGAAGAGGTTCTTGAGTTTTACAGTGATTACAATGAAGATGGAAAAACAATTGGTGTACCGAAATCACGCCATGAAGGAAGAATTTTTGGTCAAGGAACCACAAGTAAAGAAAACATATAACGACGAGAACTATCAATTGGTGAGTCAAGCACATTTTAGCCACCTGCAGCAGATTACGACTTGTTGAGCCATACATCCAAGCAACACTTAGAGCAACTTCGTGTAGAAAATAAAAATTGCTCTAAGGATTGGATCATGAAAGAGCACAAGAAAAGGTTTACAGAGTGGTTGAAGGACCAAAACATCCTAGTTGGTGAAACAAGGGATGAAAAGACAATGCATCTATTGGCTAGAGGTCCGCAATAGTTAGTTACAACATGGTAAGGCTATGATATTAATGGTTTTACATTTTTATACTATGGAAAAGGACAGGAAGAGTCAGAATCAACACGTTGAAAGAGAACACCTACTATGGGTATATTGAAGAAATTTGGGATCTCGCCTATGGGACTACCGTATAGAGACCCGTATTTAAGTGCCAATGGGTCAAGCACACCTACTATGGCCATAAAGGTGATCCTTGGGTACTCCCGGAACGTGTTGCACAAGTGTTTATGTACTCGAGTCTTAACATGAAAAGAAACATATTGTTCTCTCCGAGAAACAAAGAATTATTGGACTTCAAAATGTGAAAGATCCGGAAGAGCACAACCAGTTTGACGAGGTCTCCCTCTTTGCGGACATGAAAAAGTTAAAACTCATTCAAAAACAGCTCGGTCATACGTCACCGGCACCATACATGCGTGCCGATGACGATGGGCGTAACGGAAAGTTGGTTAATGACTGATACATAGTATTGTTGTGTAATGCCTAATTAGTATTTGTGACATATCATGGAATTTTAATTAAATGTAATTTGTATTTTATTATCCACTTTATTGATATATCATATAATATATGTGGGCCATGACTTAATTAAGATTGTTTGTTATTCTAATTCAAAAATTCTTATGTAATTTGAATTTTATTATCCACTCGTTATTCATATTAATATAATCTCTCGGACAATGGCTAAATTTTTATTGTTTGTTATTCTAATTCAAAAAATTATTTGTTACTTTATTTATTTTCTTACTTACGTTCCTTATTAATTTTCTTATTTTTTTATATATTTTATTTAATCTTTTGATTATTCGGAAATTAAAAAAAAATTAGAGCCGACTACTAATGGGCCACCGTTAAAATGCAAGCCCATCATCGGGCCCAAATTCACGGGCTCATGAACCAACAAGGCCGATCAAACAGGCCACAAACCGCGGCCCACCAAGTTTCGAGAGGATTTTAAATGGGCTGCGCGCGCGATATTACAGGGCACGCTGGTGACGGCAACTGCGATATTACATGCTAGTCCGACTTAATTTAATTAAACTAAGTCAGAATTATTTAATATAAATCGAAATAACTCAGATCATAAAAAATGAATCAAAATAAATGAAAGAAATTCAGAATAATTCAAAATAAATGAAAATAATTCAAAATAAATCAAAATAAACCAAAATTAATCTAAATAATTCAAAAGACCTCAAAATATTAAAATAATTAAAATAATTTTAACCTATTGTAACCAAAGTAAATCAAAATAATTCACAATAATTTTGAAATTATTAAAATAATTCAAAATAATTCAAATAGTTCAGAATAATACAAAATAATTCAAAATACTTAAAAATAATTCAACATAATCTACAACAATTCAAAATTATTCACAATAACTCTAATGAATTCTGAATAATTTTAAAAATTTTAAAAATAAAAAATTGAAAAATCTTGAAAATTGAACATTAAAAATAATTTAAATTTTTTTAAATATTTTGAACCGATACTTAATGTTTGGCCCATCTAGATGTCCAAAACTACCGGACCCTAGTTCAATGACACATGGGCCCCACATGTTGGCGTCTAGTTCATGCACTCGGTTCATCTCGGATAAGTCTCTTTTCTTCTTATGATTCGTATTTAAATTTTTAAACTAGTTTATATTAGTCAAATATTATCCAAATTGACCAATTTTTTTTCCTAAATTTTTCTAAAATCATACCTATCACTTATGAGAGTTTTTTTTTTCAAAGTTCATATTTTTTCTATACGTACCTATATACGAAATCATGGTCCAAGTTTAACATTTATTTAAATATTTGTATTTTGAAACCATAGTGAATTTTATAGCACTTTTTTGTCTGTGTTCCTAACTTGTTCCAATACACACGTGTAATTTTTGGTTTATTTTTTAAAAAAGTAGAAAAATGTTTGGAGTCTAACCAAAAGAAATTATGTTTGAAAGTCATTTTGTCCCGTTTGAATATGGTTTTTCATAAAAATATTTTAAATAATATATAAAAATATATTTGGGTTGGAATGGTCTTAAAATAGTGTCATGCCAAAAAATGAGGTTAAAATAACTTGTACTCGGAAAAATAAAATCGCCAAATTAATTGCAAAATTGACGTTTCTTTTACTTTTTTTCTATCTGTAATTTCTTATTAGTTATTAACTAATATTTGGCATACACAACTTATATGACAATTACAAACTAGTGTAATTTTGGTAGTATTATTTGAAATATTTAATACATGTGAAACCCATAAAAGTTCATCTCCTAGTTTAAATATATTAGTAAAATAATATGATAAAAAATAAATAAATAATATATTTGGGCTTGGAAACATTTGAAACAATAAAAATAAATATAAATGTAGTGTAGAAAATAAAAATAAAATAAATAAAAGAAAAATGACAAACACCCGTGCTGACATCATCCGAGCGATTTTATAGGCTTTGATGATGTCATCACGAGCGATATTATAGGGTTGCTCGTAATATCGGCATCGGTGACGTTAGCGGTGCACGATATTACCGGCTCCGCCTGTAAATATCGGGTCTTCCCTTCCAGGACATGGCCATTTTCACGCCTATGCCCGTCGCTGAACCCTAGGCGTCGTCGTCGTCATCACCGTCGCTGTCGTGCTCGAGATCAACGAGGGCCGCCGCCTCCTCCATCCTCGAGCTACGAGCACCGTCGCACCGCCTCTCGTGAGGTACCCGGCCGGGCGCCGCCGTCGCCTCGTCGTCCTCGTTCGCCGGCTCTCCCTCGAGCTCCTCGAGCTTGCCGGCCCCTCCCCCGACATCGGCTGTCCCTCCTCATCGGCATTCCTCGCCGGCCCTCCCATGACGTCGGCGCCCTCCTCGCCCGCCCTCCTCATGCAGCCGTCCCCGGTACGCTTTCCCCCTCTCCCTCTTCCCCTCCTCTTCCCCCCTCCCCGACGGTGAGGCCTCGCCCTCCTCGTCGGCTCTCCCTGGTAGGCCCCTTCCCCCTCTCCCCCTCCCTCCTCGCCGGCCCTGCTCCTCAACAGCTCTTATTTGCCTGCTCTGCTCGGTTAGGGTTCATCGATTGTGGATTGTTGAATTTTGCCTGCCCTGCTCCTAGTGATCCGTGGCTCCTCAAACTCTTCTTGTTGCTATAAGAAGCACAACTCTAAACGAATTTGTGCATTTGTCAATAACTATAATGTGGCTTGTGTTTAATTAACATTTCAGTAGCTGACCTCGAATGATAAGGGGGAATGGCTGGTTGACAGGGACAAACTTTGTTAATTCGGTCGTGTGAAATTTGGGACCCATGCCCCGGATCTAATGACGAATCAGTAACGGCGGGTCCAGATGGAGCACCAGCCAAACGAATTTGAGCATTTGTCCATTAATATAATGTTGTCTGTGTTTCCATGACTAGTGACTTTCAAGAAGCAAATAGAAAATCATAACTAGAAGGCAGTGAGTTGTTTTTGCAGAAGACTGACCTGCTGGTCTTTATTTTCCCACCAAAACATTTTCTTGTTCAAACGAGAACATGGCATCACCTAGTCGACTTTACGAGCCATGATTCTGTATAATGTACTAGTAATGCAGAGGTTTAAATGGCCCGGTATGATACGAGCTCTATAGATTATGGTAGTCCGTTCGAGCTAATACTAAATAATTACCTGCTGCTCACTTTTGCCTTGCAAGTGGCACTGAACATAACACTAAATAATTCTGCCTGGTACAGATTAGTTCAATGCCATTTATCGATAAATAGCACTGAACATGTTCTGCCTGGTAGCCCTGCTTATCGATAAATAGCACTGAACATGTTCTACCTCTGGTAGCCCTACTATTTGTCGAACATGTTCAGTGCCATTTATCAAACATGTTCAGTGCTATATTTTGCCTGGTAGGCCTGCTATATTCTGGTAGCTGGTAGCCTGCTATTTATCATCAATTCCTTGGGCATGATCCTTATGCTCTTGAGTCTAATTACAGTGTGCGATGCCTAGCTAGGATCATGATCAAACATGATAATTGTGCTTGCCACATACGACTGCTTGCAGTCATGCCTACTTACTTCCTCCGTGATTCAGTCACATATGACTATTTTTTCTCATCATTGATTTCTGTTGATCGATGATTGATGATTGATGATATATTGATGCAATGTAGGCAGTAAGAATATATATAACTGCCTATGCTGCACCTATTCTTCCTCTATATTTTCATAAGCCCTCCCTTTCCTCTCTTTTCTCCTGTCCTCCTCTCTTTCATGGCTAGACCGCTATTTTAAAATAAAAACTATTTTCTCTTTTATCTCTTCTTTTCTCTTTTTCCCCTTTGTATCCGCTCTTTCCTTTCTTTTCTCCTCTGTTTCCTCTCTTTTCTCTCTTTTCTCCTATCTTTCCTCTCCCTCTCGTTGGTCTAGCCATGCTCAATGCTGCAGCTATTCATGTCAGGCTTGCTGATTTTAGTGCTCTGCTTGCTGATGTGAAATATGTTGTCAACCCTGCTTGCTTACTGTTGTCTATTGCTATGTTCGATAAAATGTAAGCTCAGAAGCAGATGAATTGCCCGCTTGCTTAATATTGTTCGATAAACAGCAGCCCTGCTTGTTTATTGTTGTTTACTACTTGGTTACAATTGCCCGCTTAGCAGATGAATTTCTCCTGCTTGCCTCTAGGCTCTGATATCTTGCTTGCTTTTCATATGATATATAGTAGGCCTATTAGGCCTCATATTATATTTTGCCTCTATAAATCTCCTGTCTTCCTCTATATTTTCATAAGCCCTCCCTTTCCTCCCTATCCTCTCTTTTCTCCTGTCCTCCTCTCTTTCATGGCTAGACCACTTTTTAAAAACAAAACCTATTCTCTTTTCTCTCTTCTCTTCTCTTTTTTCCCCTTTGTATCCTCTCTTTCCTTTCTTTTCTTCTCTTTTTCCTCTTATATTTCCTCTTCTTGGTCTAGCCATGCTCGATGATGAAAGCGGGCAAAGCCATCCTCGGATGTTGGAAACAAGTTGTCATACGAGTCGCTGACCTTAATGATAGCGTTGGATGGCCGGTGATTCGGCAACCCGCGTTGAGAGCATCTTTCCGGTAGATGATGACTTTTAATAGGAGACGAGGTAGATTGCGTGAAGAATATAGAATGTAGGGTGTCTTTCATTAGGAAGGTTGGTACAATAATATGCAGGACCTACTGCAACTCGTACGACCTTACACTACAACAAACTTTGGAGATCCATGACGTTTCGTGGGTGACAGCTAAGGTTAGCGTAACAGACTTAACATAATTGTGACGGTTCACCGGATTTCGTCATGGATTATTAGTGGGCCTCTAGGCCACATTTTTATAATGACGAACATTGTCTACTGTCACAGACTGATACGACAAATCGTCACAAACTGAACCTCTTCCATACATGTTGTCAGCCAAACTCCAAGTTGAAAGTAAAAGAAAAAAAAAGAATATTTTGGGACAGGGATTCGAACCAGGAACCTTATGTGAAGTGCTACAAGATTTACCACTACAATGTTTCCTCATATGTCATACAGGGTTGAAATTTTATTGTTATTACAAATTTATTCCCGAATTAGGAAGTCAAAAAAATTGTAGTGCCGAGGGATCGAACCAGCAACTTCAAGGAAGTTGTCCTCGCCCTCACTGAGTTGCTTCGACGACTGTGATATGAATCAGTTATTTTTTATAACATATTACTACCCTTCTGAATGAAATAGAAGTAGCAGACGACGACCGAGCGAGATCTAGAATCCAAAAAAGAACCGCCGCGGAGCAGATGCCATTGCGGCGCTAGCGTCGCCAACGGTGACTGGACCCATGCCGCCATCCGGTGACTGAATCCGGTGTCGCCGCCACCTAAGCTCACCATCCGAATTCACAGGAGTAGTATGTCAAGCCGCAAAGGCAGCCACGCCGCAGCCCCGGCGTTGCGCAGGATCTCAAAATACAGCTGGAGATTGGCAAGGAAGGCGGCGTAGGAGATGAGGAAGCCCATCGCTGCAGGCGGCGTGGGAGCGGCGGCTGGCCAGAACAGTTAGCAGCCTGACCTGCTATTGCCTGGTGAGCACAGAATTGAGCAGCCTCTTGGAAAGCTGACTGCGCCTCCAACTCTTATTTCCCATCTGTCAACACAGTCTAGCAGAGGTTTGTGTTTGCTTTGCATTCTTTCTGCTTTGGTTTAGGACAATGGTATGCACATTTGTTAATTTTTATGTCTGTGCAATGCTGGAACAGATGGGTAGAACCTGGATGCATGGTACACTGTTTACTCCCGAATACATTAAAGGTGTGAAAGAATTTATGAGCTTTATCAATGAAAAATTCAGTGAAGATGAGAAAGTACTATGCCCATGTACTAGATGTCTCAATCTGAATTACCAGCATCAGGCCATTGTGGAGAAGCAAGCACATATTGATGAATGGAATGGATAGTACATATACTCGGTGGGTACATCATGGAGAGGACTATAATGCAGCTGAAAACGAAAATTCAGTTTATGTGCATGACGATGACTATCAAAATGGGATAAGTGTGACTGAGGATGGCAATACTGATCGCTTTGAAAGAATTATAGGAGACCTACACATGGCAGAACATGTGGCTAATTTGGATCGTGAAAATGAAGATGCAAACAATGATGCAGACCCTTGTGTGAATGAGTCATTTTTCGAAAATGTGATGAAAGAGGCGAAGCGCCAGCTTTATCCAGGGTGTACAAAATTTTCGAAGTTCTCATTTGTGGTAAAGCTACTCCATATGAAGTCATTTTATAGGATCAGCAATACTGCATTTACGGCTATTTTGAAGAGGGCAAATGCTGAGCTTCGATTGGTTGTTAACACCCAACGAGAACAAATTGATGTGCTTTCAGATCAAGTCCATAAAGCTGAACAAGCAAGGGTCAAGGACATAGAGGAGATGCAGAAGAAGCAAGTTGAGACCGATGCAAGACTTGACCTTTTGCTAAGTCAGCTACGACACACCGCAACCTAAAGGGTAAGGTGTCTGAGTTTAATCTGTCTTTTGTTCAGGCTACCATTTGGTGGAATTCTTTTGCTGGTGACCTATTTGGTGGAATTCTCTTGCTGGTGAGCTATCTTTTGTTGAGGCTACCATTTGGTGGAATTCTTTTGTTGTTAGTCTTTTTGGGGCTGCTAGACGCATGCAATTTGTTGAAGGTGCAATTAAATGCAAGCATTTAGCTGTTACATTCTGGATGATGGCTGAAAAATATTGAGGTT